>OZ012741.1:560060819-560609894 GCA_963859935.3 Lathyrus sativus
TTATCAGATGCAACTGTGTTGTCAGATGCAGAATGCAGAGCTGAAACAGCAGCTTTACCAGATTTATCAGAAATGGTGGTTAAAGATCCTTCATTTTCCATAAATTTAATATATGAAAGGATCACAGATGGAAGGGTTGGTGTAAGTTTAGGTTTCAGAGGTGTCAAGGGTTCAGAGGGCTCAATTCTATCATAAAAATCTTTAAGTTTGAAACCATAAGATAAATTATGATACAGAGAGGACACTTGAGCACAAGAGATCCCAGATGATGATGGAATAGAAGTAGGAACAATCATCTCAGATGAAGGTTCAGGTGGAGGCATAGGTTCTGGAATTGCAGTTTTGGTAGGTACAGATGATTCAGGTTCAGGGTCATGAACAGGATATTTGTCAGATGGATTAATCAGAAAGTCAGGGTGAATGTCTGATTCAGATGAATTTGAGGATGTTTCTGGTGTACAAGAGGTAGAAGAAACTTGAAACACTGTTTTTAATGGAGTGATATCAAGAACTTCTGTCTCAGGGATATGAGATGGTTCTGAAGGAATGTCAGGTTGTTGAGTAGGTTGTTCAGATGAAACAGGAGCAGAAGTTACTTGAGTGGACTCAGAAGTAACAGTTGCTACAGGTTCAGAAGATTGAATTGGTGAAGGTGGAATGACAGATTCATTTTGTGGTTGATCTTCTGAGGTTTGTTTTTCTGGGATATTTTCTGTTGTGGGTGATGCAGATTTTTGTTTATCAGAATTTTGTGGTAGTTCTGATGGTTGTGTTGGTTGTGGTTCTGTTTGTTGTGGAACAGTTGATTGTGGTTCTGTAGGTTGTGATTCTGTTGGTTGTTTTTCTTTAGGTTGTGGTTCTGATGGTTTTGGAACAAATTTTGATGGTTTTGGAGTGAAGTGTTTGATGTGTAATTTTGGTTGAGGTGGTTTTGATATAGGAGCAGTGGGTTGTTTCTGAGGTGATACAGAGCTGGGGGCAGCAACAGATGTTGTTTGAGTGATAGGGGGTTTGGGAACAGACTTAATAGAATCATTTATAACAGCAGTTTTAGAAGAGACAGAAGCTTTAATACCTTTGAGTTTAATCCTCTTAGCAGATGCAGCTTCTCCAGAATCTTTTCTCTTCAGAAGATCCTTGGGACTCTCAGCAATCTTAGCCTTCTTTTGGACAGGTTCAGATTCTGCTGCAGGTTGAGGTCTTTTCCTCTGAAGTGGAACTTCTGCTTCTTCTTCTTCTTCTCCTGCATCTGGCAGGGGTTGCTTGACAAGTTGAAATACATTTACAGGTACAGGCACTCCTTCTATTCTGCATCGCTCTATATATATCAGAACAATGTGTCTAGGTTCTTCAGCAAAAAATAGAGGGAAATCTGATACTGGAATCCTTTTATTCAGATCAGACATGTTCAACTTCTTTGGAGCAGTGGTAAGTTCATCTACAATCTTAAGTCTCAGAAGGCTCTTAGCGTTCAAAGGCTTTCCCATAATGAATTCAAGTTCCTCTGTTACTCCAGCATCATACAGAGCAGCCACTAAACCATTTTCAGTGAGAAGATCTGAGAGCAACCTTCCAAAAGGTATCCAATTCCTGATCTTCTGAGTCTTTTCCTTCACAGATTCTCTGGATGCATTTATGTGATTCCACAGATGCATGAACAATAAGTAAGGAAGATCTACCTTATTACTCTGACTGAGGCAGTACATAAAATAGATCTGCTCATTGTTGACATAATCTGGGGAGTTTGTTGATTTTCTGTGATGAATGCATCCCATGAATATCTTAGCCCAGATCTTGTATTCTGGTTTCAGATCTTTGAATTTGTTAGAGGCTTGTCCAGCAGTCATAACCTCATCATAGACTTCATCCATATCAACACGTCCAACTGGCAGATGTGAAACACCATCTGTTTCTTCATAACCAATCAGTTTTCTAATAAGATCCTCTGTGATGATGATCTCCTTTCCCAGCACAGATGACAGAATAAACTTTGGATACACAGATGCATGGATCCAGAATTCCTTAATAAGCAAAGGGTAAACTGGTCCAAACAGTCTATCAAAGTATTTTACCCAGCCTTGAGCTCTAACAATGGAGCGAAAATCAAACCCATTTTCAGCCAGTGAGTCAAACTCAACCATGGATTCACACAACACTTCTAACTTTTCAATAGGTGTGAGAAGAGTTCTCTGAGGAGGAATGTATGGATTAGCACCAAGATTGTCTGAAGTTACTGCAGCCATTGTTGATTGAAACTGAGCAGTTGTTGAAGAAGAAGACGCCATTGAAGAATGCTTTTTAGAACACTTAGGTTTTGGGTTTTTGTGAAGAAAGAACAAGAGATGAAAATGCATATAAATTCTGAGAGTGAAAAGTGTGAAAGTGAAAACACTTCAAGTATTTATAGTAAACACATAGGCACACCAAAAGACAGAATTAAAGCACGTTTGAAAGCATTAAATGAAAAGAATAAAATCATTTCAAATAATAAATGCTTCTGACAGATTTGGGGGGAAAATCAAGAATTTAACTATTCAAATTTCACCTCAAATGTCTTTTCAGTTGTCCACACGCCACCTCTTCAGATTTTGTGGGACACGTGTTTGCTTGCATGCTGTTCTGAATTCTCTCAAGAAATGAAACGTTAGCCACGTTCAGATCTTCTAAAGATGGTCAGTTCAGATTTTCACATCAGAAATAATAATCAGAAGAGAACAAATGAACATATGAAATACTTCAGATCATTAAACAATTTGCATCTGAGAGATTGCTTCTGATAAATATTACTCTGGACAAAAATCCATACAAATATTTTTCAGAATGAACTTAAATCTATCCTCAGCAAGGGGTTTTGTAAAAATATCTGCCCATTGATGATCTGTATCAACAAAGGCTAAATTTATGATTCCCTTCTGAACATAGTCTCTGATGAAATGATGTTTAATTTCTATATGTTTAGCCTTAGAATGCAAGATTGGATTTTTTGACAAATATATAGCAGAAGTATTATCACAGAAGATAGAAAGATTACTCTCATAGATTTGATAATCTTCTAATTGACTCTTCATCCAGAGCATCTGAGTACAACATCCAGCAGCAGCAATGTATTCTGCCTCTGTAGTTGATAGTGCTATGGTAGGTTGCTTCTTGCTGTACCATGAGATCAGATGACTTCCAAGAAACTGACAGCTTCCAGAAGTGCTTTTACGTTCAACTCTGTCTCCAACATAGTCAGCATCACAGAATCCAACTAATGAAAATTCATCAGATCTTCTGTAACACAAACCCATGTTAGCAGTACCTTTCAGATACCTTAGAATCCTCTTAACAGCTGTTAAGTGTGATTCTCTAGGATCTGATTGGAATCTAGCACATAAGCAGACACTAAACAAAATATCTGGTCTAGAAGCAGTCAAGTATAGAAGAGATCCTATCATACCTCTGTAGAGTTTTTGATCTACCTTCTTACTTACCTCTTCCTTACCTAGAGTGCTTGTAGGATGCATTGGAGTCTTTGCCATTTTGCTATCAACCATATTAAACTTCTTCAGAAGCTCTTTAACATACTTGGTTTGATGTATGTAGGTGCATTCTGGAGTCTGATTGACTTGGATTCCCAAGAAGAATCTCAATTCTCCCATCATGCTCATTTCAAACTCTTCCTGCATACATTTAGCAAACTCCTTTCCAAGCGTAATATTTGTTGATCCAAAAATAATGTCATCTACATAAATTTGACAAATCAACAGATCTTTCTTAACAGTTTTACAGAATAAAGTTGTATCCACTTTTCCTCTGATAAAATTTTTCTTCAGAAGGAAATTGCTCAACCTCTCATACCAAGCTCTGGGAGCTTGTTTTAATCCATAGAGGGATTTCTTTAATTTAAAAACATGATCTGGAAAGTTTTCACTTTCAAATCCAGGAGGTTGATGGACATATACTTCTTCTTCTATAATACCATTAAGAAAAGCACTTTTAACATCCATCTGATACAGAGTGATGTTATTCTGTGCAGCAAAAGAAATCAGAAGGCGTATAGATTCTAACCTTGCCACTGGAGCATATGTCTCAGTGTAATCAATACCTTCTTGCTGACTGTATCCTTGAGCAACCAGCCTTGCCTTATTCCTTTCTACTTCTCCCTTTTCATTCAACTTATTTCTGAAAACCCATTTTGTTCCAATAATATTGAATCCTTTGGGTCTAGGAACCAGATCCCAAACTTCATTTCTGGTGAATTGATTCAGCTCTTCTTGCATAGCTATAATCCATTCATTATCTTCCAGAGCCTCATCTACAGATGTTGGTTCTATTATTGACACTAAGCCAAATAAAGAAGATTCAGAAGTTCTGAGAAATGATCTTGTCCTGATTGGATCATCTTTCTTTCCAATAATCACATCTTCTGGATGAGATGATTTAATTCTGGAAGAAGATCCTCTGATAATTGGTCTTTCAGAAATTTGCAAGTTGTTTAGTTGGGAAGTCAAAGGTGTAGCATCTGGAGTTGCTTCAGATTCTTTGATATTTGTCTTTTCTGCCTCTGATCCTTCAGAGTCTGTGAGAATCACTTCTCTATCTGCAAAACTTTCAAACTGCTTTGGCTTTTCAGAGCCAAGCTTATCATCAAATCTAACATGAATAGATTCTTCAACAATCTGTGTTTCAGTATTGAATACTCTGTAGCCTTTAGAGCGTTCAGAATAACCAAGCATGAAACACTTCTGTGCTTTGGAATCAAACTTGTTCAGATTATCTTTAGTATTAAGCATATAACAAATACATCCAAAAGGATGAAAATAAGAAATGTTAGGCTTTCTGTTTCTCCACAATTCATAAGGAGTCTTTTCCAGAAGAGGTCTTACAGACACTCTGTTCTGAATATAGCAAGCTGTGTTAATTGCTTCTGCCCAAAAATGTTTTGCCAGATTTGTCTCATTGATCATGGTTCTGGCCATCTCTTGCAATGTTCTATTTTTCCTCTCTACAACTCCATTTTGTTGTGGAGTTCTAGGGCAGGAGAAATCATGTGCAATGCCTTTTTCAGAAAAATATTTTTCAAAATGTTTATTTTCAAATTCTCCACCATGATCACTTCTGACTTTAATAATTTTGGAATCTTTTTCAATCTGAACTTGATTGCAGAAGTCAAAGAACACAGAATGAGACTCATCCTTGTGTTTTAGAAACTTTACCCATGTCCATCTACTGTAGTCATCTACAATGACTAATCCATACTTCTTGCCTCTGATGGATGCAGTTTTCACTGGTCCAAACAGATCAATGTGAAGTAATTCCAATGGTCTGGAGGTAGACACAACATTTTTTGATTTAAAATGAGATTTTGAAAATTTACCTCTTTGACATGCTTCACACAGAGCATCTGAGTTGAACTTCAACTTAGGAAGTCCTCTGACCAGATTGAGTTTATTAATCTGAGATATGCGTCTCATATTAATATGCCCCAATCTTCTATGCCAGACCCATTGCTCATCATTCACAGATAAGAGGCATTTTACATTTTGAACTTTAAGTTCTGAAAGGTTAATTTTATAAATGTTGTGTTTCCTCTTTCCACTGAATAGGATAGAGCCATCCTTTTGACATACAGCTTTGCAACATTTTTGATTAAAGATTATATCATAACCATTGTCACTTAATTGACTTATGGACAACAGATTATGTTTCAATCCTTCAACTAACAGAACATTAGTAATAGAGGGAAGCTTACCATTTCCAATAGTGCCAGATCCAATGATCTTGCCCTTCTGGTTCCCTCCAAACTTCACGTCCCCTCCAGATCTAAGTTCCAGGCTTTGGAACATAGACCTTTCTCCTGTCATGTGTCGTGAGCATCCAGAGTCCAGGTACCATGATTGGTGTCCTGACTTTGCTGCTAAGAACATCTGCAACAGGAATTATTTTGTCTTTAGGTACCCAGATCTTCTTGGGTCCTTTGGGGTTAGTTGGTTTGCAAGTTTGTCTAAACTTCTGTTTTGCAACATAGTGTTTATTCTGACTTGCCTTTGGTTTAAACACATAAGTACTCTTCTCAGAGCTTGTGTGTTTAATGTCATTCAGATGACCAAATTTGAATTGAGAGTACAGAGGTGTCTTACTGATAAAAAGTTTGTCAACAGGTTTTGGATTGCTTTCAGATGAAGACTCATATCCAATGCCTCTTCTGTTGTTTCCACTAACACCATAGATCATGGAAGCCATCTTGCTTCTGTCTATGCTCTTAGTGAGAAACTTCTGAAAACTAGAGTCATATTTTTCTAAAATATTTTCACAAGACTTAGTTTCAGAATCAGATTCTTGTTGAGTTCTATCAAAGTCATTTTTGATTTTTAAATTTATTTCCTTCTGCTCAACAAGTTCTGTTTTCAGAAGATCAATCTCAGATTCAAGATTGCTTTTCAGTTTCTTGTATTTGAGTTTGATGTTGTTGTAACTTTTAAGAATTTCTGTTAAAACTTTAATGAGTTCTTCTTTGGTAAGTTTGGCCATTACCTCTTCTGCATCATCATCAGATTCAGATTCTGATTCATATCCAGAGGTACCTTCCTCTTGATCCTCTGTCCTGGCCATCAATGCAACATTTGCACATTCTTCTTCAGATTCAGAAGATGACTCACACTCATCAGAGTCATCCCATGTTGCCATCAGAACCTTTTTCTTCTTGTTGAACTTCTTCTTAGGTTTTTCTTTCAGAAGTTTAGGGCAGTCATTCTTGTAGTGCCCAGGTTCTTTGCACTCATAGCACACTACATCTTTCTTGGCAGATCTTCTGTGACTAGAAGATTCTTTTCTGTTGTCAGATCTTCTGAAGTTGTTAAACTTCTTTCCCTTGTGCTTCCAGAGTTTGTTAATCCTTCTGGACAGCATGGACAACTCATCTTCTTCTTCAGAAGAAGATTCTTCAGAGCTTTCTTGGATAACCTGCAAAGCTTTAGCAGTTTTGTTAGATTTTAAAGCTATGGACTTACCTTTATCTTTCTTCTGGGGTTCATCTTCCTCCAGCTCAATTTCACGACTTCTCAAAGAACTGATAAGTTCTTCTAAGGAGATCTTGTTCAGATCTTTTGCCATCTTTAATGCAGTCACCATTGGTCTCCATCTGGTGGGAAGACTTCTGATGATTTTCTTGACATGATCTGACGTTGAGTAGCCCTTGTCCAGAACTTTCAGACCAGCTGTAAGAATCTGAAATCTAGAAAACATAGTTTCTACATTTTCAGAATCTTCCATTTTAAATGCCTCATACTTCTGTATGAGCGCCAAAGCCTTTGTCTCTTTAACCTGGGAGTTTCCCTCATGAGTCATTTTGAGTGATTCAAACATGTCATGAGCAGTATCTCTGTTAGTAATCTTCTCATACTCAGTATGAGAGATTGCATTAAGCAATATAGTTCTGGCTTTGTGGTGATTCTTGAAGTCTCTTTTCTGCACTTCAGTCATTGATTTTCTATCAATCTTTTTGCCATCCTCTCCAGTAGGATGTATGTAACAGCCCAAATTTCATTAAATAATTAATTGTAGTAATTAATTTATTTAGTGGGATTTTATTAATGTTGGAAATTAATTTTTATTAATTGGGATTAATAGAGAATTGAGAAGGAAATTGGAAGGAAGGAAAATAAAGGAATTATATAAGAGAGAAAGAAAAGAAAAGAAAGATAGAAAACATTTGGAAAGAAAGAGGAAAGAAGAAGAAAGGAGAGAAAGAGAAGAGAAGAAGAGGAAAAGTGGAAATCATCAAGAACCAACATCAAAGCTCCGATTAATCGAGGTAAGGGTGAGAAATGTTTCTATTTGATCATTGTATGATGTTATGTATGTTGGGTTGGGGTTTTGGTAGAGTTTTCATCACTTTCCAATTAGGGCAAAAGTTGGAATAATCGGTAGATTGATGATTTAATCGGTTGAAAATGAGTAATAATGCCGTAGAATAGTCGGGTAACATGTGTTGATGCTGTTTATACTGATTTGAATGTGTAAGAGAGGGTTGATGATGGATTGGTGAAGGAGGGACAGAATAGGATTCTGTTCTGCGCAGGTTCGCTGGCTCTCGCCAGGCGAGCGAAGGCGAAGCTTCGCCAGGCGAAGCCTAGCGAATGTTGGCGAATAATTATGTTTAAGTCCCAGTGGACTTCGCTGGTGGGTTCGCCAGGCGAAGTGGGATAGCGAAGGTTCGCCCAGCGAAAGTGCTGGCGAATGGTGGCGAATGAAGTCAGTAGCTACTGACTTGGGCTCGCTGGGGAGTCTCGCCAGGCGAAGCCTAGCGAGTGTTCGCTGAGAGAGTTCGCCAGGCGAAGGCCAGGCGAAGGTTCGCTGCGAGGGTTCGCCAGGCGAATGAAGGCGAATTTGACAGCATTTCTCTTTTGCGGTGTTGATCATGTGAAGATAGTTTGGTTGTTTCACATAGGTGGATACCTTATGATATGAATATAGATATGACCTGTTGTGATAATGTGTGCTGTGGGTAGCCTACGGGCGTGAATCCTAGAGTTGTGATATGAATGATTAATTGTAATCGGTTAAAATACATGAGAACATAATGATGATTATGTGTGTATTAATTGATGAGTTGTGAATGTTTGATTGTTGTGTACAATTATGTAATGAGTATGCATGAGAACATTTTGATATGTGTGCATAACTTATAATTGTATGATTGGTATTGTGATGTGAATACCTTGATTGTTGTGATAATTAGAGATACATGGGAATACAATGAGGAATGTATGTGTATCGTCTAATGAATTGTGAGTGCATATATGTATGCGATTGTTGTATGAATGCATGGGAACATATGTGATATGTGTGCATTGTTGTGGAATATGATGATGTGTGAACTGAATACATTGATAAATGTTTGATATATGTTGTATGTGCAATCATGATGAAATTCTCGAAGGGGTGAATTATTCGAATGCATGGGATTAAGACGCAGGGACGGTCTTAAGTGCATTTATTGTGATTGGTTGATTGTACATGCATCATTCAGTCAAGAGGCAATGTCCGTTAGTTTCGTGGAAACTAGTGGCTTGTCCCAAACCTAGAAGGGTGGGTTTGAAGCCTAGGGGACGGGCTTGGTTGTTATCGGTCTAGAAGGGTGGACCCGGTTTAAAGTAAAAACCGAAAAATGATAACGAGTTATCGGTCTAGAAGGGTGGACCCGGTTTAGAGTGAAAACCGAAAAAAGATAACGAGAGTCGGTACCGCATAGCATTGAATTGCATTGAAATGTTGAGTCACATTGCATAATATTGTTGTTGTACAAATGTGCTTGTGAATGATTGTGAAATTAAGCATGAAGGGATGTGCTTGTGAATGTTCATAATGTTGATATATATATATGAACGTGATATGATTTATGACTATGAGAACGAAGTGTGGTGAGAAATGTGAATATGTGCTATATGACTACCTATATATATATAATCTCATGCTTTGATTATTATGGTTATATTTCTCACCCTTCTGCTGTTTTATAATGCTCTATGAGGCATTGCAGATTAGGATGCTGGAGTCCTTTCGTGAAGTTAGTCTTCATTCTTTTGAGTCTGCTGCTCTGATATGTAACACCGGGTAGTTAGATTAGTATAGTCATTCTTTTGTGATACATTGTGATGTATCAGCTGATGTGGTTTTGTAATCTAACTGATATGATGTATTAATCTGGATGACTTATGTGCATTTGAATTAATATTTTGAAAAACGATCAAATGATTTTATCTTCCGCTTAAATTGAAAATGTTACATATTTTATGGAGCAAATAGTAGAAGTGGTTTATTGGTGAAATTGTGGCATTCTTCTTTTATACCTTATTATAAAACCTTTTTACTCTGATAATTTGTATGTGCTTAATTGTTTTATATGCATTTATTTGGGGTATAGAAGGGGGTGTTACAATAGTGGTATCAGAGCAGGTCGGTCCGTCCGGCCAAGTTGTTAGAGTGTTTTCTTCCTGTGTGTTATTGATATGCGTGTGTTGCATTATCAATATTGGTTGTTCTTACGTGGTTCTGTGGTTGGAATTAGTAAGATGGTTGCAGGAAGGAACGACGAAGCGATTGTGGAGGCATTGACGAGATTGGCGGGGGCAATTGGGCAGAATCCTCCGGCCAATGTGAATGTGAGGAATCATGCTGATGATGGATTCCGTGCTTTGGGGAAATTCCAAAAGAATAACCCTCCGGTCTTCAAGGGAACTCATGAACCGGACAAGGCACAAATTTGGTTGAAAGCTGTGGAAAAGATTTTTCGAGTTATGAATTGCTCGGATGCACAGAAGGTGCAGTTTGGGACCCATATGCTCGAAGAAGAAGCTGAAGATTGGTGGGGTAATACTCGCCAAAGATTTGAGGAGGATGATATTGTGATTACTTGGGATTTGTTTAGAGAAACCTTTCTGGAGAAGTATTTTCCAGAGGATGTGCGGGGGAAGAAAGAGATCGAATTTCTTGAGTTGAAGCAAGGTAATTCGACGGTTGCTGAGTATGCGGCGAAATTCGAGGAGTTGATCAAATTTTGTCCTCACTATAATACTGGTAATGCTGAGAGGTCTAAGTGCCTCAAGTTTGTGAACGGTTTGAGACCCGAGATTAGGCAAGCTATTGGGTACCAGGAAATCAGGCGGTTTTCTGAGTTGGTTAACAAGAGCAGAATTTATGACGAAGACAGTAGGGCTAGATCCAGCCACTACAAGAGCCTAAGTGATAAGAAAGGAAAAGGTCAATTCAGAGGAAAACCTTATGTGACTCCTGTAGACAAAGGGAAGCAGAGAATGGGTTATGGCAAGAGGCCAAGTGGGGGAGTTTCTACTCCGGTGAGATGTTATAGGTGCGGTGAAGAGGGACATCGTGCTCCTGAATGCAAAAGTGTTGAGAAGACGTGTTTTAAGTGTGGCAAGCCAGGCCACAAGGCTCTGGAATGCAGAAGTGGTACGGGTGTGACTTGCTACAATTGTGGTGAGCAAGGACACATTAGTACAAAATGTAATAAGCCGAAGAAGAGTCAAGGGAGCGGGAAAGTGTTCGCTCTATCTGGATCTGAGACTGCTAGCGACGATCGATTGATCAGAGGTACGTGTTTTATTAATGGTATACCTTTGATCGCTATAATTGATACCGGAGCTACGCATTCTTTTATTTCTTTGGATTGTGTTAGAAGGTTGAATCTTGAGTTGTCTGTGATTGGTGGCGGTATGGTTATTGATACTCCTGCTATGGGTTCGGTAACTACACCGTATGTTTGCTTGAATTGCCCGTTGAGTATTTTCGGTAGAGATTTTGGGATCGATTTAGTGTGTCTTCATTTGGATCAAATGGATGTCATTCTTGGAATGAATTGGTTAAAATTCAATCGTGTGTATATTAACTGTTTTGACAAAACGGTTATTTTTCCCGATTCGGAAGTTGAAAGGGAATTGTTTATGACGAGGAAACAAGTGAAGGAATCGGTACAAGATGGGGCTAAGGTATTTATGCTTATGGCAACTTTGAGGACTAGTGAAAGTGAAGAGATTGATGTTGTGCCCATTGTTAGAGATTTTCCGGAAGTATTCCCTAAAGAGATAAAGGATTTACCGCCGGAGCGAGAAGTGGAGTTTTCGATAGATTTGATTCCTGGAACTAGTCCGATATCGATGGCTCCATATCGTATGTCGGCCTCGGAGTTAAAAGAGTTGAAGAGTCAACTTGAGGATTTGCTTGAAAAGAGGTTTATTCGTCCGAGCGTGTCACCGTGGGGTGCACCGGTGTTGTTGGTTAAGAAGAAAGAGGGTTCTAGGAGGCTCTGTGTGGATTACAGACAGTTGAACAAGGTGACTATTAAGAATAAGTATCCACTTCCAAGGATTGATGATCTGATGGATCAGTTGGTTGGTGCAAGTGTGTTCAGCAAGATTGATTTGAGATCTGGGTATCATCAGATCCGTGTGAAAGCTGAGGATATTCAGAAGACGGCCTTTCGGACGAGGTATGGGCACTATGAGTATTCTGTGATGCCATTTGGTGTGACTAATGCACCGGGTGTATTTATGGAGTACATGAATAGGATTTTCCATCCGTATTTGGATAAGTTTGTGGTGGTGTTTATCGACGACATCTTGGTTTATTCGAAGAGCGAAGGAGAGCATGCCGAGCATCTGAAGATTGTGTTATCGGTGTTGAGAGAGAAGCAATTGTTTGCAAAGCTTTCTAAGTGTGAATTTTGGTTGAAGGAGGTTAGTTTCCTGGGTCATGTGATTTCGAGTGGGGGTATTGCGGTCGATCCGTCGAAGGTTGAAGCGGTGTCGCAATGGGAGACTCCGAAGTCAGTTTTTGAGATCAGAAGTTTTCTTGGTTTAGCCGGTTATTATCGGAAGTTTATCGAAGGATTCGCTAAGTTATCGTTGCCATTGACGCAGTTGACTAGGAAAGGTCAAGCCTTTGTTTGGGACGCCAAGTGTGAAGCGAGTTTTCAAGAACTTAAGCGAAGGTTGACGACAGCTCCTGTTTTGATTCTGCCAAATCCAGAAGAACCATTCGTTGTGTATTGTGATGCTTCTTTGATGGGTTTAGGAGGTGTGTTGATGCAGAATAACCAAGTTGTGGCTTATGCTTCGAGGCAACTCAAGGTGCATGAGAAGAATTATCCGACGCATGACTTAGAGTTGGCCGCCGTTGTGTTCGTGTTGAAACTTTGGAGGCATTATTTGTTTGGTGCGAGGTTTGAAGTGTTTAGTGACCACAAGAGTTTGAGGTATCTTTTTGATCAAAAGGAATTGAATGCGAGACAAAGAAGATGGCTTGAACTTTTGAAGGATTATGATTTTGGCTTGAATTACCATCCGGGTAAAGCGAATGTTGTAGCGGATGCATTGAGTCGGAAATCATTGCATATGTCGGCGTTGATGGTGAAAGAGTTAGAATTGGTCGAGCAATTTCGAGATTTGAGTTTGGTATGTGAGAGAACTTCTTTTGGAATTAAGTTGGGTATGTTAAAGCTTACGAGTGGCATTTTGGACGAAATTCGAGAAGGACAGAAATCGGATTTGAGCTTAGTTGATCGGTTGACTTTAATCAACCAAGGCCAAGGTGGTGATTTTCGGATTGATGAGAATGGTATTATGAGATGTCGGGATCGAGTTTGTGTTCCGAACATGGTTGAGCTTAAGAAGAGCATCCTTGAGGAAGGACATCGTAGCGGATTGAGTATTCATCCGGGTGCTACTAAGATGTATCAGGATTTGAGGAAAGTATTTTGGTGGCCTAGTATGAAGAAGGATATTGCGGAATTTGTGTATTCTTGTTTGACTTGCCAGAAGTCGAAGATTGAGCATCAGAAGCCATCGGGTTTGATGAAGCCGTTGTTTATTCCTGAGTGGAAATGGGATAGTATCTCCATGGATTTTGTATCGGGTTTGCCGAGGACGCCGAGCAATTTTGAGGCTATTTGGGTTATCGTGGATAGGTTGACTAAATCTGCTCACTTTATCCCTATGCGTATGGATTACCCTTTGGAGAAGTTGGCTAAGTTGTATATTGAGAGGATTGTGTGTCTGCATGGTATTCCGTTAAGTATTGTTTCGGATAGAGATCCGCGGTTTACTTCGAGATTTTGGGAAAGCCTGCAGAGTGCTTTGGGTACTAAGTTGCGTTTGAGTTCAGCGTATCATCCTCAGACTGATGGTCAGACGGAGAGGACGATTCAGTCGCTTGAAGATCTTTTGAGAGCTTGTGTATTGGAAAAAGGAGGAGCTTGGGATAGCTACTTGCCTTTGATTGAGTTTACCTACAACAACAGTTTCCATTCGAGTATTGGTATGGCACCATTTGAGGCGTTGTATGGTAGGCGGTGTAGGACACCATTGTGTTGGTTCGAGTCTGGAGAAAGTTCTGTTGTTGGACCCGAGTTAGTTCAACAGACTACTGATAAGATCAAGATGATTCAAGAGATGATGAGAATTACTCAGAGTCGTCAGAAGAGTTATTATGACAAGAGGAGGAAGGCACTTGAATTTCAAGAGGGAGATCATGTGTTTCTTCGAGTCACTCCGATGACAGGTGTTGGTAGGGCACTGAAGTCGCGCAAGTTGTCGCCGCGTTTCATTGGTCCTTATCAGATTTTGCAAAGGATAGGAGAAGTGGCCTATCGTGTGGCTTTACCACCGTCGCTTGCTAATCTTCACGACGTATTCCATGTATCTCAGTTGAGGAAATACATTGCGGATCCGTCTCATGTAGTCCAAATAGATGATGTGCAGGTGAGAGATAACCTGACTGTTGAGACATCACCTATGCGGATAGAGGATCGGAAATTGAAGCAGCTTCGAGGTAAAGAGATTGCTTTAGTGAAGGTAGCTTGGGGAGGACCGGCTGGTGGAGATGTTACTTGGGAGCTCGAGAGTCGGATGAAAGAGTCTTATCCAGAACTGTTTGAATCAGGTAACATTTTCGAGGACGAAAATTCCTAAAGTGGGGGAGAGTTGTAACAGCCCAAATTTCATTAAATAATTAATTGTAGTAATTAATTTATTTAGTGGGATTTTATTAATGTTGGAAATTAATTTTTATTAATTGGGATTAATAGAGAATTGAGAAGGAAATTGGAAGGAAGGAAAATAAAGGAATTATATAAGAGAGAAAGAAAATAAAAGAAAGATAGAAAACATTTGGAAAGAAAGAGGAAAGAAGAAGAAAGGAGAGAAAGAGAAGAGAAGAAGAGGAAAAGTGGAAATCATCAAGAACCAACATCAAAGCTCCGATTAATCGAGGTAAGGGTGAGAAATGTTTCTATTTGATCATTGTATGATGTTATGTATGTTGGGTTGGGGTTTTGGTAGAGTTTTCATCACTTTCCAATTAGGGCAAAAGTTGGAATAATCGGTAGATTGATGATTTAATCGGTTGAAAATGAGTAATAATGCCGTAGAATAGTCGGGTAACATGTGTTGATGCTGTTTATACTGATTTGAATGTGTAAGAGAGGGTTGATGATGGATTGGTGAAGGAGGGACAGAATAGGATTCTGTTCTGCGCAGGTTCGCTGGCTCTCGCCAGGCGAGCGAAGGCGAAGCTTCGCCAGGCGAAGCCTAGCGAATGTTGGCGAATAATTATGTTTAAGTCCCAGTGGACTTCGCTGGTGGGTTCGCCAGGCGAAGTGGGATAGCGAAGGTTCGCCCAGCGAAAGTGCTGGCGAATGGTGGCGAATGAAGTCAGTAGCTACTGACTTGGGCTCGCTGGGGAGTCTCGCCAGGCGAAGCCTAGCGAGTGTTCGCTGAGAGAGTTCGCCAGGCGAAGGCCAGGCGAAGGTTCGCTGCGAGGGTTCGTCAGGCGAATGAAGGCGAATTTGACAGCATTTCTCTTTTGCGGTGTTGATCATGTGAAGATAGTTTGGTTGTTTCACATAGGTGGATACCTTATGATATGAATATAGATATGACCTGTTGTGATAATGTGTGCTGTGGGTAGCCTACGGGCGTGAATCCTAGAGTTGTGATATGAATGATTAATTGTAATCGGTTAAAATACATGAGAACATAATGATGATTATGTGTGTATTAATTGATGAGTTGTGAATGTTTGATTGTTGTGTACAATTATGTAATGAGTATGCATGAGAACATTTTGATATGTGTGCATAACTTATAATTGTATGATTGGTATTGTGATGTGAATACCTTGATTGTTGTGATAATTAGAGATACATGGGAATACAATGAGGAATGTATGTGTATCGTCTAATGAATTGTGAGTGCATATATGTATGCGATTGTTGTATGAATGCATGGGAACATATGTGATATGTGTGCATTGTTGTGGAATATGATGATGTGTGAACTGAATACATTGATAAATGTTTGATATATATTGTATGTGCAATCATGATGAAATTCTCGAAGGGGTGAATTATTCGAATGCATGGGATTAAGACGCGGGGACGGTCTTAAGTGCATTTATTGTGATTGGTTGATTGTACATGCATCATTCAGTCAAGAGGCAATGTCCGTTAGTTTCGTGGAAACTAGTGGCTTGTCCCAAACCTAGAAGGGTGGGTTTGAAGCCTAGGGGACGGGCTTGGTTGTTATCGGTCTAGAAGGGTGGACCCGGTTTAAAGTAAAAACCGAAAAATGATAACGAGTTATCGGTCTAGAAGGGTGGACCTGGTTTAGAGTGAAAACCGAAAAAAGATAACGAGAGTCGGTACCGCATAGCATTGAATTGCATTGAAATGTTGAGTCACATTGCATAATATTGTTGTTGTACAAATGTGCTTGTGAATGATTGTGAAATTAAGCATGAAGGGATGTGCTTGTGAATGTTCATAATGTTGATATATATATGAACGTGATATGATTTATGACTATGAGAACGAAGTGTGGTGAGAAATGTGAATATGTGCTATATGACTACCTATATATATATAATCTCATGCTTTGATTATTATGGTTATATTTCTCACCCTTCTGCTGTTTTATAATGCTCTATGAGGCATTGCAGATTAGGATGCTGGAGTCCTTTCGTGAAGTTAGTCTTCATTCTTTTGAGTCTGCTGCTCTGATATGTAACACCGGGTAGTTAGATTAGTATAGTCATTCTTTTGTGATACATTGTGATGTATCAGCTGATGTGGTTTTGTAATCTAACTGATATGATGTATTAATCTGGATGACTTATGTGCATTTGAATTAATATTTTGAAAAACGATCAAATGATTTTATCTTCCGCTTAAATTGAAAATGTTACATATTTTATGGAGCAAATAGTAGAAGTGGTTTATTGGTGAAATTGTGGCATTCTTCTTTTATACCTTATTATAAAACCTTTTTACTCTGATAATTTGTATGTGCTTAATTGTTTTATATGCATTTATTTGGGGTATAGAAGGGGGTGTTACAATGTACATATCCATCAATGACTAAATCCCAAAGATCAACATCATACCCAAGAAAAAAACTTTCTATTCTATCTTTCCAATAGTCAAATTTTTCTCCATCAAACATTGGAGGTTTGGTACTGATCCTATCCTTCTCTTCATATTTATTGTTGATTGAATTATCAACCATGATAACAAATAAATATATAGACCAAAGTATATCTCCTCTGGATCTTTACTGACACTGTTAAGTGATAGCACACTCAGAACCGGAGCTCTGATGCCAACTGAAGGTGAGATATAACTTAGAAGGGGGGGGGGGGGGTTGAATAAGTTTAGAAAATTAATACTTGAAATAAATCACACAATTATTTTTATCCTGGTTCGTTAAACAACTACTCCAGTCCACCCTTACAGAGTGATTTGCCTTTCTCAACAAGGTCTTAATCCACTATTAAATCAAACTGATTACAATAGTATCACCTAAGAACTACAGTTCTTAGTCTTCTCAAGAGCTACTGATTCACACTGAATCCTCTTAAGGAAATTCCTTTACAAACAATGTAAGTAAAATACAAGAGTTTTTAATGCTTCTATAAAGCTATAACCACAACAGTGATTTTTCTCTTAAGATTTAAGTACAAAGATTCTATTAAGAATAAGAGAGAGAGCTTATGAATATTTGATTTCTTTTCAGCAAGTGTATAGCTCAAGACTGTGTAACTGAAGAATGAAGTGAGAGGCTCCTTTTATAGGCAACTGAATTTTCCACGTTGAAAAGAGAGTCCAAAAGGTCTGAGCCTTTTTTGTCTTCACATGTACTGACCTTTCCTTGAAATAGATGGCACAAATAAATCCTTTTTGTCTGTGTAAGTGTGTCTAGCACAAATAAGGAAAGAGACGTTGAATGATTCCAACGGATACATTCTTGAAAACACTTCTTCAGTTTCAGCAAGTTCTTCAGAGTCTGAATGGATCAGAATCTTCTGATGAGTTTCAGAACTATGCTGTATCAGAGTCTTCTGCAGCTGTGTGCTTCTAGCGTGTTGATCATCAGAGCATCTTGACACAGAACTTCAGTACTTTGGCAGCGTAGGTACTTTCAGAAACTTCTGTAGATCAATGCTTTGAGAAACTCTTCAATCAATATTCTTCTATACTTCTGATGCTTCAGCTTCAGATGCTTCTGATTATCTTCAGATGCTTCTGGCTATCTTCAGATGCTTCTGACTCAGAATGTTCTGGAGCTTCTTTCTTCAGATCCTTCTGGAGACTACGCTCAGGATCTTCTGTAAGGAGCAAGCAGATTCTTCTGTAAGATGCATCTGGCGCTTCAGATTCAGAATAGCTTCTTGTATTCAAAGGCAGATTTGCTTCTAGAGAGTCAATATAATTTTAATCTGCAGTAAAACTCTCAGACAAATTTTAGAGTATATAATTCTTAAATATAAATTTCCTAACATTTATCATCAAAACAAAGAGTAATTATTAAGAACCAATATGTGTTCTAACAAGTATGAGGTGGATCCATCGAACCAATCACCAACAATCACTTCTTTTTCGATAGGACGCTGCTAATCGAAACTTACAACCTTCGTTACGACAAACTACGACATATCTAGCACCTTCGGGAAACTGGACCGGATGTGGTGTTCTTCTTCAAGCATGAGGTTGGTCAAGAATGACCAATCTAGCACCTATCCAACAAAATAATTTTGAATTCCCATTCGCTAAAAGGTAATTATTTTTCCCAATTCTCACTTATCTATCATAGTATTTCAATTAATTAATCATATTATTAATAAATGTTTTCTTTTCGATTTGTAGGTGGTCTTCGCTTGGAATGAATTATGACAACTGTCCACATTACAATATCACGCAGTACAAAAATCTTATTGATCACTTGGGTCAAGATGATGTACACTCACAAACCTAACTATTTATGTTATACTCTACTTGAATATTATTAGAAAATATTTAATATTATTTTTTTCCTCCTACTGTTCATTTGGCGGCCGTATCTTGGTCTAGAAGCCTTTCACGAAGTTGAACGACAAGACTGTGCGGTGTGGAGTGTAAAGGTGCCGATTATCAACTTCACCACCGTGGAAATGCACAACAGTGATTGTGTGAAACTTCAATTTGGAATGCTTCAAGATATTCCATGTCCGCCAAAGTGCATCCCCGACAAATATCACACCGGTAAAGTCTCCGACCAATGAGAATATAATCCGTGGACCAAGTATGCAAAACATGAGTGTCGTGAATGGAGGCATCGCAACAACTATGTTTTGTCCGACACTGTGTTTCCATACGAGATGAAACAATCAATATAATACATGACTTGGTATAGGTCTGTATCAATTTGTTTCATTTCACATCCAAGGTATCTTGTTGACCCACGCCAACAAGATTCATCATCAAGGCCCCAACAACCAACCCAACCCTATTTCCAACCGCCAACACAACCCCATTTCCAACCGCCAACCCAACCTCATTGCAAACCATCAACCCAATACCATTTCCAACCGCCAACCCAACCTCATTTCCAACCATCAACCCAACCCCATTTCCAACCACCATCCCAACCCCATTTCCAACTGCCAACCCAACCATATTTTCAATCCCCACTCACACAATCACAACAATATGAACATACCCCTAACCAATTCACTCCATTCACACAAACTCATTCACAATCCACACAATACCACACATACTCCATGGATACTACAAACCAAATAAACACCCAGTTTCAAACACCCAATCAACCCATACCCACCCAATCATTTACACCCATCCCACCCTACGATCAGGCAGGCTATCGTCCTGACATTGCCTCATCCAGCCAACCACCCCAAAATAATTATGAAGGCACGGACAACCCTTTTGATTTGGATGACTTTACGGATATGGACCCGTCTTCATGGGTCGAAGTGATGCAATTGCTTGAAGACGACACAATGGACCCGACTCCACAACAAAGACCACAAAGAAAAAGAAACGTACGTGATCGGGGATGCGGTACGGGCGGACATTTAAACCGACCACGACGTAGAAACTAATGTACAATATCTTTCATATGTACATATTTGTGATTAAATAATTATTGTAATTATTATTTAATATTAAATTTATTAAATACAATTTGATTTTTATTTATTATTTGAAATTTATTAATGAAATTATTAATTATTAATTATTTATTATTTGTAAAATATATAAAAATTATTCAAAAATTATTATTATATAATTTTTATTTTTAAAATAATTTTTAATTATTATATATCATTTTTTAAATATTTTAAAACTAATTATATATTTAAAATTATTTTTAAAAATCGGATTTAAGGGAGGAGTCAAAGGGTATGGCGTCCCCTTTATAATTTATAGGGTGCCTTCATCCTGGATGGCGCCCCCCTACAAATTATAAGGGAGGAGCCAGACCCAATGACGCCCCCTTATATTAAAAAAAAATAAAAATTAGAAACATGGGTAGATTAGAAAATAAGAGGGAAAGTGGGGTAAATGGGTATAATGTAGTTATTTGAGTGAAAATTTCTTTAAACTAATTAGTTGCAAATTTTAAATTATTACATTTTTATTTACCACGTGTGATGGATCCACGTGTGATTAATCACTCCTAAAACTCCTACAAAATACATAAATTGTTTTAATCAAATTTTAATTGTATTCTAGAGTGAAGGGAATATGACACGATAAATGGATCTGAAACAAAAAGCATATATTATTTTCATTTGGTAAACCTAAACAGCAAAACACTAATTTCTGAAAACTACTCTGCTCGTCACTTTTCGTCTTCTTCGTCAGCTTCACTGGTTTGTTTTCAAACTCCAATTTCTATCCCTAATTTTCTTAATCGAAGTTCTGATCCATCATTCTCATTCATTTAATTTCAGATTCTACCATTTATTTATGGCTTTAATTTCCAAATGTTTATGATCCAAACATGAAAATGATTGTTCATTGCAGAGTGAAACAATTGAAGGGAAAAAAGGGTTTTGGTGATGGCAGGTAACTCGCAAGATTCATCATCTCAGTCTTTATGGGAAGGCTACAAAGAGTTTTGGTGCGACAGGTTTTCGTTTATGAACAATTATTCCAACTTCGTCAAGCGTGATAAACCCCTCACCTCCTGGTCTGATTCTGATGTTGAGGAATTCATCGCTTCGGATCCTGTTCATGGACCTGTGGTAATGCGCTTCTTCAACTTTTTCATCTCCATTTCTGTATTTTCATGTCATTTTGTGCGGTTTGATTGATTTCCTTTAATGCATTTGATTCTCACTAGTTGTTACATTATATTCTGAACTTCTACATAGTTTATGATTTGTATATCTTTTATGTTGGTGTGGTCAATGTATGGTTATAGTTTTGTTAGCTGGCATATGTTTTATATTGTTTGATTGGAGAAGGGCTCTCTCTCATGCATGCTTGGTTAGCTCTGTAGCACCGGCACCTCTGAAAAGAGGTGTGTGTCACTGTCGGCATCTGAAATTGGTTATGCTTGGTTATCTCTGTAGCGCTGTTTTTGTTCTTGGAACTCTTTCTGTAATCATTATTTTTCATTTAATTCCTTTCTCTTGTTTCGGGGTTTGCACAATCTTCGACTGACAGTATGTGTTGCTCTTCATGTCTTTAAAATCTCGCCATTTCATTGGGTGAACTCATTCAAACAGTCTTCCTCTAGTTGTTTACATTCCATCTCGTCTACCCTCCTCCTTAATAGATACAATGTCCGACGTTAGGAATGAGTCTGTAAATCCAATGGACCGAATACTAGCTACTACCCAGATGGCTTCTCAAGTCGGAGTTGATATTTCTAATGAATTGTGCTATGTGGAATATGACTGGGAAATTATGGAGGCAGCCTTAGATCTAACTAATATTAATGCTCGAGCGGAACTGAAGGATCAAAATGGAAGAGTTGAGTACCTCAAGTCTCACAAGTGGCTAATCATTCCTTCTGGGTTAGGCATTAATCTTGTCACACCTCTCACGGGTCGTTCCAATCCCCAGTCTGACCTGATTACCAACTATTGGCAAATGACACGAATGTCATATGATCGTATGAAAGAGCTCATGCAACAAAACACTCCCGCTGCCACTGTGCTTGCTGAGATTGCAACACTAGACTCTACACCTGGGACATCTCTCTTTGCTGACTGGGGTGTAGGTCCCGCAGGTGAGGTGGCTGATCCAAAGAATGTTGTTGATAACGCTTACATGTTTGTTAGTGAGAAAGCTCAGATGAACTTTGATGCACGTGATACGGGAATTTTGAATGTACTAGATAATATGTCTGTCACTGATGTTGCTTGGATGAACTTTGTTGTTTTATATGGATTGTTTGGCACCACATCTGGCTCTGAGGCTTGATGTGTCGCCTCCGCCTGTTCAGAGGATCATGATCGTTGATTCAAGTCAGAGGGATTGGGGGAAGTTTCCAGCTGGGCAGGAAGTTAATAGAATATATAAAAAGCAGATTGAGTTAGTTATGCAGGGTGTTGGATTAATAAGAGATTGTCCACCTGCTTATTCTGAATTTTTTAAGCTCTATGGTTTGGATGTACAAAGTTTTCTAAACCGTGAAATAACTGAAGCGGCAGATACACTAATGGCAGCAGTATGCGGTTATGCTAAATCAGGACATGGTGATAAAGGTACAGCTATGACTATGAGTCTAAAAACTGTGAGCAGGGATAATCTAGTAATCACTGAATGGTGGGCCAAGAAGTGGAGGAAGGACATTGGTTCGATGAAAAAAGAAGCTAGGAAAGCATAACAAACATCTGGTATCTGGATTAAATTAAAATATGTGTTTTTGGGAAGACTACGTTACAGGATAGATTTTTATCATTAAATTAGAATCAATCTAAACTTCAAATTGAATCTTCTACCCTCCCTATTTTCTGGAAGATGGTCCTTCAGTCTATTAAAGAACTTTGTTGGATGTTATCGATGAACAATGTTAAGGGCAGTTTTGCTATACCTCCTCCTGTCAACTTATGGATGTTGTGCTTTCTTTGACCTGAGTTTTTGGTTGTGACTTGTTTGTTTTATTGGGGCTACATCATTAGTGATAGATAATCAATTTTTTTAATGGAAAAAAATTGTCTGTTTTCCAAACCAAAAATGTTACCTTAAATAATTTTTAGTACTGTACTTTGCAAGTTTGTTTCATCAAAAGTAGTAGCAATCATTAACTCTCGAGAAGTTTTTTAAAAATTGGCTTGTTATTGAAGTGCATGATTGAATTGAATGATTTGATTATTCAACATATGTGATGTCATCCACTTAGAATCATCTCTTTCATTTTTCTCTTATTTCCTCTCCCGACTCTTCATCTCTCCCATAATCTCATTTTCTCCCTTGATTATTTTTTTTTTAATAATGTGTGAGAACGAGATTAAGAAAGAAATAGAAAGTTGGGAGAAAGAATGAAATTAAGTAAAAAATAGAGTTAGGAGAAAGAATGAGAAAAAAATTGAACAAGCGGATCTAGTTTGACGATATAGATATGTGATCTATGATGAAAACCAAAAATGAATCATAAAAATTCCATGATGTAAGGCTCAAACATAATGTTTTTTTAATAGAATATATAATGAAAACTGTGATTATAAAAACAATCTTGAAATTTGCCAAATAGTCAGTGATACCAATGAAAGCACAAAAGCATTAAGTAGTTTAAGATACATGTTTACACTCTGCACTTTTAGTTGGAAGCTTTGGCATTTAATTTAAATTCTTCTATCCTGGTTCATTCTTTTGATGTTGCTGCATAGACTGCACAAGTAGCACAACATCAAGAGATGAAAATCACTATTTCTTTTTTGCTTGTGGTAGATGTGGTGTCTAAAATGTGTAAATCTCTATATATGGATCAAATTCCTTTTGGAAGCTCTTCTGCTACCCTTGTCTGATGAAACAGACATCATACTCATGTAACCACATGCTATTTTGTGTGTTTTTTATCATTATATTTGTCAGGGCAGCCATGATGACATGTCTCTTCAGTTAGTTTTGTACCATCCGATATTTTTCCATGTTTTCTGCATGATTAAAATTTAAGCCACTAACTTAGACAGTCTATGATGACTTGTTATGTGGAATAAAAATCACTAACAATATAGATGCAAGTGGGACTCTTAGATAGAATTATAGAAACAACCTCTATGGTTGTCATTTTTTGAACGGAAAACATCTATTTTTTAATTAAAATGCATGTTTAAAAGATTTATGCTGATTATGTAAGTTTGTGGGAAAAAATTAGAAGCCACAAAAAGTGAAAGTTAGAACGAAGAGTTCTTGAAAAAATCTCTATAACGAGCTGTATCATATAACTACTTTTTCTAAGCTCAAATAAATGGACCACTGTATGAAGCAGAGTCTGTGAATTCGGACTTCCTTGGAGATATTTGGATGCTCTAGTTGTAATTACTCAATTTTGAGTTGGGGTTGGGCATTAACTTTGATTTTCAAAAGTTTTTTTCTTTTACCATTAAGAGTTCCTTCCATATATTTCTAACTATTGGACTATTTTTATTTGGTCAACCCTCCTCATTGGTGCATGTATGAATCTTCTTTTTACATGTTTAAACAATCTAAGACAATAATTTACTATTTAGCAATATTTCTGGTGGTAGCTGTCCCAGTATTTTTTATAGTAACTGTATTCCTATGCATCCTACTTGAAACAATCCTTCCTTTCATCTTCTTTGCTTGAATATAATGATAACATTTCCTTCTATCTCTCCATCATTTTGGATGATGGACTTAATTTACTTAGAACACATGACTTATTGTATTATAATTATTTTCTCTTCAATTTTCATCTCTAATATATGATTTTGGTTTCTTTAGATATATTTGTATTTCATATTCTTTGTTTTACTCGTACTTAGGTGGAAGCCATATCTGTCTAAGGTTTATCTCATATTTCTATCTTTCCATTTATTATGCATTTTAGTGGTCTCTTTGATATGTTCAGTAAGGAAGTCTAGTGCACATATATAGTTGCAGGGAAATCTTATCTATTTTACTTTGTGTTCTCACTTTTCAAAGCAGTCACAGCTCTATCACCCCATTTGACATGAGAGCGTTTGCTATCTATTGGTTGGTGGTTGTGATTCTTAATTCAAATACGCAATGATCAATGAACTAAACATGTTTTCATTACCAATGGTGATTGGGAATGAAACATCCAGACACTTTCCAAATGAGCAACCATATTTTTCTGTTTCATGTGATGATGATTTATATCGGAGCTTGGTCCCTTAATTGAAAAAGGATATCTTAACTAATTTGCTACTCCCTTTCTTTCTTAATCCTTTTGTGTGCCTGTTTGAAAAATATATAGCTTGACCATTATTGATCTTGTGTGTCTTCAAATTTAAAATTAACTGTTATCTAAAGTGCTGCTTGGGTAACAACATCCTTTTCCCATTTCAGCTGAGAACTGCTAGAGAAGCAGTGCAATATGGCCTCACAGGAAGTGCTTTGGGAGCATTATTCACTGCAGGTTTTGCCTGGAAATATTCAAGGAGTTTACATGGTAATCTGTTACTCTTCATACTACTATTAAAACCTTTTACTATGCATGAATGTTTTTGACTCTTCATATTTAATAATATTTTCTGCTCAAAGCTTTAATGTAGGTCTTCTGTATAGTTAGCAATTTTTTCTTTATGAAAATATTTCATATGCTCTTGTCAATGTTTTACTATTTTTCTTACCAAATGTCATGTTTTACTATGAACAGGTGCTGGTCTGTCCTTACTAGCTGGAGGTGTATTTGGATGGACATTTGGGCATGAAATCGCAAATCATTCCCTTCAACTTTACAGGGTGGACACATTGGCTTCTGAGGCTAAGTTTCTGGAGTGGTGGAAAAGTAAGACTGAAGGATATTGAAGCTGCTGGTATCTGGAAAGTTAATGCTGCATTTGTTATCGTTTCTGAAAAATTAATAATGTTTTCGGTGTTGCCAGTGCAATTTTATTAGCTGAATAAATTGTTGTGACATAAGTCGAAATTTATAACTAATCATGCATAATTGCAAATCAAATTGTGACTGCCATTTTTTCTCCTGGTGGCATGATGTTCTATATTGTTCTAAAAATAATTTTGGAACCAATGTTAACTTCTGTTACTGATGGACCTTGAGTGACGAGGCACTTGCATTTGGGAAAATTTGATGATTTTGATTTTTTATGAAAATAATAATGTAAACAAAAGTTTGAGAGGTACTCAGGCACAAGAATTCTAATGACAATGACGGAGAAAACATATAATGAACATGGGAAATTTAAAATATCACTTATGACATCCAATCCTAAATAATTCACCAACAAAAAGTTGGACTAACATCATGCAATTCATTTTACAGTCTAAAGAATAATATCAAAGCCTTCTAATTATTTGTACCATTTGATATCATCGGTGTCCAAATCAAGGGCCAACATTGGAGTAGAGTGATTTTCTGCTTCAATACACTCGTCAGTTTCAACAGGAATAGTTTGATTATTTTGCCTTTCTTGACAATCAAGTATGTCTTTTGGAGCAGAATAGAGATTTCCGGTGGCAATACAAACATGTTTTTGATTAACATTAATAGAAGGACTACTTCAATAGGGATGAAAATTTGACCTATCTCTAATGGGCATCCGCAAAATTATCCATAATGGATAGAATAAAAGTCCGCAAAAATGATTACGTGCACGAGTTCAAGTAATTACCCACAAAAATAAGTGTGTATGGGTGTGAGTATAGACACCTTGGTACCTACCCCGTCTCATATTCGCACAATATATGTTTATGTATTTTAATTTATATTTATATATATTTTGATTTATATTATTAAATGACATGTACGTCTAGGGCTGGAAATGAGTCGAGTCGAGTCGAACTCACCTCAGCTCGGCTCGACTCGTTAAGAATTGTTCGAATTCGAGTTCGAGTTCGAGTTCGACACGAACTTTTTTTTAAGCTCAAACTCGACTCGTTATAAGTTCACGAACAGTTCGGTTCGACTCGTTAGGTTCATCTCATTAGGTTCAGCTCACATGGTTCACGAACTTAAAAACTATTTTTTTAAATATATATATTTTTTAGTATATTTGACATTTTAAATAAATATATATTTTTTAAATAAAATATTAAAATAAAATAAAAGTTATCATATTGATATTTAACTTTATCTTCAAAATCTACTAATTCAAAACCTACACAACTTTCAAGAGATACATTTGAGAGTCTAATTCAAAAACTACTAAATTGAAGATTAAATTTGTCTAAGATTTGAAGTAAATATTTAAACCTAATCTTAAAGACAGTATAATTCTTTTCATATGTAATCGAGTTGACTCATGAACCTAACGAGTCGAACTATGTATAGTTCAAGTTCAGCTCATTTAGTTAACGAACTTAATTTTTCGCTCATACTCAACTCATTTGGTTCATGAACCTAGTTCAACGATTTAATTGTCGAGTTGAATTCCGAACTATCTTCGAGTTGGTTTGGTTCATTGCCAGCCCTATGTACGTCTATTAATTTTTAAAAAGTATATAAATGTTAAATCATTATGTATTTAATATAAATGTTCGTTTATTTCAACAATGAATTTTTTGAAAACTTTTTAATGTTTTTAAAAATTTAAAATAATATGATATTTTATAATTGATCTATTTACTTTTAATAGGAATGCATGTAACAGGTGCGGGTACGAGTATTTACATACTCATAAGGCACGGGTACGAGTGCTAACTTTGGCGCCCAAGCGGGTATGGGCTCAGGTACATGGATTTTTTCAAATTGCGGGTATGGGGATGAGTACTATAATATCCTGGCCAACCCTACCCATTGCCATCCCTATACTTCACGGATAAACATTAATAGAAAGACTACTTCACCACATGACAACTTTTATTTTTTAGTAGGTTTTAGAAATATATTTTCGAATTAAATTTATTCATAAGATTGAGGTATGACTCGAAAACAAATTAAAGGGGTGTATTGGGGTGCGTCTGGAGATGCATTTTGAAAAACTGAGAAATTTTAGTATTTTCACGTGGTGCCTAAAAAACACATAGGGTGCATTATGAAATCCTCTAATATTGATTATTAATTAATAAATCTAGGATAGATATGGGAGGTTAATCGTAATAACACCATTTTTGAAGTCTTTTGGAATTTATCCTCATAAAATTTTCTTTTCAGCCCTGCAATTCTCTGCTATTTTATTGATGGTCTAAATCAACATCTGTTTTTGGTAGAGTATTGTACCACTTAAATACTGGTTTATGATCCTCTTATTTCTTATTGATCAGGTTTACCCTGATTGTCACAAGGCGTGCTTGGATACATTTGAGGAACACACTATTCTTTGCAAGGAGCTTTCAAGATTCAAATACCGACTTGACTTTGTTAGAGGTGTCATATTAGATATATTTAGACATGCAGAGGTATCTGTGAAGAAAGAGGCATCTGTGAATTTCTTGACTTGCCCAAGATGGGGAGATCGACTCTTAGACCAATAGATGTTCTAGTCAATGGGCGGGTAGGAGGGAAACATGCATGTGTAGACTTGACTGAAGTTTTTCCAGTAGTGAGACTGAGGAATGAAGGTTTTACTATGGGACAAACAACTCTCAAATCTGCTTCAAGTAAAGTGGCCAAGGATGAAAAAGCGTGTTCCGACAATCAACATGCTTTCATACAATTTATCTTTGTCACTTTGAGTTTTTTAGTACCTGAGGTTGTGAATATTTTACAGAGAGTGTAAAGACTCATGCATAACAATATTGTGTCACTTAGGATAATGAATGTAGTTTTTAAGAAGAAAGATTTTGTCATCCAACAAGGGATAAACAGTGCAATGTTGTATAATCTTGATTATTTAAAAAAATACAAGATATATTAAACCTAATACAATGAATAGGATATAAGTTTTAAGTAAATAAGTACGAAAGTAGCAATTATGATATAAAACCACATTCATTCTATAATTGATTAATAATGTTTAGGAAGCGGTTCTTTTAAAACACAACTCATTCTACTTAAATGTTATGATTATTACTAATCACACATTTGCTGCAATGTCGTCCTTCTCTTTTATAGTTGTCTTTACAAGTGACTCCTCCTCAATTGATCTCAATAACTATTCTTCTGTGAAAGTTAAACCAAAATCACCATCAAAATGTATATACTAGCTTGCATTGCACTATGTGAATTGAATTACACAAAATCAACTACACAATGATGAACCTCATACTACTTATAAGAGCTATAGTTAGTTATTCTCAACAACTAACTCTCAACTATGTCTTAACATCTCTTTGACAAAAAAATTCTTTATATTGTAAGTCAAATATAATAGGACCCTTAACACTTATATATAGACTTAGATAAATGCATTTCTTGAATCTAAAGTCCAATTTCTACCTATTAGATTATAGCGTTGATGCAAAATAAAAAGAGTCAAAAAATTTGAGGAGAGTTAAATAAGGCAAACATTGATATAAAACATGAAAAGGTGACTTGTTTGCAATAAAGGTGTAGGAAATCTATTTATGATATGAATGACATGACTGACTGCATAAGACTAAAAAATCTTAGGTAATTATGCTTGAAATAGAAGACCTCTAGTGATGTCAAAAATGTGTCAGTGTTTTCTCTCAATTATTTCATTTTGTTGAGGTGTTTCAAGACATGAAGTATGATGTACAATGTCAGATTCTCTATAAAAATCTCTAAGGAGAAATTCATTGTCATTATCTTACCCGGTGCATTTGATGGATCTATTAAATTGTGTATGAACTAAAGATACAAAGGCTTTAATAAGATAATATGTTTTTGATTTACACTTCATAAGGAAGATCCATGTAAAGTGACTTTTATCATCAACAACAGTAAGAAAATAGTTGTCACCATTGATGGAAGGAATGGATAAAGGGTCCATATCCATATGAATGAATTCAAAAATATCAACAAACTTATGAGTACTATGAGGAAAAGATTATCTCTTTTGCTTGACATAGAAGCAAACATTACAAGGCATATAAGATTGCATAATTTGGACAGAAGAAAAAGTTTTCTTTATTTCAATCAACTTGTCATACAAAAGATGGACAAGTCTTAAGTGTCAAATGTTACAATTATTGTCATGTGTGAAAGTAAACTCTTAGTAGAATTGATACAAAAATTGTACTTCAAAATGAGAGAATTGATGGATGCATCAGTGTAACAAGGGTGTGTGTGTGGAACTGCAACACGAGCATGATTGAGAATGTAAAGTTCACCTCTTAATTCAACTGCACCAATCATCTTCTTGGAGTAGGATTTTTGTATCAAGTAAGTGGAATTATAAAAAATGAGTTAACATACAAGGATGTGAGTCCATTTAGGGAGAAATATAAGATTGAATGAAAATTGAGGCATGTATAAAACATTGGTTAAAGTGAAATGAGAATCAAAGATAATAGTTCCTGAAAATTCAGCGATAACTAAAGAACCATTTGGAAGTTTCACTATTATAGGAGAAATTCTTTTCAAGCAAGTAAATTTTTTTAGGAAAAAAAACATGATCAGTGGCACCCGTGTTAAGGATGAATGCTTCAGATTTGACATGATGAGATAAATTACAAATAATACATGTGTTGGATTTTGGTTGAGTAATGAGATGATTTACACTATGAAAGCTTGATTGTGATGATTGTTGGAGTAATGTCAACAAATCTTTATGTTAGTTAGGGGTAAAACCTATACAATTTAAAGACAAGTCATGCGGCCGATCTTTAGTAGTTTCAAGTTGAATCTCATTTTCACGAGTATGATCATATGCTACATTATTGATGTGGTTTTGTTGTTGCCAATAAAGAGGGTAACCATGCTTCTTAAAGCATATATCTATGATATGGCAAGTCATGCGACCAATATTTAGTAGTTTCAGGTTGAATCTCATTTTCATGAGTATGATCATATGCTACATTATTGATGTGGTTTTGTTGTTGCCAATAAAAAGGGTAACCATGCTTCTTAAAGCATATATCTATGATATGGCTAGTCATGCCACAATGTGTATAAATTCTTGTACCTCTGCCTCGACCACCGCTGAAGGATCTATCACCCCTAGCATTCTTGCCACGAAAAAGAGTACATGTGTTTTGAAATTGACCAGTAGAAAAAGCTAACAAATTGAATTCATCAATAGAGAAAATAATCTGTCTCTCTTGTTGAACAAGTAAAGGGTAAACTTTGTAAATATTGGGAAGTCTCTCTTGTTGAACAAGTAAAGGGTAAACTTTGTAAATATTGGGAAGTGGAGCCATCAACATAATTTGAGATCTAACTACAGAGTACCAGTCATTTAATCCTTTCAAGAATCTGATAACTTGATCGAAGTCCTTGTAACTTCAAATTTTGTTAATCGCTATACATGATATATCACATTCAAATGCTAGAATTGGTCGAAAGTTATCTAACTCTTTCATAACACTTTAAATTTTGTGTAATAAGATGAGATAGAAGAATCACCTTGTTTGAGAGTGAAAATTTCTTCTTGGATATATGAAATTATGAGCACATCACCATGATATAATCGGTCTTTCCGCTCTTTTCATATGTTTGAAGCAGTTTCCATTGACAAGATGTTTTGGGATATTTCATAATCAACAGAATTGTTGAACCATGACATAATCATTGTGTTGCATTGGTCCCATGCAATAGAATCACGATCTTCATTTAGGATTCAGGGCATCACGTAAAGATGTAACCTCAATAACTCTTCTTCGAGTGTTAGCATCAGGTAAGATATGATATTCGAAAAATATCACCTCATATATATCGCCTTATGCAAAATATGACTAAGAGTATATAGAAATTGTTGGTATCCTCATGCTGCCTCTCGAGCAGTCAATAAGGCTTGGTCAATTTGGTTGTAGAAACTGTTATTACAACATGTGAAATATACAGTCACTCGATGGTAAAATGATAGCCACTCGATGGTCATAATCGTAGTCATATGTGAATATGGTGATGACAAGGGTGTGGTTGGAAGTGATTTTATGTACGAAAACAATTTCAAGATAAAATACAAAACTAAAAGCCTGTGTTTGGTTTTGAGAAGAAAATAAATTTTAGTTAAATTGAAAATAAAATAATTTATGTTTAGGATATATTCCTATAAAAAAAGTTCAACAATTAATTTCAAAGTAAAATCATGTTTATGAAGTTAAAAATCAGGTAGAATCAATTCAACACAACTAAAATCAATTTGATCTAAAACCAAATTACACCAAGTCCATCTAATTTTTATGAAGTTAACAATATTTCTTGATTTATTTTTTAACTTTTTATCAATTAAGAATTTGGAAATAAAATTTGAGGAAAATTAACCCCTTTTCATTTTTTATTAAATTAAACCATAATTTATTTAAATTGAACATATTAGTAAAATTAGCTCAGTGCCTAGCTTCTTATAACCAAAAATAAAATCATCTAGAATTTTTCTACTTCTTTAAGATGTAGAATTTTCCACTTCTTTTAAGATGTCAATAGGTTTTTCTCTTCAAAACGAGAAAACTACTTCAACAGATACTCATGGTAATACTAGCTTATTTGGGGTTCCTAAGAACAATGATAACAGAATCTCCACGAAGCTGAAACTAACAGCAAGAACAACCAATCAATCATCATCAAATCATAAATTGGAACAAGAAATCTTGTGCACTCTAATATGATTGATAGCACCATAATGTATTTGCATGCACCGATTACAGAATTTTACCAGTGAATCATCGTGTTTATTATTACTAATCATTAATCATGTACATGATGCTTAGTTAAGTGAGTTTATGAAAACTTGGTACTAAAATCAAAGATTAAACATGTTGCGGAAATGCCTAATTTCAACAATGAAGATGTTGAATCAGAGAATTACAGAGACAGGTTGAAGAGAAATGAAAAAACTATAACAAAAAGTCAAACACAATAATCACGAAGTAAATGGAATAATCGTATACAAAGGAGCACAAATTCGAGAGAAATTGCATTAACTTGGTAAGCAAGTAACTTAATAAGTAGAGTGGGAGCAACTCAGAGAGAATGGAGATTTGAAATTTGAAAGATACATAGGAAATTTTATCCCATATCCCTACAATTATACTCATACCCCTGCATGAATATTTTATGGACCAAAATACCCTCGTATAAAATTTTTTTTTTTCCATTTGTCCATCTGAAGACTTTTTGCAAGTCTTCCTATTCATATTTTTTTCTTTTGTTCACCGGAAGACTTTTTAAAAGTCTTCCGATTCATATTTTTTTTTCGTTTGTTCACCGGAAGACTATTTAGAAGTCTTTTGGTTCATGTTTTTTTTTTAATTTTTAATATTGTCAATTATAATTTTTTTTATTTACTATCTTATCATATAATTTATTAAATAAAATTAACATTTATATAATATTTTCAAATATTATAATATTTTTAATCATCTTAACGTTAGTTTTTTAATTCTATTCATGAATTCAAATCAAAAGTAGAATATATAATATACAATTATAGTTCTTAGTCATTTAATTTTATTTAATCCGATATCAAAGAATTATTTTAAGTTTCTGGATTCAAACATTGACCGAAACATATATTAATCATTCTTTAAATTATCAGTATTTGAAAACTATATATTTAAAGAAAAAATCTGAATTCATTGAACAAACAAAAAATGAATTGATGTTCAATAATAAATTTTTTAATATAAAATAAATGATGGAGGAAAAAACAAACACATAATGTCAATAATTTATTTTAAAATTTAATAGTTCAGATTCATTCTTATTTTATTATATAAAAATAACTATTATATATATATATATATATATATATATATATATATATATATATATATATATATATATATATATATATATATATATATATATATATATATATATATATATATATATATATATTATAATAATAATTACAATAATAAAAAACTTAATAATATTGATAATAATAATAATATAGTCTCAACAAGCAAATAATGAAAAAAGTTATGATCTATTTGTTTTTTAATCACTTGTCTCAACTATTTTATTAATAATACTTTTATGGCAAAATAACATTTTTCGTCCCTTAACTTTAACTTGGGGTCCATGTTGGTCTCTTATCTTTAAAAGGTGGCAAGTTGGTCCTTTAACTTTTAAAATGGTGTCACGTTTATCCTTCCGTGTGTTGCCGTTAGTTAAACTTTGAAAAAATTGTCACGTTTGTCCAGGTGGAGCTGCTGACGTGCCATGTTTGTCCAGGTGGAGCTGCTGACGTGGATATGAAGTGTCTTTGATCCGCGGTCGCTCGCGGATCAAAAACGAGTAGTTTTGATAAAAATGCAGTATAGCGACAAATGACTCGAAATATCGTTCTCACAAGGATTCTTGTATTATTTCAACCAACTAAAGAAAATGTTTATGGGGGTTTTAAATTTTGATTTATGAAATAAGAAAAAAAAGTGATTAAAAAAATGATTATCAGATAAACTAAAACGGTTAATCCTACTGATTCGGGTTCCGACTTATCATCGGTTATTATAACATCAATCCCTAAGCGGTACCAATCCTATTCGATTATGATATTAATCAGACAAGCACTTATCAACATCAAATGAATTATGTTCCTGTTTACCGAATTAAGCAAACGGTTAAGAATATGACGAATTAACGAATTAAGCAAATGATAATACGCAATTAAATTTAGGAACATGCATACAATCGAATTTAACCAATTTTATCCTATGAACAACAATTGAATTAAGCAAACAATTGTAATCAAATTAAGCAGATGACTTCATAGAAAAGGATTGAAAGGAATCAGAGTAAATTGACATAATAATAACCTCAAAGTGTTGAAACCGTACACAGCAGGATTTGCCCGGAGGTATTAGTTCTCCATGAAAACTATAAAACAAAGGAAAAAATTCGGAAAAATAAACTAGGTCCCTGTTTTGCATCACAATAACAACTTTAAATAGAAAATAACTGGGCCAGAAACCTAAACTAGGCCCGCAAGGAAAACTACATTGTCACAAGTCAGAAACTTCAACGAATTATTCGAGACTCAAGAAATCCTAATCAGCTTCTTTGTGCAACATGAAAGTTGTAGATCTCTTTCTTAGCTTTCCAACGACTGGTAGAATGCCTCAATCCGATTCCTGTAGCTCCAGTTATGAATTTTTCACTAAAAGCTATTAATGCTGAAAAATAACAAACGAAAATTAAATAAAGCTTAAAATAAAATAAATTGTAAAAACATTATAAAATAGGAAATTAAATAAACTAAATGGTAGAAATGCCTAAGTCTAAACATAGAGGAAGGTACATTAAAATGCACTGATCAAATTCCCCCACACTTGAACTTTTGCACTCCGAGCAAAGTATTGTCAAAACTCATGAAACACAAAAACATTCAGCTATTCAATCTAGGCTGTGAACTCCTCTTTGGTCAAGATTGCATTGATCGGTACTACTTTTGCATACTAAGGATATCGTAAGAACACAAATCCGCAATTTTGCGATCATAAGACTCCCTCCTATACAAACCAATCCAAATCATGTCGTTATGCCTAAGTCTAACTTACTCATCCTCCTTTTTGCTCTCTTTCATTCTAGTGCAATCACATTAAGCCCTTTATCTATTCACACGCATGGTAACTAAGCTTGTTAGTGACTGTGATCCATATTTTTTTCAACAATTCATAATTAGACATTTTTCTTTGTCTTTTTTTTTTTTTTTTCACTTTTTCTCTTTTTCTTTTTCTCTTTTTTTTTCTTATTAAGCACGAGATCATTCACTTATTTGCATCAGCTCAATTACTTAGCATGTGATTTTTAGATGGTGCTGACTGCTAGATAAGCTACTTAAGAGCTATTAAAGAACGAGAACTCAAGACTAAGCCATAACAAGTATCTAAATCGATTTCCATATTTTGGAGACTCAAGGTGTTAAAACGATACCGATCTTATGAATTTTTCTCAAGTCTCTACAATCTGACCTCCAATCGATCTACAACCCAAAAATTTCAAAAAATGCATTGTGTTTTTCTGAGTAAACAATTTTTTTATTAAATGAAAACAAAACAAAGAAAATTGAAAGAAATAAAACAAAGTAAATGGTTCCCTCCCCCACACTTAAAGCATACATTGTCCTCAACGAAAGAACATAAATATAAAATAAGAGTGAGAGAAAGGAAGGAACACACCCGAGGAGTCAAGGTGGATAAGTGATCACATATGCATCCTTTCCCAAAGAGAGATTTCCTGCCGTCTCCTCTTCCAAAGTGGGGAGTAACTTTGGATAGCATCCATCGCCCTTGAAATTTGTATTAGTGTCTTCGCCTTTTATTCCAGGATCAAAGAAGAATCTTCGATAAATAAAAGTGTCGAATGGACACGTGAATTTGATATCCTTTTCCACAACATCAGAGATCAATGGGTTAAGGGGTTGCTTCATTGCTTTTCTTCCCACTTCCATCGAGGTCCATCCAATTCTCTTCTTATGTTTCTTCAAAACCTGTAAAAGTTTATTATCTTCATCAAAATCAAGGTTAGAAGAAATTATAACTGGAAGCTTTTTATCCATATCTGAATAAGCATAATTCAGATTGGTATGAAGTGGTTTAAGCTCCAAGGGGGAAGGTTGTTCAATGGATGGTGAGGTTGGGGCAGCCGTGATGTTAAGAGTTTTAGCTACATAAACAACTTCATCTGCATGAAAAACATCACCCTGTACGGCAGCATTAATCTCAGCACAAACAGAACAAATGTTAGTGTCGGTACATGAATCACAAGAGTAAGTATCATCATAATCTAATAAAGATGGAAAATCAGATAACAACTCAGGATGAATATCATCAACTAAATCAGATGGTAACTCTTTTGGATTCACTACTGTTTGGGCAGATAGTTGGTTTGATTCTTGAGCTTGTTGCATGGCATTCAGTATAGTGGCAAACTGTTCAATCTGTGTCTGCAGAGCCTGAAGACTTGAATCTGTTTGTTGCTGAAACTGAAGATCATTTATAGCCATTTGCTTGACAAGGTCCTCTAATGAAGGTTCAGAAGGTGTAGAGCATACAATTTGGAATTCATTCATATGCTTATTCGGATCCTCACCTGCAAGTCCATTAAGCCTTGACAACAAGTGTATTAAATCAGATTCCAATTCAAAAGGTACACTAACAACAGGATATTCCATACATAAAGCATTATAGTTCGTATCATAGGCAACAAGTTCTCTAAGAGTTATTTGATTTGTCATATTAAATTTAATAGGAAAATCAACAAAGAAAATAAAACAAAGAACAAATTCGGCAATGCAGCAACAATTAGAAAAATACCAACAATGTCCCCGTTAAGAAAAAGAATGGAAAAATAGAAAACCGAATAAAATTAAATCTAAAAATTATAAAAATATAACTAAAAATAAAATAAAATCAAAATGAGTCAATAAAAAAAATTTCGGATTTTTTTGAAAATATGAAAATAGAAAAAAAAATAAAATAAAATAGAAAAATAACTAATTTGCGATTTTCAGGGTCAAAATCTTTTAGAATTCTATTCTAAATGAGTATTGTTAAACGATTTATTTCTGATTTTCTGGAAAAAATTCGGAGCAAATCGGAACAATAGCTTACAAACTCACCTGATAGGCTGAAACGCTTACCACTGTACTGCAACCCTGAAAATTTACACACAAAAACAAAAAACAAAAAACAAAAAAAAACAAAAACTCTAAAATTAAAATTTTACATTTGGCTAAAATTAATAAGAATCCCCGGCAACGGCGCCAATTTGATCCGCGGTCGCTCGCGGATCAAAAACGAGTAGTTTTGATAAAAATGCAGTATAGCGACAAATGACTCGAAATATCGTTCTCACAAGGATTCTTGTATTATTTCAACCAACTAAAGAAAATGTTTATGGGGGTTTTAAGTTTTGATTTATGAAATAAGAAAAAAAAAGTGATTAAAAAAATGATTATCAGATAAACTAAAACGGTTAATCCTACTGATTCGGGTTCCGACTTATCATCGGTTATTATAACATCAATCCCTGAGCGGTACCAATCCTATTCGATTATGATATTAATCAGACAAGCACTTATCAACATCAAATGAATTATGTTCCTGTTTACCGAATTAAGCAAACGGTTAAGAATATGACGAATTAACGAATTAAGCAAACGATAATACGCAATTAAATTTAGGAACATGCATACAATCGAATTTAACCAATTTTATCCTATGAACAACAATTGAATTAAGCAAACAATTGTAATCAAATTAAGCAGATGACTTCATAGAAAAGAATTGAAAGGAATCAGAGTAAATTGACATAATAATAACCTCAAAGTGTTGAAACCGTACACAGCAGGATTTGCCCGGAGGTATTAGTTCTCCATGAAAACTATAAAACAAAGGAAAAAATTCGGAAAAATAAACTAGGTCCCTGTTTTGCATCACAATAACAACTTTAAATAGCAAATAACTGGGCCAGAAACCTAAACTAGGCCCGCAAGGAAAACTACATTGTCACAAGTCAGAAACTTCAACGAATTATTCGAGACTCAAGAAATCCTAATCAGCTTCTTTGTGCAACATGAAAGTTGTAGATCTCTTTCTTAGCTTTCCAACGACTAGTAGAATGCCTCAATCCGATTCCTGTAGCTCCAGTTATGAATTTTTCACTAAAAGCTATTAATGCTGAAAAATAACAAACGAAAATTAAATAAAGCTTAAAATAAAATAAATTGTAAAAACATTATAAAATAGGAAATTAAATAAACTAAATGGTAGAAATGCCTAAGTCTAAACATAGAGGAAGGTACATTAAAATGCACTGATCAGTCTTAGAGGAAGAAAAACAATTCTAACGGTTCCATTACCCAGACCAGAAGAAGGCACGACAAGGTGGAGCTGCTTGGATAAGTGTAATCATATTTTGGAGTTTTGGAGAATTCATTGAGTCACTGAAGACGATTCAAGGTTTGCAGACGCGAAGGATTGAGGGTTTTCTGATTTAGGGTTTTCTGATTGAGGATTGAAGACGATTCAAGAGACATAATCAAAAGGTTAGTTCATTTCTCTCTAACTTAAGGTTTTTTTTTGACACAATTGACAGTTATAATTGGTTTCCTGTAATTCTGCTTATGCATCTTTTTTACCCGTTCTTTTCTCTGTCATGTTTATGCTATTACACATGTATCAATGGTTTTAAAATCCAGCTAAATTTTAGATATCATATAAACTAAAACAACATGGAGAATAAAAATTTTATAGTCTCCAGAATGGTAAAATTTGTCAAACTTCTTGAGAGACAACAGACATATTGGCGTGTTTATCATCAGAACAATTTCTCGAATGCTTCAAAGAGATGTTAATAGCAAAATTTGAATGGCTAGTATATAGTATTTTCTGTATATCTGTCTGTAATATGGTTTTATTGTGTTGAAAACTCTTATTTTGTTGAGAAATGAGCATTAGTTCTTGCTTTACTGAGCATATTTCTTATTCAACATTTCAAATTAAAAGCTACAGAACTTTTTATGATACTTATGACAAAATTCTTGTTTGTAGGTATGGTAACAGTATGATGTTGCAGCCTTTATTTCCAACAAATAATTCTTATGAATCAAAAAAATTATCTGAAAATACAAAGACTACTTATCAGTGTGATGGAAAAAACCAAAAAGAGGATAGTAACACCTATCTGGTGATTGGTCAGTCTGTACAAGTTGATGCAAAATTTCCGAACAGTCGACATGAATTCTTTCCAGCCGCCACCACCGGGAACATGGAAGGAGCACAACTAAGGGACGGTGAAGCTCCTAATGCTATACCATCACATTCAAAGTAAGTTCCAATCATTTTGTTATGGTACATTGGTATTCGACTGGTTAGGTCTTTAAATTGTTGACATGTGTCTCTTCCATCTTTGCAGATTACATCAGCTGCTTCTTGAGGAACGTATTGAGAATGGTTATAGTAATCCAGCTCGCCTAGTGAAGCTGAAGAAAAGACAATTGAATGGACCTGCTGTTGAAGCAAAATCTGGGAAAAGTTACATGGAGAAATTTCTAGAAACTCCCTCGCCTGATCCGAAAATGATTTATGAAACTTCAATCTTTCCGCTGTCAGTGAAACCGACACCAGATGATTCTAGCGAAGTAGGGATTAAAATTCTTGAAATCAGTATCATTAAAAAGTCGATTGGAGATGAAAACTCTTGTTCATCCCCTTATGAGCCGGAGTCTGAACTCCACCAATTTCTAGAAGAGGTTGGTGAGGCATATGGAGATCTTGTGATGGTGAAAGAACAAATCTCAGTGGGTGTAAGGGATGTCAAGGTGTTTGATGAAACAAAACTGACAATCAATGAACAAAAGAAAATAAAAGGCAGCTTAGTTAGGTACAACTCTGATGATGTGACCAGTGAGGTTGACAACTACATGGATGCTTTAACTACCATGGAGTCAGATAATAATAACTCATTCAGTGGAAATGAAGACGAGCATGTGGAACTGCAAGCTCACTTTTCAGATTCTCAATCTACTAGAAAGTCCTTTATGTCAGATGTAAATATCATTGAGCACTGTGGTTGAATATGTACAATCAGAACCTATTTTATTCTCAACTACTAAATATCATGAAGCAGAGATTGAAGGCATGTCATCCAACCAGCCTCCCGAAATTGTTGAGTTTCAAAATACAGATAATAGAAAGTTTGTCATGCGTGATGATGCCCATGTTCATGAAGACGGGGTTTCTGACTGCTCGGACTGCTCATACTCCAACTCAGTCTGCTCAACAACCTAGCCAACAATCAGCCCAACTCAATCATACTCCAACTCAAACTGCTCAACAAACTAGCCAACACACTCCTATCAATTGTGTTAAAAGTTTATGTATTTTGCCATTGTCATGAACAAGTTTATGTATTCTGCTGTTATTTTGGAACAAATTTATGTATTCTGCTGTTATTTTGGAACATGTGTATCAGTTGTGGAACAAGTCTATTTTATGGAATGTATTACAAGTTTATGTATCCTGCTGCTGTTGTTTATGTATCCTGTTGTTGTTGTTTATGTATCCTGCTGTCATGAACTTTATGTTAAAAGCATAACCAACTTATAGGTATTATGAAATGAACCTAAAAGCAGAACCTGTAATAAACTTTATGTATTATGAAATGGACCTGTCATGAACTTTATATTACTATAATCATGTCTAATGTGGTGTAGAAATGCAGACAAAATTAACAGACCAAATTAACATACCAACTTTGACAGGTCTATAACAGACCCAGTAAACATAAAAACATAACATACCAAATATTAAAATCCAACTAAACTGATAGAATCCATATATTAAAATCCAATTATTACATTCATGTTGAAGTGATACAATCCAAAATTGATACAAACTTTAACTAAACATAAAAACATAATTCTTACCACCAAAACTTAACTTAATTCTTACAAACAAACCATAACATAATACTTCCAAACAAACCGTAATAACCTAACTACCCCTAACAACTAATACAATGATAATCATCACAAACATCAAATTGAAAATCTTTTTCCACTTCATGATATTCTTCATTTCAATTTCAAGTTTCATCAGCTTTTTTCCTAATTCTTCATTCTCCAGTGTCCCTTTTTCAATGTCCTTTTTTTCTTCAGCAAGTCCCTTAGTTACCACACCCAGCCCATGCATCCAAAATTGCTCCTTCTCATCACCCATCTCCTCATAAAACCAATCAAAGAAGCCACAACCAGCTTGCATACCTCCCTGTAAGTTTCATTGTTTAGAGGATGATGGATAATAAACAGAAACATCAAAAAACAGAAACAGAAACATAACTTAACAGTAGTTGCATACCTTATAATTTGGACAACTCCAAAAAAGTTTTCCCATATTCTTAACAGTAGTTGCCCTTTGAAGAACAACCATGTCTCCACAAAGGCACATGGGCTTCCATCGTGACCGACTACAAACATCTGAATTCCGACTTTTCAATTTTGAAATGGAATAGCAACATCCGGATTTCATGCTTGTCAAATAAAAAAACCCTAGATTACTTTAGGGATTTCAACGAAAGGAGGAGTGAGAAGGAAGCCACGTCATGAACAAGATTGTCATGTCATCTGCCAGATCTACAAAACAAACGGACGTTTGGGGCAAACTGACGGTGCAGACTAAAATGACACCATTTTAAAAGTTAAAGGACCAAGTTGCCACTTTTTAAAGATAAGGGACCAACATGGATCCCGAGCTAAAGTTAAGGGACGAAAAAGGGTATTTTGCCTACTTTTATTCTAATTTAAATTATCAGTATATGAAAAGGATTTGGATCCTCTCCTTTTTTATATATCATGCCATCTCTCATGTTTCTAATCTAACGGTTCAGAATTTATAATGAATAATTAAATAACAAAGACAAAAGTAACAAAGACAAATTACTTATTCATTTCTCTCTCCTATTAAATAAATTTTTTATTTAATTATTCATTATAAATTCTGAACCGTTAGATTAGAACATGAGAGATTGCATGATATATAAAAAAGGAGAGAATCCAAATCCATATGAAAACTATATATTTAAGGCAAAAATATGAATTTATTGAGCAAGAAAAAAATGAATTGATGTTCAATAATGAATTTTTAATATAAAATAAAAGATGAATGGGAGAGAGAAAAATGATCGATAAAGTCAATAATTTATTTTAAAAATTAAAAATTAAAAAAAAAACATGAACCGGAAGAAGACTCCCAAAAAGTCTTCCGGTAAACAAACGAAAAAAATATGAACCGGAAGACTTGCAAAAAGTCTTCCGGTGAACAAACGAAAAAAAAAGTGAACCGGAAGACTTCCAAAAAGTCTTCCGGCGAACAAAAGAAAAAATATGAGCCGGAAGACTTACAAAAAGTCTTGCAAAAAGTCTTTCGGTGAACAAATGAAAAAAATTATAAATTTTTTTACGAGAGTATTTTGGTCCAAAAAATTTTATACAGGGGTATGAGGTAAAATTTTCAAATACAAATCCTATTTCTATTGTATTTTGTTTTGGGCATTTTATCATAGCCCATTCTAATTCAAAAAACTTTACCTAATACAACCAACAATTATCCCCTTATCCTTACAGTTTTTTTAAAAAAAAATATTTCAATTATATACATTTTTAAAATTTTTTTTCTTTTCAAAATCAATATATTTTATACCTTTTTATACCTACACATTGCTCCGAGAATTTCGATACTAATATAACTTATAATAAATATATCGATAGATTATAGGCTTTCTGAATAATTTATATTAAAATTATCTGATATTTATAATTTTTTATTACATTTTTGTTCACCGAATGATTTATTATAAAAATTTTGGTATGATAATTTTTTATCAAAACTTTGTGTAGCAAATAACTTTCCGTTGCCCATAAATAAAATATTTTAAGGATTTGCTTTGAAATCAATATTAAAGCCTCGATTAAATATTTACTTATTGACTTTTGAAATAGAACAAAAAATTATTTTTCTATGACAAATAATGTCGTAAACTCTCATACTATTTTGGTTAAATTAAAGTCTTTTATTTATCAAACTTTTTTGAAGTCTTTTATGTAAGAAAAAAGTAACATAAAAAGATTAAATTTTACAAATTTTAAATTAATTTTTTTGATAATATAATGTATAATTATCGATTATTTATTTATATTAAAATTATAAATTTAATTTAATTTTAATTTATATAAAATTTGTGGTTTAGTTTTTAATCTAAAGTAGAGTTAAAATTAAAAATATATTTAACTTTAAAGTTAAATATTAATTTGGTATTATTATTTAATAAAAGAACACTTGTTTTTTATTTGTTAATTAAAATACCAAATAACCAAAAAAAAATAGTTCTAATAAAAAAAAGCATAACCAAAAAATAACAACCTTTATGGCTTCAAAAACAATCGGACATATGACTTGGTGTTTTACAATTGAAAGTTAGTACTATTGTATTTATTTAATACTAAATTTGATGTTTTTAGGGTCTAAAATTCATTAAGAAAAAGAAAAACGCAATTTCTTATTATACATCTCATAAATTTTTTAGACATCATGTGAATATCTTCAATGTCTATAATTTTCGAAAATATATTTTTGGACGCACCTTTTTTATATTAAAGAAAGGACATTCTAAGTGGTGTCTCATGCATTTGCTAAAGATTTATTCTAAAAATATATCTTCAAAACCTTATCTTAGTTATATTTCCGAAACAAAATTAGAGACAAAATCAACACAAAATGAACTTTCCAAACATAAAGTGAACAGTACAATGATGATCTCAACATAAAATTAAATACTACATTTCAATGTCTCGGTGAACGCTTTCACATCTCCAAGATATCTTTGATCACGTCTTCCGGAGATATATCTCTGAAACTTTCACTGAACGGATTAATATTCATATTTTCTCCAAATAGTTCTGGAGATATATCTCCGCAATAAATCTTTAGCAAATGCATGAGGTGCAATCCAAAATGACCTTCCTTGAGTGTAAAAGTGTGTCTGGAGATATATTTCCGAAAACTAGGGGCATTATAAGAAATTCACATGGTGTCTAAGAAACACATAGGGTGCCTTAAGAAATTCTCAAGAAAAAAACTTAGAGGCCCAAGGCAAGGGCCTAGTCCAACTTACTCTTGGGCCGATCCTGGTGCGAATTTGTTGAGAATTCTACCTGCCACCCCCATTTCATACCTGACATCCCCTATATTAAGTATTACAAAAATACACATGTTACTATTTACCTAAAAAATTTATAATTTTTCTAAATTTTTTTCACTTTTTTCTACCTAAGATTTCAAAATTTTCGGTACGCATTTTTTTCACAAATTTTGAAAATTTCAGAAAACCTGGTATTTTTTACCGGAAATTTGTAAATATCTGGTAATTCATACCAGAAATTCTAAAATATCAGGTGAATAGCATAATAATTTTAACATCAAAATTTTCGGTGCATAGCAAAATCTTCAGGAAATTTTAAAATATCCGGTATACTGGAAATTTCGCCCGCACTTGAAATTTCCGATAACAGAGCTGCTACTTAAAAAATGCTTGCTTTGTGCAGTCTGAAATCGGCAGGGTCATCTACGGATTCATTTAGCTATTGCACGCAGTTCTTCATCACAAACAAAGTATGTTTTCTATGTAACAAGTTCAAATTTAATATTTTCGTTGCGTTATATGATATTGATACTATACTTTTTATATAATGTAACAACAAATATTTCAGATCCGAGCTGAAGTATTATCCCGAGCGCATCATTTTGGAAAGCAACATTGTATTATAGTTGTGATTGTTCGTTCTGATACTGCAATGGCCAACGAGGTACGAAGGATAAGTTGATTATGGGTTATGAGAGAGGAGAAAATTATAAAAGAAAAAATATGCCTCAAAGTAGTAAATCTTCAGACAAGGATGTCCTTTATAGTATGAAAGTGAAATGTTCTTTTAGACTGAGATCTTCTCCAAGTGGTATTGGTTGGAGGGTGAATGTTAGGTGTGAGTTTCACAATCATAAACTATCTGATAATTTAGATGGCCATGACATATTGGACCGTCTAAAAGATCATGAGAGACAATTTGTGAATAACATGGTGAAGTACAACATGACTCCACGGTACATAGTTTCTGCCTTGAAAGACAAAGATCTAGAAAACCTCACAAGTGTTAGCTACGTGTATAAAGCTAGAGCTACGCACAATATGAGTAAGAGAGGTTCATTGACAGAAATGCAATTTTTTTTTAGTCTTATTCATAAAGAAAAGTACATGAGTTGGGTAAGAAATAGGAAAGACTCAAATATTGTTGCTGGTATCTTTTGGACACATCCTGATTCAATAAAGTTGTTGAATATTTTTCACTTGGTGTTAATTTTTGATTGTACATACAAGACCAATAGGTAATGTGGATCTTGATCATACCTTGATACCATTTGGACATACTTTGATTTATCATATTTTTTATTATTTGAACCGTGAACATACAAATACCGATTACCACTGCTTGAGATTATTGGCGTTACTTCAACAAAGTTGACTTTTTTTTATAGGGTTTGCCTATTTGGAACATGAAAGTGAGAAGAACTTCACATGGGCACTGGAGAAGCTCAAGGAGTTGTTTTCTTCCGATAAATTGCTATCCAATGTTGTTGTGACGGACCGAAAACTTGTGTTGATGAATGCAATTCAAGTTGTATTTCCAAATTTAACACATCTGTTATGTTCGTTCCACATTACCAAAAATGTTAGCATGAAATGTAAGGAGTATGTTTAAAGCAGAAAGACATGAACATGTCATGGATCTATGAAACAACATGTTGTATGCTAATAGAGAAACTGAGTATCTCGCACACTTGAAGCACTTTGAGACTGTTTGTGCTGATATACCTTTGTTAAGTATGTGAATGAAACATGGTTGAAACCATATAAAGAAAGGTTTGTGGCTGCTTGGACTAACAGAGTCACTCATTTAGGGAACACAACAACGAACAAGTATACAAACTTCTTTTTGTTACTAAGCATAATTTATCCCGTTGACTCATTATGGTTTAATTATTGCAATTTAGTGTGGATTATGCTCATTAGATACTGAAAAACATGTTGACTACAAGCCGAAGAGATTTATGCCGAAGTTGGAATGCTGTGAACATCATGCTGAAGTTGCAACTAGGTTCAATTAGAGTGTCATTTAAAAAATTATTGTCAACATTGAGCATCGGTATAACACTTTATTTTATGCCAACTTGCACGATTTTGTTTCAAGGCAATGTATACAACACATATGGAAGGATCTAGAAAGGGTAAAATTTATTGGTACAAATAAAGATATTTGTGGTTGCTTTATTAGATCTACACATGGGTTACCTTGTGCGTGTCAACTTGTTGGTTTACAAATATAAGGCTTGCATGTTCCTTTAGAACCAATTCGTATTTTTTGGAAGAAATTACACATTCAAAAGCATGATAACGGTCATGACGAATGTGATCTAAAGATGGATTTAGAAGCAGAATATGAAGAGTTGAAGACATATTTCAATTCTTTGGATATTGTAGGGAAGAGGGCGTTGAAGAAAAAAGTTCGGGAACTAACACATCCAGATACAACTTCTATGTATCCACCATTAATGAAGTACAAGCCAAAGAAGGGAGTTAAGAAAAGCAGAAAGGATGAAGAGAGTGATGCAAATCGTGATCCCTCGGTGGGAGTATTGTGAGGGTTCACAAGGGAGTTAGACTAAAAAGAGATTATGCACAAACCCACAGGAAGTCAAACTTCAAGTATGCCAGGTCAAAGTCAATCGTCCAATGTATCTTCTAAGCATTTTTACTTGTCTCAGTTTCCTGGTTTCTTGCATCCATACTGTAGCACCCTCAAATTTGCCCTCTCTTTTTCTAACCTTAACTGGCTTATGTTTTTCTTCATTTTACATTTCCTCATATCATAACATCGGTTCTCGAGACATGGGATCAAGGTTTTTCTATGGCTCAAGGTTCTCTTTTGTTGTAAGAGTTTAAATAGTGAGCGACAACATTTATTTTGCCCAACAATCAATGCCCGATTTTATTTTTATTCAGCAGGTTATTTTCATCTCAGGGGACGATGTACAAGCTATCTCAAGCATTCTCATAGTTATAATATCCAATGACAAGTTTTAGAGGCTTAACAGAGCTCAAAACAGGTGATTACGCAAGTTTCCCTCCACATGACGCCAAAATTGGCAATTTTTGAATGTGGTAATCGGTTACCACATATGGGTAATCGGTTACCTCAGGAAAAATTTGCAAAGATATTCAAATTTTCAGCACTGCAAATTTCCAACCATTTTCAACCCTTGATTTCACATGTGCATCATTGGAAGGATCTAGAATTGTTTCAATTTTCACCATTTCCCTCCAAATTTCAAACATTACATTCCTAATTCCACTCCTAATTTCTACTCCAAACACTAATCCACAATTCAAACCACATTTTTATTCCTAACCTAGAGCTTATTTAAGTGGGTTTGCTTCAAACTACACTCATTCACACCTATTCGCTTTCATTCTTCATCTCAATTTCATAATTTGCTCTAAAATTCTCTCAACTTTCTCTCAACTTTTTCACTCCCAAAACCTCCATTAAAGCTCTTTCCACTTGAGTTCATTGATTCTAAATTGGAATTCTTGAATTCTAGAGCTAAACCTCTTTCATTCATCTCCATTATCTTTAATTCATCACTTAATTTTCATTTGGATTTGGATCTGATTTTGGAAGCAAGATTTGAAGTGCTTTTTGGATCAATTTTGGCTTGATCTTGCTTGTCCTTCAATTCTACTATAAGGAAGCTCTTGGATCTTGAAGATTCTCTGGGTTTCTAGCTTGGATCTGTTAGTTTCAACTAAATCAACACTTACCAAAGAAAATCTCAGTTTTGAAGGTTGGTAATTCTAGATCCAATTCTTGTTTTGAACTTATTTGAATAATCACAATATAGATCCATGGCTTTTGATGCATTTTGATGATTTTGATCTTAGTGATTTATGATTTCAATATTTGGTTGTGTTTACACGATGTTTGATTATTGATTCTTGATGATAAATTTGTGCTTAATTGATTACATGTTCATATGAATGATTGGATAAGTTGTTTGTTGTTGAAAACTGATTTTGGAAACTGATTTTTGGCTTCTGTCTCAGTGGTAACCGGTTACCACTATTAGGTAATCGGTTACCCTGCCTAACTTTCATGTTTCTGGACTTTATTTCAACAGGTAACCGGTTACCTGATTCTGGTAACCCGTTACCACTGGGACAATTTGCCTTTTTTCAAAGAGGTAACCTGTTACTTGATTATGGTAACTCGTTACCACTGAGATAGATTGCCTATTTTTTTTATTTCTTGCTTGTTTGAGTTCCTTTCCACCTCTAAACTTCATGGATTGATATGATGCATTTATGTGGACTGTTCTTGACATATTTCATCATTCTTGAATGTTTGATCTCGATTCTTCGATACATAACTTCCGGTTTCCGTTTGAATGTTTAACATGTTCAGGTTGCTTGATTGATGAATGATCACATGCCTTTCTTGCTTAGATCATGTTAATTGATAATCATGAATGTTTTCTTTGCTGGATTTATGATGCATGTGTGTGTTTGCTTCCAATTCCGTTTTTTGCATGTTTGTTTAATCGTTCAATCATTTGATTTGAAAAATATGATGATCTTGTTGATTCTTAATGATGCAATGTTGTTGATCAATTATGTTTGATTGTTGAAGCATGTTCATACTTGCATGATATCTATCCATGATTGGTGTTTGCTTATGTTTGATTGCATTAAATCATGCTTGCTTGCTTGCTGTCACGTTTTTCACAACTGTTCTTATTTTGAATTTGCATGTTGTTCTTACCTTACTTGCTTGCTGCCTGCCTTTTTACGCCTACTTTTATGCTGAAACATGTGTTGTTATAGGCTGTCTTACTTGTGTGCTGGATTTTATTGCTGTTTTGTGCAAGAGGCGCTGTTGTAGCTGCAATTTTTACCGTGTTTCTTTGCTTTTTTCTTTGTCTTTGCATGCTCCCTTAGGATTCCTAGTCCAATTTAATTTCCGATTAATTTTGGAGTAGGATAGACAATAGGAGTTTAATTCATGCATGATAACATTATGTTAGTCCCTTTTAACCTCAACCTTAGGTCCATCTTTTGCATGCTAACATTAGGATAAAATCTCCTTTCGTATCCCGACCTTATGACCACTTTGCATGACAACGTTAGGGTCGAGTTTCCCTTAGACCTTCCGTGCGTCTCTCTTCCCATCTCAAAATAATTCTAACTCATGTAATAAAGACGATAAACGTTGTGCGCCACGAGTCTTAAGCATATGGGAAATGATGAGTGAGAGGTTTCTCCTCACTTGTCTAAAGTGTTTAGTGTATGCCCTTTGGGCGATATGCGACACATTCACTCATATATCATAGTCTTTAGTGCAATGTGAATCTCAAACAAATTCAATTCACTTCACTAAAACTCATAAACAAAATTCAATCCTTTTTATCCTTCGGGATTTGTTTCAAACTCATTGTCAGAAAAGAGTACGTTACTTTCCCGTTCTACTACAAACATGCACCGTCCCTAACTACTGAAATGAGAACTTAACGTCGCTCATAAAAAACACTTAACCAACCTGTGGTTTCGTTACTCGAACTACGTTTGCTCTGATTTCTCATACCAGATAAGGATACGTAGGCATAAGACGACGATGTCTTGGCTAGAAACCTTCCCCCATCACCCGTAGTTTTCTGAACTACGTTGACTATGACTTTTCCATTGCACGAGAGAATATGTAAGTATAGAACGACGATGTCCTATCGAGTCTCTTTCTTTTTCTCTTGTTCTCGTTTTCATTTAGCAGTAGCTTATAAATGACACACCCTTTGATTAGACAACAAGTGTGGATCTTGTTGAGTACAACAGACGTGAGGGATGCTCATACCTTTCCCTTACGTAACCGACTCCCGAACCCATGATTTGGTTGCGATGACCTTGTTTTCTCCTTTCTTTTAAGTTTTCTTCGATCATTTCCTTTCCTTCTCTTTGGGATAAATAACATTCGATGACGACTCTTCTGTTTTTCTGCCCGGTGTTTTTCGCAGTTGCGACACATACATTGATGACATCGTTGATGTGAGTGACGATGGAAGTTGTGGTTTTCGGGCTATTGCAGCTTTACTTGGACGGGGCGAAGAGTCATGGTCGTTGGTCCGGACGCAGTTGGATACTTAAGTTCATAAACACCCAAAATTATTTTCAAAATTGTTATATGACACGGTTGCTGAAGTTAGGAATTCTTTAATAGTAGAACACTTGGGTGTGCATGGTAGAGAGAAATAGATGTCAATTCCTGATATGGATTACCCTATTGCGAGTAGGTACATTGTCGTCTTTATCTCATTGTCACATAGACTTAACATTACCCTTTTCCCTCTTACCATAGCTTCACCTATGTATACGAGCAAACATAAAATCATAGCTGCTGGTTTTGTCAACGACAATCATTGAGTTCTCCCAAATCGTCGAGTTGTGTGAAATAGTTAGAGATATCGAGGGAGCCTTGTTGAAGACGAACAAGATCGTCTTGAAGATTAGAAATATGAAATATGCCGCCTTCGGAGAATCGATTGGGAAGATTGTCCCAAACCGTTGAGGCATTGTCAAATCAAAGGATAAATTGGGCAATGGAATCCAAAATCGATTGCTGACTCCAATAAAGGATAAGATAGTTGCAACGGATCCAAGGGTTAAGAAGAGGGTGGTTGGCGGCAGGTTTAGGGAAGGTACCATCAGTGAAGTGGAGTTTATTCTTTGAAATCAAAGCAACTCACATGGATCGAGCCCATGAGAGATAGCTCTTACTATCAAGAGGTGGGGTAACGAGGACGAGGGTATGGTTTTCATTATGGTGAATAAAGTAGGGATTTGAGGGGTTCGTTGCAAAATCAAGGTAGGGTTGTTCAACCATTGAAGGGAAGAAATTGTCTGGGTGAAGAAAAAGGAGATTCTTGGAGAAAACAACGGTGGAACGGAGAGATTACGATTTTTAGGGAGCGGCGGAGAAAAAAAAGGAAAACGGTGGGAAAGAAAACGAGGAAGAAGGGAAAAAAAGAAAGAAAATGAAAATTGTGGTAAAAAGAAAAGGATAAAGAATTGAATAATCGTGAAATCAAGAAGGGCAATAGAGAAGAGACAAGTGGCGCAAAGAGGGAAGCTAAAGGGAAGAGAGAGCACGTTTCAATAATAAAGAGGAATCAGGTAGAAAAAAATTCTCTACTAATACCATATTAATGTTGCAACACATCACAAGAGGGGAAACATAATCTTTCACATTATTTGTATAAAGCAATGGATACAGAAAATATTTATAGTGGTTAATAATAACCGACTAGCCTAAAATAACGGAAAAGAAGAAAACTAAAAATGAGTCTATAGTATATGGAAAGAAATAATAATTAATTATAATATATTGATATCTAATAGTGTTAGTCACGCTATCTTCTAACGCAAATCCTAGAGAATTCATTGAAAAATTAAAAGATGATATGTCAACATTTTTCGAAAGTGATAGTGCATCCAGTACATCTCACTGAAAAATAAAGATGAATGTTATGGTAGTCTAAAACTCTAAAGACGAGCACATCATACCATGATATTATAAAATTTCTATATGAGATTCGTTCCTATCAACATTAAAACTACTTTGGTTTTTGTGACAATCATTATTAAAGCTACATTGGCTGCCTAAAGGATAAAGATAAAGTTATAGTCCAAAAGATTCTTTACATTACTCATTTTGGTATTATTAAGTGTATTATTAAGCCATATAAGCTACTCAGTGTATTATTAACTCATGTGAATTACTCTACTTTTAGTTTATGCATTGGTCATATGGATTTGTCGGCCACTAGTTTGTTAATTTTTATTTTGAAATTCGTTTGTAATACCAGACTTTTTATTTTTCTCCTATATACTGGAGTTTTAGGGGTTTGTTGAAGGCATTCAAAAATTGTGGAACATACTTATTTAACAATTGTAATTTTCCTAAGCGAATATTTCTCGAAAGTTTTATCAATAAAAATGTCTTTGACCATATTTATCTATGTTAATTATATTTTCATATTTAATTATTACAAGTCTGATATTTTAAAAGATATTACCTTAAATATTTGTGTGTATGAAACTCCTCAATCACAACTCATCTTTGCACGAATGAAATCACTTTGAACAGAAAATAAATGTGAACTGTACAATCTCTCTCTTGGTTTAGTTAATATTACAAAAGAATAAGCTACATCATAACATCCAAAGGTGCTAGATTTTAACTTGGTAAAGAAAGCAGTAGACACAACCAAACAAATACTGATCATAAATAGCAAAACAACAATGCTATACGGTGCAGAAATATTGTAGCAGCTAATCATATTCATATTAAATCCATTTCAAAAAATGTTCCCAAAGTCCTTTTCTCAAATTTGTTTACAATGTTCAAGGATCCTTCATGTCTATACATTCCAAAAGATATGAACAGATTTTAATCCTTCATGTCTATACATTCCAAAAGATATGAACAGATTTTACTGTTAAGATGAGAGGAACTATTGTAGCAGACAAATGCTTAAGTGTGTGACAACTGACAGTATGGAAATTTGCTGCATAAATCAATCTATTAGTAGTCTCTTGCAGTGTAGCTAGAGGATATAATCATGCCAAGATTTAATTTGAAATTAAGAACTATTTAAAGGAGTGTTGAATAAAAACAGTAATATTACCTAGAATGTGTGTACATTGGATGCAACAAAATGACCATAAGAGGTATGTCAATGAATGATACAGTTTGGACTAGAAGATATGGACGAGCGTTGATACTCTGTTGTTTCATGGTTACTACGGCTATGGAATGCAACTCGTTGATCCAAGGGGAATACTAGATTAAAAGATACTACTTCTTTTCTCCTTTGACAGCGATGTTCCTATTTAGCAGTAGTCTGAATGCTCTTATTACACTGCAGCAGCACATGCTCTGCTGCCTCCAACTCCAAGTTACACCACTGACAATCAGTACCTGGGTGCACCCTTTTGTCGGTCAATCTTACACAAGTTGGGAAATACGTTGCCTACTACTATTAGTAGTTGAGTCCCACATCGAAAGAAGGAGAAAGGTATTGAGATAAACAAGAGTACTAAATAACTTGAATATCAGCATTCTAAATTACTTACCTGGATGGGGTCAATGGTTGATCATGAAGGACCATGGCCTAGGAGAGTGACCTCCATTGCACCTTGGAGGGGTGCCATCCTAAGGTCTACCCAAAGGGTGGAACCTACATCATAATTTGTTGCAGCGGGGGCCTGCGTTCGCGCGGCCTCCTCCTATTCTTATTTCAAAGTTTGGAAAGATAAGAACCCTTGAAATGAAAAGAGTAACAGATTATTATGCTGAACAAGTTTGTTTTGATCTCACTCTTTGTTTACACAAGCATGTTTTCTTATGATATCCATAGAAGACCTGCTGCAACTATTTGATACATGCAATATGATTTCATGTCTAGTAGCAATAGCCATAGTTTTAAATTGGTGTCTGCAATCCACAATTGCAGTTGTGATAAATGAATTACAGAAGTTTACACAACGGTATTACAACATCAGTTACTGTTGTATCAACGGTATGTATTTGCTAGAATTTTACCATAATATTAAGGGTCACAGCAAAATCACAACAGCAACTTCATCCACAATTTATACCTGTCTAGATGTAGCATTTTGGAGTGGGCTGGCTCCAACATATCCACTAAGACCAACACAACGAATGAAATAAGACGCAAGTAGAAAGTTGATATCATTTGCAATAGATGATGGTCCACCCTCAACTAATTCAGGAGCAATTAGATCCAACCCATCTATAAACAAGCTTGTTTTCTTAAGATGAAGTATTTCCCTCTAAAGATCCATAAGCAGAGGCTGAAAGTGTTATGGCTTTCATAGCAATTAAATGACCAAATGATGTCAATATTGCATCATTCTATGACCGTGGAAGTTTTATTTACATTTAACTAATGCCAAAATGTTCCAAACCAATGGTGCCAAAACAGATTAAGAGGACAACAGAAAAGCATTTTTATCAAATTTTACTAGGGCTTTTCTGCTTTAGTTTTTATAGCATTTCAGGAAACTTTAGATTCAGTCTTGTTCAATTTAACAATTCAAATGTTATATTTCAAAATTATCAGTTAACAAAATTTGGCTGAGTTTTAAACTAAGAAGATATGACAAGAGTTGTTACCTATTTAATTTTGTTGTCGCAGAAAATGAGAGTCACTTCTTTGTACGAACAAAATCATTTTGAGCAGAAATTGTATGTGAACCAGACAATCCTCTTGGTTTAATTAATGTTCATAAGAGCAAGTTGTAGAAGTGTTCTAACACAAACACTAGTAAACTCCAAATTATTATATTAAAGTCCCATATTTCCGAGTTAGCAAAGAAGCAGAAAAAATGTCAGATATAAAACACACAGTTGACATACATTTCAACTCATACCTTTCTCGGCCTTTTGGCTAAGATCAAGTGTAGTATCTGTTCTTATCAGTTTAATATCTGATATGTGGGCCAATGGTTCACACGATATTAAATTTATTTCTTGAGGGGGAGAGTCCACTACAATAGCTTGCTATTGGGTCTCTCAAGTGTTGCTTTTGTGTTGCACTATTGCAATAGCTTGACACACCCCACCAAATCTAATTCAAATTTTGTCATTTAACAAGTCATTACAAAGGTTCATTTGATTTGTAATTTGTAAGACTCTAGGATTAAATATGCTTCTAAAGGTTCAGTTGATTTGTAATCTATAAAACTCTAGGATAAAATATGCTTCTATAGGTTCAGACACTAGGATAAAATATGCTTCTAAAGGTTCAGTTGATTTGTAATCCATAAAACTCTAGGATAACATAAGCTTCTAAAGGTTCAGACACTAGGATAAAATATGCTTCTAAAGGTTCAGTTGATTTGTAATCCATAAAACTCTAGGATAAAATATGCTTCAAGGGTACGATTTCCAAATAATGTAGTTTTCATAACCAACCATTTTGGCACCATCACGATACAAATACATCAATGATTTCGTACAAAAAGGCAACATGACGGATGCCAATCTCACAAATTATCATTCAATCAATATATGATGAATATTCATAAATTGTCATTTCGTGGACAAATTGTAAAAAATGAAACACTACTACAAAAATAAATGTGACAATTCTACTCTGCTAATACAAAAATAAATGTGACCGAATCATACTCTGCTATGTATGATTTCTAGTGCCCACACAAAGGGGTTATTTCTTATTGATTTGATGACATTGATTGTGTTCTCATTGATAAAAGATTCATCAAATATTTGTAATAACAGGTCGAAAGTGCATCTTAAATTTATGGTAGAAATTCATTATTACTTTATAATTATTATTTTGTAGATAAACAAATGTAGTTGTTATCTTAGTATTTTATCCAACACCCGATTTTGAACAAGGGTCTTGTAACTCTTTTAACTCTTAACACAAACACATTGAGCTACACAATTCTCTCTACTTTATTGAAGATACCTTATTGTTAACCAATGGCTTTCCCTTTATTCACATTATAATTTAAGAATTAAATTTTCACCAGTGCCTAACCTTGGCAGAAGATATTGGACAGGCAAGACATTGGTGAAAGTAAATATTACACCAAAGTGAAAATAAGGAAACAGATTCAAGTAGCATGTGAGCCGCAACACTAAAAGTGAAAATAAGAAATTAATGTCCCATCCAATATACGAACCCCACCACCAAAAAGAGATGGTTCAAGGGGCTAGACTCACCAGGTGTTGTGGACTAGCAGTGCAGCAGCCCGTAATCCCTCCACTGTCGGGAGTAGGAAGTGTTCGCTGCTCTGTGAAACCAGCCTCACGCTGTACCCTCCTGTCTAAGACCCACAAGACCAATGCCTTCGCACAAGTCCCGTGGGTCAACTCGCAACTTGGAGTGGGCAGGCCAGCACAGTGCAACAACCAGACCAACCTGTTAAGCCTTAGCCATGTTCCATCACCTTGGTGCCCCCACATGGGTCACAAGCTGGCGCTAGTCAGCTCGGCGAACTAACTAGTGTGTCAGACATTTATAAACACTTTCTTGTGTGATGTTTTAGCCAATGTGAGACTTAAATGGATCCAAAATGGTGTAGTATTAAGTTGGAAATGCTTTCTTAAATGTTATAACACTCATAAATGTTGTGGCTGATGTTATAATACATATATAGAGGGATTATTGGACCGAATTACTCACAACATATATAGAAGGATTAAATCTATTTAGAAAGTTATACACAAACAAAATACACTTAGCAAAATGATCCAAAACCAATGGAGTAGTGAAATGCATACCTGGTTTAGCTTAGAGTATCAACAAGCAACATTATAACTTGTGAATACTGCTTCTTCAAGTTCTGGCTTTGTTTCCAAAACACAATCAAATTTCTCTAATGCTGTCTTGTACTTAGCATTCCATCGGCATTTAATCTAGGAAACTAATGGACATTAAGATTATCAGTATGATGCCATTAATTCTTTAGTCCTAATCTATATTACAATTTCATATGGAAAATGTTTTGTTTCTGGCATGTCTATCTTGTCTTTACAAGAAAAAACTCACCAATCCTATATTCCTTGTTTTAATAAGCAATTGAGAAATACGGCTAATGTGATGTTGTAGATACCTCAAAATACTCTTATGCTGCATTTGTAGTTCCAGAATGCAATTTAAAATCATACTTAGTATAATCATTATGGATTTGTATTTCTTCCAATTATGAAATCGCACAATTGACAAAGTTGTGCATTTTGGAGCATATAATCAAGATCCGATGCCTCACACATCCAACCTTGTATAATAGATTCGATTACGAAATCTAAATGCAGACCATCTGATCTTAATTAATTCGACAATCTAGATTGTATGACTGCGGCAGATGAGGGATTTCCTGATTACAGGGGGCTCGAATCCATAAATGCTTATAATAAAATGTCACAACTAATGATTATATAAATAAAACATGAGATATTTTTAAAACTGTATTGAAATTTCTTGTTAAATGCGTTATCAAAACATACCTGGAGCAATATAACCATGTGTAACAATTTTTGCCTCATAATATTCATCAAACAAGATGCTGCTATGAATAAAAGGTGGAGAACAATCATGGTGCAAATAGTAAATCCCTGTTGCACCTTTCAATGCAATCTTCATCCAAATGACTTATTTTATTAGCATCGATATCCACTTGGTGAAAAAGACGCTAGTTTCTATTTTTTTACTTGCTTCCTTTTGACATTTTTTAAACTTGTTTGCTCTTCGAATCATGAAGCTTCTACACATCAAAACCGTGGCGATGAAGATAACAACAATGACTAAGCATTACATATTTATAACCAAACAGAATTCTTCTATGACCATGATATTTATCACAAATCTTCAAATCAGAATTTATTGAACTTTTTGGAATTTTCCCCAACACATGAACCTTTGTTTCCAACAAAAACAGCACTGTGGATGTTGAACATCTTGATTCAGTCATATCTCAAACATTACGTATCAAACATAAAGTACACTGTTTTACTTTTCAAAAAAGAATTTTGAAGTTCATATATATATAAAATGACACCTCATGTAATGTACAATAACTTTATAGTGAATGTGATTATTAGCCATTTAGTCATGACTATAGGTGAAAAATCATTTAAGTAGCAAAGTAGATTATTTGAAAAGCTTATAATGCATTATTAAAAGAGGTGACCCATGCTTTCGGGCAGGGTGGCACATGCTGGCACCACCCCTGTTAAACCTTAGTCGTGTTCCATCAACTTGATGCCCCCACATGGGTCACAAGCTGGTGCTACTCAGCTCAGCAAGCTAACTAGCATGTCAGACATTTATAAACACTTGCGTGTGTAATATTCTAGCCAATGAGGGACTTAATTGATATAAATTTGTATATTATACATACTATTAAGATGGAACACGTTATAAAACTAATCAATGTAAAGATGCGGTTGAAAAGGTTTTATAAATGGCTTACAGTGTGTTCGGCACTCTCCGACTACTTTTGACATGTTATAACACTAATTATTGAAAATATGCGGTTGAAGGATTTAATCTACATATAGTGAGGGATTACTGGACACTCAAAAAAATGATCTAAAACCAATGACAGAATAGTGTAATGCAGTACATACAATTTGTAAAGTGAACAACCATATATACCTGGTTTAACTTAAGAGTAACAACAAGCAACGTTATAACTTGCCACTGCTGCTTCATCGGGCTCTGATTTTGTTCCCACAACTGACTCAAATTTCTCTAATGCTTCCTCGTACTTCGCATTCCTTAGGAATTTAAAACAAGTAATGGACATTAGGATTATCAGGAAGATACCATTAATTCTTGTTATTCTAATCTAGACATACTCCTAGCAAATTGGATGCTTCGAAATTAAAGCATTTTTTTGCCTCAAACTAAATGTTGCAGATTACAATTTCATATAAATAACAGAATCCAAACAAACCCTAAGGCTTCAATTCAAATAAGTTACAGCATCCCTACGTCATACTCTTCATACGGTTGTTCCTTGAAGCCTCATCTTTGGATGCTTCAAATTAACTGTAAAAAGGAATGATTTTGATTTTGACAAATGGGTTGATTTTGAGAAAGTATAAGAAAAAAGGGTTTCTTGAACAAAACCATTCGGTGGTGGGAAGAAATATCAATTTGCTACTTTCTTTACCCGGGAAATTTTATGTTTATAACGTGATTTTTAATTAATCTATAAATCATTTGTATTATTTAAATTTAAGCTAATTATTTAATGATTTGTATTATCTTATTAATTAATGTGGTGGTAATTGATTAAATTTTTATAGAATAATAATTTAGGCATAGGAGTGTATTACTATATTAATTATTGTTTTGTTTAAATTATGAGAATATTATAAACTTATCATTAATATTTGGTTAATATGTTCTATTATTCGATTATTAAATTTTGCTTTTTACAATAGTTTATTTTAAAATAAATTAATACACATGTAGGATAAATTTAGAGTATGTCTTACTATTTAATTGATTTAAATCTAGTAAGATGAACTACCACGATATTCATTATTTTAAGGTAGATGTCAATTAGATATGAAAAAGACTCTGAATTTATCTGAAAAGAAAGAAAAATGCTTGAGAAGTAGAATGACATATCAATGTCGACCCTCGAGTGTACACTGAATAACTTATAAATGTCGTTATCACCAAAAACATCCCTACAAAACACACTGAACTTTCATCTTTAGTACTTAAATTTTCTTAGGTTCTAGTGCATTAGTAGTTTTAAAAGGTCTAAGGTACTACCTTTAGACCTTTTCAATTTATCAAAATAAAATGGTTCTAAACGATCAAATCTATTAGAATAAGAACATTTATAGACAGAGCGATTCACTTTATTCTTATTAAACCTTTTACTATGTGATATACTGAATTTAAACTCTAATCCACTTTTATTCAAGGAAGACTTTTGATATGATAGAATCAAATCAAGGTTTCATTTTTCCTAAGCAGCACTCTCGGTTGGAGCCTTCAAAGACACCCTATTTCCTTTCACATACATTTCAAATCAGAATGCCTAAAAAAGATCATTTTTTTCAAATAAATCAAAGACAAAAGTTATCTCTATCAATTTCCAAAGCCATGAAACCAAACCAAAAGCTAGAAACAGTGAATAAATAGAAAGAATGCAAAGAAGACCAAGAGCACAAAGGAGGACCAAAGCAAGAGTCAAAAATGTACCAGATGAAAACAAGAACAACCAAAAGTTATCTCTATCATTTTTCAAAGCCATGAAACCAAACAAAAAGCTAGAAACAATGAATAAATAAAAAGAATGCAAAGAAGACCAAGAGCATAAAGGAGGACCAAAGCAAGAGTAAAAAATGTACCAAATGATGAAAACAAGAACAACCGAAAGCACTGTCGCTGAAGATATATCAATAAGTAGGAATGATATAATTGGAGGATTCTTTATTTGTCTTACTCCTTCCATATTCTGCAGCTGGCAAAATTTCAATCCCAAAAAAGCACGGAAGATGTAACATCAACAATGACTAATGTGACTATTAGTCATTATAGCAATGACTATAATTAATGTGATTATTAGCCATTAGCATGGACTATAGTTAGAATGTCATGTCAGTAGCTAACGACTCTAACATGGTGAGAGGATTAGTAACAAGCATGCCAAACTGATTGTACTTCAAATGTTCAAGTTTTTTCAGTATAATAATTGATGTGATGATAGCATAATATTTTGCAATTCAGTTTTTGAACATGTATAAAATGGATTAGGATCTTAGCTCAAGTACAAAATTAATACAATATTCAATCTCAAACTCCATTATAAAATTGATTTCAATATGTGTGTATTTGACAATTGGTCTGGTTATGAACTAATGATGACTAATCTCCATGCTGTCGTAGCTACAGTTCTCTTAAAATTATGGAGATTTTAAAAAAAAAACACATATTAAGATTATGATAAATGCTCATTCATTAGTAAGAAGAATGACTACTAGTGTATGGGTTTTATACTTAGAATTCTAACACCTTCCCTCAATACTAAGGTATACAATCCTACTAAAAAATTCATAGTTAATTGTTGTTTACCAGTAATGCCTAATGATTTGCTTACATAATTAGTCCCGATGATTTTCTACTGTCACTTTTTTTAAGGACATAGGACTTGATTTTTGTTAAAGTGAACTTAATTAAGGAAGTATTTCATAAACTACACATGAATTTGTTTGAAGGGAAACAATTCAACTTTTATTGGGGCTTTTCTGCTTTAGTTTTTAGCATTTCAGGAAACTCTAGATTCAGTCTTGTTCTAACAAATGTTATATTTCAAAATTATCCGTTAACAAAAATCGGCTGAGCTTTAAACTAAAAAGAGATGACAAGTGTTGTTAACTATTTAGTTTCGTTGTCGCAGAAAATGAGAGCCACTTTTTTGTACGAACAAAATCACTGAGTAGAAAATGTATGTGAACCAGACAATCTCCCTCTTGGTTTAATTAACGTGTTATATAAGAGCAAGTTGCAGAAGTGTTGAGCTAACACAAACACTAGTAGACTCCAAATTATTGTATTAAAGTCCCACATTGTCGAGTTAACAAAGAAGTAGAAAAGATGTCAAATATAAAACACACAACTAGCATGTAAATGAAATTGTACCTTTCTCGGCCTTTTGGCTAAGATCAAGTGTAGTATCTGTTCTTATCAGTTTAATATATGATATGTGGGCCAATTGTAACGCCCGTTTTATTTCGATTAAATTTAGTTATGAATTTACCGTGTTTCGTTGCGTCGTAGATTTGAAAATGTGTTTGTTTCGAAGAAAGGAATTGAATCGGTCGAATTTCGGGCAAAAGTGCAGAATACCGTAGCAGTTTTAGGGAAAACTTCGAAAATTCATATCTCTCAATCCGTAAGTCGGTTTTAGTCCCCGTTCGAAGCGTTGGAAAGCTTAAGAAATGTTCTGTCTAAGAAAAATGAAATTTTGCTGATATGACGGTCGTCACAGGCATGTGACGGTCGTGACGCTCGTCAGAAACGTGTTACGCTCGTCATAGTAACGAAAAATCCGCTCGTCAGAAACGTGTTACGCTCGTCATAGTAACGAAAAATCCAAATTAAAAACAGAATTAGGACGTGGCCACCTGAATGTTAAAAATTTAGTAACGTATCCCCATATTCCATTACGCTCAATTCAATTGGGAAGTTTTTCACAAAAAAAAAAAGAGAAACCGTAAAGGAAGAAAATAGCGTGGTTGAGAGAGATTGATAACAGAAGAATTTTCCATCAGAGAACTTGGAAGAAAGTTGCAGGAGAGTGGCCGTAAACTAGAACCGGAACCGGAAGCGTGGAATTGGCATCTATTCTAAGGTAAGGGTGGGGTTCAATTCTATAACCGTGGTATGATCGATTTCATGTAGGGAATCGATTCATAGGTATAATTTTCGTTAATCGATAAATGTTAGGGACGAGGTTTTTCTATGTAGAAATGAATGTGTTATATCGTTAGTAGTACGATGCTCTAAGGTTTCCCTAATGGGGCAAATATGTAGAAATGAATGTGTTATATCGTTATTAGTACGATGCTCTAAGGTTTCCCTAATGGGGCAAAAGGGTAGTTGTCCTAATTGTTTCGTAATTAAACCTTGATAGAGATTTGTAATTAATTATGTGAATAGTAGCAGATATGTTGTCATTACGATCGTATGTTGAATTCTTAATTGTTGATTTAAGGTTGTTATTGCTCTCATACGTGAACAGGTGGAAAATGATAATGTTTTGAGTTGTATGAGAATGATGCTCTGTTATGGACAGTTTGGTTGTAAGCATAAAGCTTTATTGTATGGTTGTTACGGTTGTGTTGTAGTCCATAATAGGTGCATTTCATGGCATATCATCTTGGTTGGCCTGTATTGGCGTTATTTGGAGTGTTGGCTCCTAAATGGGTTTTGGGGTGTTGGCTCCTATCCCGAGTTTTGGGGTGTTGGCTCCTAAATGGTACCACATGCATATGCACAGTTGAGTTGCATTGCTGAGTCGCATAAAGCTGCATAATTATGTTGGTTGTCGGTTGTTGTGGCATACGTGAGATATGAATTTGCTTGCAAACGATTGTCGTTGATGTTTATAAGTTTGCGAAGATTATATTGCTGTGATATGATTTCTAATATGACATCTATCATGCCTTACGTTATATTGTTGATATCTCACCCCTTTACGTTGTATGTTACCTCCGCTGGTGGTAACTTGCAGGTAGCCCAGAATGAAGTTCCGTTTTGTCGTTTAAGGTGTCGTTGGTTGCTCTGATACGTAGCACTCTTGGGGGGATGGACGTTTGCCGTTATTATTTTAGTTGATGTTTTGCTGCTGCACTTGTTACAACATTTTCATTAAATTGTTTTAATTGAACGTGTTGTAAGCTTTACTACAATTCCGTCGAAATAAGAATTGGTTGCATTATGAGTTAAATGTTAAGCTATGTTGTTGATTGTTCATCCAATTTTGTGCTACGTATGTTATTTGAAATGTGGCTGCATGAATGCATGTTGTCTGTTCAGTTGAATGTAACATTTCTGATATGAAGAATTATGGGCGTGTGACGACCGTCACACCTTCATTACGATCGTCATGCGTGCAAATTTTATGTTGTTGCACTCTGTTTGTCATATGAATTGTTTTATTTTCCTGTTATCCGCAAGTGTTAGAGTTGGGGTGTTACACCAATGGTCCACACGATATTAAATTTATTTCTTGAGGGGGAGAATCCACTTCAATAGCTTACTTTTGGATCTTTCAAGTGTCGCTTTTGCGTTGCACTATTGTAATAGTCAGACACACCCCACCAGACCTAGTTCAAATTTGTTGTCATTTAACTAATAAATACAAAGGTTCATAAATTGGATAAAATATGCTTTAAGGGTACAATATCCAAATAGTGAAGTAGTATTTATAGGTCCACAAACATTGAAGTGGTCCAATTCAGTTTTTCATAACCAACCCTTTTGACACCATCACACAATACAAATACATTGAAGATTTTCTACAAAAAAGTCAATTTCATTAATCATCATTCAATTTAATTTAGGTGATTGAGGAATTGGTTTAGCTAACAGAATTCCTTAGTCAATGATTTGCATTCAATGTCAGATGTATGTTTTTTCGTGATAATTATAAATTTGAATCGTTATAATTATAATTTGAATCAATGTGGGCCATGTACCCACAAACATTGACTAATGATAATTATCTCATTAAGAGCATCTTTAGTGGGAGTATCTTAAGTGGGTAAACTAAGATATTTTTTGTGGGTCCAAAATGATTTGTAGGATTTAAAAATTTTATAGTTGATTTGAGTTGTTTTTACTTTAATGATAGTTGCTTAAAAAAACTAAAACTTGACCCTATATTTTTTATAAAAAACTAAAACTTGACCCTATATTATTTTTTTAATAATATAAATAATAATATTATATGTTTCAAAATAAATAGCATACGTTACCTATATAATTACCGGAAACTAAAAGTTAGTGAATTAAATGTCATGTCATAGTCATTCCAATGCAAAATCTTTATAATCATCGTTAACTATAAAAAAATTAACTATTAAAAATCTGCATTAAAGATGCTCTTATGAAGCTATGGTTACAATTGAAAGTTAGTACTATTGTAATTATTTAATACTAAATTTGATGTTTTTTAGGGTCTAAAATTCATTAAGAATAAGAAAAAGGCAATTTCTTATTATATATCCCATAAATTTCTTATATATCATGTGAATTTTTACAATGCATATAAATTTTGGAGATATATCTCTGGAGGCATCCTTTTCATATTTAGGGAAGGATATTCTGAGTGGCGTTCCATGCATTTGCTAAAGATTTATTTCGAAAATATATCTTCAGAACCATATCGTAGTTATATTTCCAGAACAAAACTAGAGACAAAATCAACACAAAATGAACTTTACAAACATAAAATGAGCATTACAATAATGATTTCAACAGAAAACTAAATACTACATTTTAATGTCTCGGTGAACGCTTGTACATCTCTAAGATATCTTCGATCACGTCTTTCGGAGATATATCTCTAGAACTTTCACTGAACTAATATTCATATTTTCTCCAAATAGTTTCAGAGATATATCTCTGGAATAAATCTTTAGCAAATGCATGGGGCGCAACCCAGAATGACATTCCTTGAGTGTAAAAAGGGTGTGTCTGAAGATATATCTCCAAAAACTAGAGGCATTATAAGAAATTCACATGGTGTCTAAGAAACACATATGGTAGCTTAAGAAATTCTCAAGAAAAAAACTTAGAGGCCCAAGGCAAGGGCCTAGTCCGCCTTACCCTTGGGCCGACATTAGTGCGAATTTGTAGAGAATTCTACCTGCCACCCCCATTTCATACCTGACACCCCCTATATTTTAAGTATTCCAAAAATACCCCTATTACTATTTACCTAAAAAATTTACAATTTTTCCAAAAATTTTCACTTTTTAATACCTAAGACTTCAAAATTTTCGGTATGCGTTTTTTTTTTGCAAATTTTGGGAATTATAGTGTTTGTATTAGAAATTTCAGAAAATCCGATATTTTTTTATCGGAAATTCGTAAATATCTAGTAATTTATACAAGAAATTCTAAAATATCAGGTGAATAGCATAACAATTTTAACATCAATGACGGAAATTTTCAAAAATTTCTGATGCGTAGTAAAACATTCAGGAATTTTAAAATATCCGGTATACGAAAATTTCGCCTGCACTTGAAATTTCCAGTAACAGAGCTGCTAATTAAAAAATGCTTGCTTTGTGTGGTCCGAAACCGGCAGGGTCATCTACAGATTTGTTTAGCTATTGCACGCAGTTCTTCATCACAAAAAAAATATGTTTTCTATGTAACAAGTTCAAATTTAATATTTTTGTTGCGTTATATGATATTGATACTATACTTTTTATGTAATGTAAACGATAGATATTTTAGAGCCGAGCTGAAGTATTAGCCTGGACACATTATATTGGAAAGCAACATGGTATTATAGTTGTGACTGTTCGTTCTGATACTGCAATGACCAACGAGGTACGAAGGATAAGTTGATTATGGGTTGTGAGAGAGGAGGAAGTTATAAAAGAAAAAATACGTCTGAAAATAGTAAATCTTCAGACAAGGATGACCTTTATTGTATGAAAGTGAAATGTTCTTTTAGATTGAGATCTTCGCCAAGTGGTATTGGTTGGAGGGTGAATGTTAGGTGTGAGTTTCACAATCATAAACTATGATTTAGATGGCCATGACATATTGGGTCGTCTAAAAGATCATGAGAGACCGTTTGTGAATGACATGACGAAGTACAACATGACTCCACGGTACATAGTTTCTGCCTTGAAAGACAAAGATCTATAAAACCTCACAAGTGTTAGCCAAGTGTATAAAGCTAGAGCTACGTATAATATGAGCAAGAGAAGTTTATTGACGGAAATGCAAATGTTGCTGAGTCTTATTCATAAAGAAAATTACATGTATTGGGCAAGAAATAGGAAAAACTCAAATATTGTTGCTGATATCTTTTGGGCACATCCTGGTTCAGTGAAGTTGTTGAATATGTTTCACTTGGTGTTGATTTTTGATTGTACATACAAGACCAATAGGTAATGTGAATCTTGATCATACCTTGATACCATTTTGACATACTTTAATTTATCATATTTTTGATTATTTGAACCGTGAACATACATGTACTGATTACCACTGCTTGAGATTGTTGGCGTTACATCAACAAAGTTGACGCTTTCTGTAGGGTTTGCTTATTTGAAGCATGAAAGGGAGAAGAATTTCACATGGGCACTGGAGTAGCTCAAGGAGTTGTTTTCTTCCGAGAAATTGCTACCCAATGTTGTTGTGACGGACCAAAAACTTGCGTTGATGAATGCAATTCAAGTTGTGTTTCCAAATTCAACACATCTGTTATGTTCGTTCCACATTACCAAAAATATTAGCATGAAATGTAAGGAGTATGTTAAAGCAGAAAGACATGAACATGTCATGGATTTATGAAACAATATTTTGTATGCTAATAGAGAAACTGAGTATCTCGCACACTTGAAGTACTTTGGGACTGTTTGTGTTGATATACCTTTGTTTGTTAAGTATGTGAATGAAACATGGTTGACACCATATAAAGAAAGGTTTGTGGGTGTTTGGACTAACATAGTCGCTCATTTAGGGAACACAAAAACGAACAAGTATACAAACTTCTTTTCGTTACTAAGCATAATTTATCATGTTAACTCATTATGGTTTAATTATTGCGATTTAGGATGGATTCTGCGCATTGGTGACTGAAATACATGTTGACTACAAGTCGAAGAGATTTATGCCGAAGTTGGGATGCTGTGAACATCATGCTAAAGTTGCAACTAGATTCAATTAGAGTGTCATTTCAAAAAAGTATTGTCAATATTAAGCATTTGTATAACACTCCATTCTATGACAACTTGCATGATCTTGTTTCAAGGCAATGTATACAACACATATGGAAGAATCTAGAAAGGGTAAAATTTATTGGTACAAACAAGGATATTTGTGATTGCTTTATTAGATCTATACACGGGTTACCTTGTGCATGTCAACTTGTTGGTTTTCAAATACAAGGATTGTCTGTTCCTTTAGAACCAATTCATGTTTTTTGAAAGAAATTACACATTCAAGAGCATGATAACGATCATGACGAAAGGGGCACAAAGATGGACTTAGAAGCAGAATGTGAAGATTTGAAGACATATTTCAATTCTTTGGATATTGTAGGGCAGAGGGTGTTGAAAAAAGTTCGAGAACTAACACATCCAGACACAACTTCTATGTATCCACTGCCAGTGAAGTACTGTAAACCCATAATTTCGACAAGACCATAATTTCGACAAGATTAAAATTCAGGCTTTAAGGTCATCTTTGTCGAAGGATAGCATCAGGAGGAGAATCCAAGAATTACTGACAAGGTTTTAAAGTTTCATTGTTTCGACAGAAATAGATATAATGTTCTGGCAGAATAGTTTGGAGAGTGTGTGACTGAGGGCTTCGACAGAAGAAGTTTGTTAATAAAAGATAAGGTTTGGCAAGTGCTGAAGAGTTTTTCTCCTTTAAAAGGGTTTCGACAGTTTTGAAGAGTTACAAGGTTTCGTCACCAAGGAAGAGATTCAAATTCAAAGGTTGTAACCTTTGGCAGTTGGACACATGGAGGTTTCAGAGAAGAAATTTACATGCAGGCTGACACTTGTCGTTTAGTTATAGTTTTTCCGTTCTAAGCAGTTATTTTGTTTATGTATAAATAGGATAGTTTGTGGTTAGAATGTGTGTGTGAAAATTTGTACAAAATTCCTGTAAAAGCTCTAAGTACCCAGTGTGAGAGAAAATGAGTCTAGTATTTGGAACAATGTACGTTTAAACACCAGTTATATTTCAAAGTCATTTTAAATTACTTGTTTATTCTTCAAGTTCATTACTTGTTTATTCTTCAAGTTCATTACTTGTTTATTCTTCAAGTTCATGTCATTTTACATTTCATTTACTTTTCTGCAAGTTTTTAGCCTTCCGACATTTCTTTGTTCTTGTTTAAACTTTTAACCTTATTTCACCTTTAAGTTCAAACTTTCGTCATTTGCAAAATCAAAGTCCTTAATACTTTGACAATATTGATAAAACAAACCGCAAATTAGTCACCAAAAGTCTAAGAGTATTTCGACAGAACCAAATGCACATGTATCCTAGGACTTGTATGGTTGGTCCTGCAAGTAACCCAACTTTCTGAAGAAATTGGTTAACCAGAGGTTGTTCGCCAGAAAACACAGCGAACAAATTGGCACACCTGGTGGGACCAGTGCATTTGATAAAATCTAATAGAAATTTTTAGACAAATTGTTCCTTGCTACGTTGTATGATTCTTAGAAGCGGTAAATTAGCCGTAACCGACGTAGAGAGACCAAAGAGAACAAGAAGAAGAAACATGGCTAACTTGCCAAATGCTTCAAATATTTCTGACGAAACCATTCCAGTTTCCAATCCTATCCCTTCGTCAGGAACAATACCAGTGTCTGGCCCTGTTTTAGAACAGATTAGGCCTCCTTTGGGGGATTCCATACCAACGGGTTCAGGATCCCAGAATGCGCCTAGTTCTTCCACCATGGGACACGCCAGACCCTTGGGAACCCCTCCCCCTGGAGGAAATGCATTCTGGCCATATCTGAATTATTCTCAGCCTTTGGCTGGGAGAGAACAACCGTACGGAATGCCAACTTCAATGATGGCAAGCCTACATAATTCGTCACCATTATCCTCTGATGCCATGGTTCAAGTGTCATCACCATTGCAAGGATCAGGATATGGTGGAAATGGAAATAGAATGAATCAAATTCCACCAGGTTTCCATATGCCCGCTATGACAAACCATTCTGCACAAGTAATCCGTCAACAGATGGACGAAAGCAATCATGATATGGTGCAGGCTTTGACACAACAAATGGGAGACGTGTTCAATCCCTTAATACAAAACACTACCCAAACAAACCAAATATTGGCAGAACAGATGGCACGCATTGCTGATTTTTTTGGAGTCCCACAAGCACAACAAAGAATGCAATTAAACCAGAATCCTGCCAATAGGGCTGTCGAAGAGGAACTCACTATAAACCAAAGGCCCTTAGGGAACCCTCAGGAAAATCCCAGGGGGCAAGAGGTGATGGTCGAACAGCCTAATGTAGAAGAGCCTATTCGACAGGAACCAAGAAGGATAATAGTCCAGAGAAACCAAAATGCTGACGAAGTGTTACAGCAGAGAATGCGTTACAATAACATGCCTGTCGAAAATAATATTGCCACCATGGTGGAGAGAATAATGGCACAAAACGGGGTAAACGTAGGATTACAAAGGCCTAGTTATACTTCCCCCTTGTCTGAATTTATCTTACAACAAGAGTTACCACCAAGGTGGAAAGTCCCCAAATTCACAAAATTTTCAGGGGATACTAGTGAATCCACCATAGAACACGTGGCACGTTATTTGATAGAAGCGGGAGAGATTGCTAATAACGAGAACTTAAGGATGAAATATTTCCCAAGTTCTTTGACAAAAAACGCTTTCACTTGGTTTACGTCACTTCCTCCAACTTCAATTTTTACTTGGACCCAATTAGAGAGATTGTTCCATGAACAATTTTATATGGGACAAACCAAGATAAGTTTGAAAGAGTTGGCAAGTGTCAAAAGAAAATTTTCTGAACCCATAGATGACTATTTGAATAGGTTTAGATTATTAAAAGCCAGATGCTTTACGCAAGTGCCGGAACAAGAACTAGTCGAAATGGCTGCAGGGGGTCTTGATTATTCCATAAGGAAAAAATTGGATACCCAATATCTGAGAGACATGGCACAGCTGGCAGACAGAGTAAGGCAGATAGAAAGACTAAAAAATGAGAAATTTAGATCAAATAAAAACAAGAAGGAAAGAGTGGCCTATGTAGGAATGGTTCAAGATGATTACGACGAAAACGAACCAGTCATTTTCGACCAGCAAGAAATTGATCTTGCAGAATTAAAGCAAGGCCCTCCATATTCTTGTAAAGTTTTAGCCCCGTCGAATGGAAAAAGTCCAGTCGAAATGGAAAAGAATGACAGGTTCCCTAAAAGAACCTATACATTCGACATCACCAAGTGTGATGAGATATTTGATTTACTAGTCAAAGATGGTCAGTTAATAAAACCAGCAGGCACTAAAGAGCCTCCTATAGACCAACAGAAAAAGAGAGGTTTTTGCAAATACCATAATTTCTTGGGTCATAAAACTTCTCAATGTTACCTTTTCAGGGATCTTGTCCAAAATGCAATCCAAAATGGAAGGTTGAAGTTTGGAGACAAAGGCAAGCAGCAGATGAAGATTGACTCCAATCCCATGCAGATTGTGGAGGCAAATTATGCTGAGCCAGAAATGGTAAACGTGGTCGAAATGGAGATCATGGCAGAAGAAAATTCTGAAATGGTAGGAGTTACTGAAAGCTTCGACACCAACTTCACCATGATAGAAGCTGCTGAAGGTTTCGACACCCATGTCAATGTGGTGGAAGAAGGTGATAATTCTGCTGGCCAGGCTGAGGCAAAAGAAGTCAAAATTTCTGAAGACTTCGACAGTGAGAATGCCACTAAGACCACTGAAGGTTTCAACGGAAGAAATGCAGTCAAAGTGGGAAGAAGCTTCAACAAGAAAAACTGTGAAAGAGATGCTGACCAAGAGGAGATTAAAACACCAGGGACTGATGACAATTCCCTCACTGTCAAACAAATGAACAGTGATACCACCAAAAATGAAGAACATCCTGTCGAAAGGGTTGCACATTGCTGCAAATACATCTATAAGGGCTTACACCCAAAAGGCAATGTTAGTCAGTCAAAGGAGGACATCCCAGAGGAAATCATGCTAGTCGAAAAAATGAACAAATTGAAAATTACAACTGAACAGAGTGCTGGGATTCATATGGTGGAAATCACTCAAAAGGGAGGACCAGACATCGACAAGGGAAAGAAGCGTCAAGAGGAGCATCAGAAGCTGGTTTACCCAGAAGAGAACGAGAGTCTGGTTGAATTCATCCAGAGGTGTCAAAGGAAGAATGCAGAAGTCATGCTTTGCCCAAGATGCAGTGCTGTGTTCGACAAGAAAGCAGCTGATGACTTAGAAGCAGCAGTAAAGACCCAGAGGAAAAGAAATTGGGGAACAGTCCCACCAACCAGAAACGAAAGATTCGACCCAAGAAGAGGGGAGCATCACAGTCAAGGGGTCGGAGAAAGACGTTTCAACACTTACAAACCATCCAACAGGCCAAATGATGACAAATGGGTTCAGCCTATAAGGGATGTCCAAGGTCAGAAGAGATGGAAGAGTTTTGAAGTGAACAGGGGTCCTTCCATGGAAGTTAAAAGGGAGGCAAAGCCAAAATACGTCTCTGAAAACTACAAAGGGAAGAATCCTATGTCCAGATCCCAATGGAGAAGATTCCAAAGGCAGAAGAAAATTGAAAAGAAAACTGTAGAATACCAAAAGGTTGGGCAGAAGGAAGCTGAATCAAGCAAATGTGTGCAGATTACGAACAAGGGAATGCCCCTGGCAGAAAAAGAAATCATTCAGAAGAATAGATCTGGTGACACCACAGAGGTGCAGAAAACAAACAATAGGATGCCAGTGGACGAAGAAGTCACAGATGAATTTGGTTCAGAATCAGATGCTTCTTTCGACGTAACTTGCAATGTGGTTTCTGTACTGCCCAGAGACTTCGACAGGATAATGGAAGTCGAAGACGAAGAGGATGACATGATAGATGATAGCATAAGCTTGAAGCCTGTATGCTACTACATAATGAACAATGGCTGTGTCGAAGAGCAAAATGCCTTCTTCGAAAAGCCAGATGATGCAATGAAGGCTCACTTAAAGCCTCTCTTCATAAAAGGAAAGGTAGAGGGTGTAGGTGTCAACAAAATTCTGATAGATGGCGGAGCAGCTGTAAATTTAATTCCTCATTACATGATAAGGAGAATTGGAAAAGATGACTCCGACACTAAGCCTCACAATATGGTGTTGTCCAACTATGAAGGTAAAGTGGGAACAACACTGGGGGTAATACAATTGAACTTGACTGTAGGATCCATCACCAGGCCTACAATGTTTGTGGTGATAGCATCAAAAGCAAATTACAACTTGCTGTTGGGAAGAGAATGGATCCATGGGATTGGGGCTGTGCCATCCTCCATGCATCAAAGAATAGCAATCTGGAGGCCAGATGGGATTGTCGAAAACATTGAAGCAGATCAGAGTTACTTCACAGCTGATGTGAACAATATCACTAGTCGTAACTTCGACAAGAACCTAGCCCATATAGCACCATGCAATCCTGCGGCTTTCGATCTGGCAGCTTCCGACAACGCTTACTGTTCCATGTACCTCCATCCTACACATGGTTTCCAGTGGGATAAAGAAATAATTGGGGAAACAAATTACACTTGGGGAACTGCCCATGTCAACCCAACTGGATGGGGAAGTGAATTCAGTGAAAATGACTGAAGTTTCAGCAATGGAAAGGATTTCGGCTTATATAGCCGAAAAACAACACAAAGCGGCCCTTGAGGCTGAAGTAAGAAATATGGCTGTCGAAGCCAGCACTCAGGTTGTCGAAGGACAACACCCTCAAGAAAATATTGAGGAGCAACATGCAAATCAGAGTTTTGAAGAAGACTCAAATGGTGAATGGCAGAACCAAAGACTTGATGCCATTTATGATGACGAACCTTTGGGGTTCGAAAAGGATCCAACCTCCACCAATATGAAAATGGTGGCACAGGATCCCTTAGAGGAGATTAATCTAGGACTGGGGGCAGAGAAAAGGCCCACTTACATCAGTGCCAAGTTGAATCCTCAACTCAGGATCGAAATAATCCAGCTGCTGAATGAGTTTAAAGACTGCTTCGCATGGGATTATGACGAAATGCCTGGTTTAGACAGAAGTTTGGTGGAATTGAAGTTGCCAATTCTGGAAGGGAAGAAGCCAATAAAACAGACCCCCAGACGCTTTGCACCTGAAATTCTGTCGAAGATCAAAGAAGAGGTCGAAAGACTCCTAAAATGCAAATTCATCCGTACAACAAGGCTGGGGATTTCTTAGGCTTTGTGGTCCACAAAAAGGGGATTGAAATCAATGAAAACAAAGCTAAATGCAACTGGAAGTCAAAGATCACTTCGACAGCAAAAGACATTTCTCCTTTGACAGTCGAAAATATCTTTTGCTGGGGGGCAATTTGTAAACCCATAATTTCGACAAGACCATAATTTCGACAAGATTAAAATTCAGGCTTTAAGGTCATCTTTGTCGAAGGATAGCATCAGGAGGAGAATCCAAGAATTACTGACAAGGTTTTAAAGTTTCATTGTTTCGACAGAAATAGATATAATGTTCTGGCAGAATAGTTTGGAGAGTGTGTGACTGAGGGCTTCGACAGAAGAAGTTTGTTAATAAAAGATAAGGTTTGGCAAGTGCTGAAGAGTTTTTCTCCTTTAAAAGGGTTTCGACAGTTTTGAAGAGTTACAAGGTTTCGTCACCAAGGAAGAGATTCAAATTCAAAGGTTGTAACCTTTGGCAGTTGGACACATGGAGGTTTCAGAGAAGAAATTTACATGCAGGCTGACACTTGTCGTTTAGTTATAGTTTTTCCGTTCTAAGCAGTTATTTTGTTTATGTATAAATAGGATAGTTTGTGGTTAGAATGTGTGTGTGAAAATTTGTACAAAATTCCTGTAAAAGCTCTAAGTACCCAGTGTGAGAGAAAATGAGTCTAGTATTTGGAACAATGTACGTTTAAACACCAGTTATATTTCAAAGTCATTTTAAATTACTTGTTTATTCTTCAAGTTCATTACTTGTTTATTCTTCAAGTTCATTACTTGTTTATTCTTCAAGTTCATGTCATTTTACATTTCATTTACTTTTCTGCAAGTTTTTAGCCTTCCGACATTTCTTTGTTCTTGTTTAAACTTTTAACCTTATTTCACCTTTAAGTTCAAACTTTCGTCATTTGCAAAATCAAAGTCCTTAATACTTTGACAATATTGATAAAACAAACCGCAAATTAGTCACCAAAAGTCTAAGAGTATTTCGACAGAACCAAATGCACATGTATCCTAGGACTTGTATGGTTGGTCCTGCAAGTAACCCAACTTTCTGAAGAAATTGGTTAACCAGAGGTTGTTCGCCAGAAAACACAGCGAACAAGTACAAGACAAAAAAGGGTGTTAAGAAAAGCAGAAAGGGTGAAGAGAGTGATGTGCATCATGATCCCTCGCAGTGGGAGTATTGTGAGGGCTCGCAGGAGAGTTAGACTACAAAGAGATCAGACACAAACCCAACAGAATGTCAACCTTCAAGTATGCCAGGTCAAAGTCAATCGTCCAATGTATCTTCTGGGCATTTTTACTAATCTCAGTTTCCTGTTTTCTTGCATCCATACGTTGATGACATCGTTGATGTGGGTGACGATGTGAGTTGTGGTTTTCGGGCTATTGCAACTTTACTTGGATGGGGCGAAGAGTTAATGGTCGTTGGTTCAGACGCAGTTGGATACTCAAGTTCATCAACACCTAAAATTATTTTCAAAATTGTTATATGACACGGTTGCTGAAGTTAGGAATTCTTTAATAGTAGAACACTTGAGTGTGCATGGTAGAGAGAAATAGATGTCAATTCCTGATATGGATTACCCTATTGCGAGTAGGTATATTGTCATCTTTATCTCATTGTCACATAGACTTAACATTACCCTTTTCCCTCTTACCATAACTTCACCTATGTATACGAGCAGACATAAAATCATAGCTGCTGATTTTGTCAACGACAATCATTGAGTTCAGGTAAAATTAAAACTTGATAGTCCATTGTCACCCATCACTGACTGTTGGAGAATAATTGTACTGAAGAAGCAAAAGCATGAGAATCGGCATATGCATGACGAATTAGACACTGAGAGGAGGAACCTAAGAAGTCATCTTAATTTTCTATATAATCTTGTGGATATTATGTATATATTATATGTGAAATCTTTTATGCAGGAAGATGTGGCCAAACTATTAAAATTATCTTTTTTTTTTTGTAACTCTTGGCACATACCGAAAATTTCAACTATTATGAAATTTCCGGTATTCTTAAAATTTAAAATTCTCGAGAAATATCTTCAATTTTCGTAACTCCTATATATCTGGTATATCTGCACCGAAAATTTTGAAATCTCTGATAGATAATACCGAAAAAGTTGAAATTTCAGATATGTGTGTTATCTCTAAGTCCGGATACATTAATTTTTACAAAATTCCTGGTATAATAAGATGGACGAAAATGAAATTTCGCTATAAATGAGAAATAGTTGATATAGGTGGGATTGAGAGGTTAATTCTTCGAATTTGTACTAAGTAGCAAATAATTAGTTGGATTTTGTTTTTGTTGTTTTTAATTAAAAGTAAAAATAATTGTATAGGTAAAATTCAAATTGATAAAAAAAAACCGAAATTTGTAGGATATTTTATTTGAGATCCTGCAAGTGTGGTGGGAACCTATGTAGTAGGAGAGAACAGCGTTCATCCACGAAAGTCAATGCTGCCAAAAATTCATATTTGACACAACAAGAGAAGTAGAAGTAACATTTGTGATTTTCTGCAAAACTAGTTTTGGTTTTAATGGACAACATTCTAGGCCTTATCAGAATTCGTATAAAAAAAGGCACTAATCTCATACCTCGTGATTCTCGTACCAGTGACCCTTATGTTCTTGTCACCATGGCTCAACAGGTTATGTTTCATAACTAAATCTTGTTCTTTCTTTTGCTTTCAGATTTATTCATTTTGGTTTCTAATTTCATTTCATACAGACACTGAAAACTGCTGTTGTCAAAGATAACTGTCATCCAGAATGGAATGAAGAATTGACACTTTATATTCAAGATAAAGATCTTCACACAAACACACCAATACAACTTGTGAGTATTCAAGCTCGATAAATATTATCTAATCAATAATGTTTTAATCGTGCTCGCGATGTTTTTTTTGTCAGACCGCTTGTGACAAAGACACGTTCAGTGCGGACGACAAAATGGGCGAAGCAGACATTGACATTAAGCCGTATCTTCATTGTGTGAAGATGGGGCTTACCGATGTCCCGGAAGGACACGTTGTCAAGATGGTTCAACCAGATAGGACTAACTGTTTGGCCGAAGAGAGTAGATGCATATGGAGAAACGGAAAACTCGTTCAAGAAATGAGTTTGAGGTTGAGAAATGTTAAGTCGGGTGAAATATTCGTCGAAATTGAATGGATTGATGTTACAGATTCCAAAGGTTTATCTGAGGTTGAGTTATAGGTGTTCTTATAATGCTACGTAGCTTATTATTTTTGTCTCAAGAAGTTTGATATGTAATTTATGTTTAATCAATCCAATGAGTTTATGTATCATGACAAAATTGCTATAAGTTTTTTGTCATGTTTTAGAATATACCAGGTTCTCATTTTGCCGTAAAAATATCTCATGAAACTTATGACAATAATTGACATGTATAGACAAAGAAGCAAGAAAAATCTTGAGATATTTATTTGTGTTCCTGAGATATTGGATTCGTAAGGTTATGGTTTAATGTTTCTACACTCACCTTATCTCTTAAAACTTGGTTTTTATTCGAATAAAGCGAGAGCGGCAAACAAAGTAAACAATGGCTGCTTCTACTTCACCAAACTTGTCGATATCTTTGCACAGAAATGCAAAGAAAACAAACTATCATTCTTTATCTTTGCATAACAAACTTGGCTTCTCATCTTTTGTGCAATTCAATAAATCTGTTATAAGTTTGAAATCATATGGAACTGCTAAGTATGATGGAGTGGTGGTGGATGAAGAGCTGGACAAGATTCGGAGACTTCAGAATGGTTCGGATGTTAGAGGAGTCGCGCTGGAAGGCGAGAAAGGAAGAACAGTTGACCTTACTCCGCCTGCTGTGGAGGCGATATCAGAGAGTTTTGGCGAATGGGTTGTCAATGGTTTAGAGAAGGAAAAAGGATATTTGGTAGAGAATGTGAGTGTGTCTCTTGGACGCGACCCGCGAATTACTGGGTCGAAATTGAGCGTTGCAGTGTTTGCAGGTCTTACTCGCGGTGGTTGTATGGTGTTCGATATGGGACTAGCTACCACGCCAGCTTGTTTTATGAGCACTTTGTTGCCTCCATTCGAGTACGACGCTTCCATAATGGTTGGTTACATAATGCTTTGAACGATTTTACATAAGCACTTATTTGATAATCGTTTAATGAAGTTGTTTAATCTAACAGATGACAGCGTCTCATTTGCCTTACACGCGTAATGGCCTGAAATTTTTTACAAAGAGAGGAGGGCTGACTTCATTGGAAGTAGAAGAAATCTGTGACAATGCTGCTCGTAAATACGCAAACAGAATGGCGAAAGTTTCTTCTCTGCTTAAAGTTCTTCCAATAAAAGTTGATTTCATGAGTGCTTATTCAAAGCATCTTAGAGAAATCATCAAGGAGAGAATAAGTCATCCATTGCATTATGAAACTCCACTCAAGGGATTCCAGGTTTGAGTAGTTCATCAACATAGTTATCGTTTGATTGTTACAAATTCATCGCTTTAGTGTCTTCTAACTCGCAATTTTCTTATTCGTATTTACTATATTAAGTTATTACAACTGCAACATTCATGACTGTTGTTTAAAAGTCCGAATCCGAATCAGATAATAGTGAATGCTGGAAACGGCTCAGGAGGATTCTTCACATGGGATGTCTTAGACAAGCTTGGTGCAGATACCTTTGGATCTCTGCATCTTAAACCTGATGGCATGTTTCCTAATCATATTCCCAACCCCGAGGACAAAGTTGCCATGGCGACGACAAGAGCGGCTGTTTTAGAAAACTCGGCCGATCTTGGAATAGTCTTTGATACCGATGTTGACAGAAGCGGCGTAGTTGATAACGAAGGGAACCCGATAAATGGGGACAAGCTCATTGCTCTCATGTCTGCCATTGTACTGAAAGAAAATCCAGGATCAACCATAGTGACTGATGCTCGGACGAGTATGTCGCTCACTAAGTTTATAACCGATAGAGGCGGTCACCATTGTTTGTATCGCGTTGGTTACCGAAATGTCATCGACAAAGGAGTTCATCTTAATAAAGACGGAATTGAAACACACCTTATGATAGAAACATCCGGTCACGGTGCATTGAAAGAAAACCATTTCCTTGACGACGGTTAGTTAGTTAGTTAGTTAGAATTCATGTTCACGCATGTTTTTGAATGTTGAATTTTTTATAGATCATTCCGTCGATAATGTTTCTGTGTTTATATAACCAAGGGGCTTACATGGTGGTGAAAATTATAATCGAAATGGTGAGAATGAAGCTTGGTGGATCAGATGAAGGGATTGGTAGTCTTATAAAAGATCTTGAAGAGCCCTATGAATCAATTGAATTGAGAATAAATATCGTTTCTGAACCTCGAGACGCTAAAGCAAAAGGTCTCGAGGCGATCGAAACATTTCGAAACTACATCGAGGAAGGAATGCTTAAAGGATGGGAGTTAGATTCATGTGGTGATTGTTGGGTGAGTGAAGGGTGCCTTGTTGATACAAATGACACTCCAACTCACATTGATGCTCAAATGTACAGGTGAATAGCATAGCAAGCTACTAAACAAAATTCTAGAACTTCAAAAAATTTGATTTTATATTTCTATGTTTGTTAATTAAAACTAGACACTAGACACGACACCAACACTGACACGTCGACACTGATATTAATTTTAAAAAGTAAATAAATTGAACGTAATCACAAATGTTGTACATAGACACGTCTTTTTTAAAATGTGTCTGATGTTACAGAGATTAAAACTAACTTTATTATGGCAAATGAAGGGCAAGAGTATCAAACAATGAACATGGACAACATGGTTGGATACACATGAGACAAAGTATTCACAATCCAAACATTGCTGTGAACCTGCAATCATCTGTCCAAGGAGGGTGTTTGTCTATGGCAAGAGCTTTAAGAGATGAGTATGTCACATTGTTGTCAATGGTTTATTAGAGTCATGATTTGGTTGATTAGCTGATTTATTCTTTTGTTCAATATCATTGCAGTTTTCTGAAAGCAAGTGGAGTTGACACATTTTTAGACATAGCTCAGATTGATAAGTTTGTTGAAAATGGCTCATTAGCCTGAATCATGATAGGCAAGGTTACAACATTAGAATCAGAATGAGTGATTTTCATTACCAGCTTATGTAAGAAAGAAATAGGAGAAAAGTGATTTTGTGTTATTATTATTTCTTTCTCTGCATGAACGTGTGTATATACAATAAACATTCTAGTACAAATAGATTAATGAAACAGTGACATTACTGCTCAGTAAACTTATGATTGGACATTGCATGAAATATTGGACTTGAAGCAAGAGCCTTAGCACTTCAATTGTGCATCCCTTGGAATTGGTGTGTTATCTTTATTTCACATAATTCATAGGAAGGAGCATCTAATCAACCTTTGAATTGAAGAAAAAAATAATTTTCTATATATTACAGATGGGCATTGCTGGAACTTAACAGCAGTATATGCCAGGATTGAATTAACGAGTGCTCTCTTATGGATCTTAGTTCAATAGGTTTAAATATACTTGGCGTGGCCTGATTGCTCAGGGAGGCAGGAGAGTTTTTGAAAAACTTGATCGTGGTCTTAGCAATGACATTTGGAGAACCATGTTCCGTGAGGCTCATGTCCAAGTGCTTCATTATTCTGATCACCATCCCATTCTTATTCGTCTTCTGGATAAAAAGCTAAGCAGAAGGAATAGAGACTTTAGGTTTGCAAGTGCCTGGTTGGTGGATAAGCCATTCGATAACCTGCTTAAGGAGTCTTGGAACAATAAGGTCAATCTGAGAGGTAACTTGAAGTCTTTCAAGGAGATAGCGGAGCAGTGGAAGTTGCACAACCCTAAGCGCATCAACAAAGAGAAGATTAAGCTCTTGGGGAGAATCAAAGGTGTTCAAAACACAACTAAAAGTGGGGGTGACCATGCAAGGTTGAGGAAACTGGAACGACTTCTCCAAAATAATCTTGACAAAGTGTTGTACCAGGAAGAACTTATGTAGTTTCAACGGGCCAAGGTCCAATGGATGATTGATGGGGATAAAAATACTAAATTTTATCATACCAAAGCTGTTCAAAGGCGCAAAAAGAAGGTGGTCAATATGCTTAAGGATGATGAGGGCCGGTGGATTAAGGATGGGAAAAAAATAAAAGAGTTGTTCAAAACCAAATTCCACAATCTCTACACCAAAGACCTTGATATCTCTGATTGATGCAATATGCGTCACAGATTCTCTACCATGCTTATTCACCACATAAGACTTCTAGAGGCGGACATTCAGAATGTAGAGATCAAACAAGCTCTTTTCAGTATGGCAGCTTGGAAGTCCCCTGGGCCTGATAGCTTCCTGGCGGGTTTCTACCAAAGCACTTGGGATGTTATAGGTGATAGTTTGTGTAGATTCCTCAAGAGTTTACGGATGAAATAAACTAGCATTACTGAGATTAACTATACAAAAATTTGTCTTATTCCAAAAACTGTCAGTCCCCAAATGGTTAATCACTTTAGGTCTATTTCCCTGTGTAACTCTGTCTACAAACTGTAACAAAGTTATTGTCAATATGATGAGGTCTATCATGGATAGTTTGATAACTCCTAATCAGATTGGTTTAATTCCCAAAAGAAACATTCATGAGAGTATTGTGGCAGTGCAAGAAATTCTTCATAGAAATGCTATGAAGAATTTCTTGCAATGCTACAGTAGAGTTTTGGCAGCCGAATATTGGGATTCAAACTTTGTGGTGTGATGTTATGAGAAATAAGTACTTTACGCATAGGCACCAAACAAATCAAATTCGAGCCAAGCCAACTGATTCGAGCCTTTCAAAACATCTTGTTAAGTTGTGTCCCCAATTGGAGAGTATGGCTTACTAGGAAATGGGGAATGGAAAAGACATCAGGTTGTGGGAGAATGCTTGGATCGAGCTAAGCCTGAAGTTGAGCTCTAAGCTGCGAGGTCAGAATTACTGGGTGGATTATAATGTCAAAGTGGGCACTATGGTGGATACTAACGGGGATTGGAATTGGAACCTGTTGTCCGCATTGGTTAATAATGATACCTTGGCTAAAATTAAAGCTATTCCTCCTCCGATTCAGAACTCGGAGGCAATTGATGTGAGGACTTGGGCCTTTGCGTGTCATTTGATCTGGATGTGGCGGAACCAAAGGCTCCATAAATCCAACTTTATCTCACCTTACAATAATTCTAAATATATTACGGACCAAGTGCAGCAGTATATGAAATGTTGTAATTTGAAGCAAGGCTTGATTCTTCTCTCCTCTATCTCTTTTCAGATTCATTGGAGACCTCTTAAGGGATATTGGTTTTGTTTGAATGTTGATTGGGCTGTCAGGCAAGATTGACCGGCCGATTGTGGGGGCCTCTTACGTAATAACAATGGTGTTTGAATAAAGGGGTTCAACAAGCATATTGGTAAGAATAGTAGTGTTCAAGCCGAGCTTTAGGGTGTTTTGGCTGGCCTTCAACTTGCTCAGCTCAGCGGTATTAAGAAGCTGCAGATTTAAGTTGACAACAGTAGGGTGGTTTCTATGCTGCAAGCGGTCGACAGAGTGCCTCAGCCTGGTTTTAACTTGTTGCTTCACATCTAGCATTTTGGTAATAACCTTGAAGAGGTCAAGTTTGAGCATATCTATCGCGAGGTGAAACATAGTGCATACATTTTGGCTTGTTAGTAAGATATGCACCTAAGAGGAGGGTGCATTAGGTACTTGGAAATTTTTTCGGATATTTCGAAGGTTTCAAGTTTTAATTTCCTTAGAGATTGCTAAGTGATGAAAGAGATAAATGCGGAAAGTAAATGACACGGCAATATATCCTGGTTCCCCTCACAGTCTGAGAGTACTCTAGTTCCCTTTCAACATGAAAGAGATTTTTCAATAATGTTAGATCCTAAGACAAGACTATCCTAGTCTTTCTATACAAGACTCTAACAATTACACCAAGAACAATCCTCTTGGATTTTACAACAAAGTTGAAATGAGAACAATCGTCTCAAACTCAACTCTCTTGCTTCCAACAATCTTGGACAACAAGGAATACAACCTTACAATACAATCCTGAAAATAAGATGTAATGAACAAAATACTTAATTCTGATTTTGTTGGAGTGCTTGAAGTTGATCATCAAATATCAATGAAATGATTGATCTTCTTCTTAAACATAAAAACTCTATATAGGATATACAAGTTTCCTTGAATGGTAGTGTAGCGGGGAAATTTGCGAGTGTAAGCTATTGATTAACTTAACTCAAAAATGCAAGAGTCGCCACCACACTTTTATTTTATCCAAAAAGAAAAGGAAAAAAAAGCGAACAAAACCTAAAGAGTTATAAGACAAGAACAAATAAACAAAGATCTGGGTAAGGGGGTTGGTTACGCAATGGGAAGGTGTTAGAACAAAAAACGTCTATAGTACTCTATGAGAGTCCTTTGAAATATCTATACTTTTTGGTTTGAAAAATGTTTGTTTGAAAAGAGATTGGGGAGATTAGAAGAAAATTATTTTTTTATGATTTTTGTGTTTGGAGAGACTTATCGTCTCATGCCTACGTACCCACAAAGTGCAATATAAGATCAAAATTCCGTAGTTCGTGGTACAAATAACAAAGATTTGTGGGTTTTGATTGATTTTTAAATGTGAAGACAAGTCGTCATTTTAAGGAGAAAACTACTACTAGTCACCCACAAGTATAAGACAACATTTGCATCACCTAAAGATGGAGGATTTTGCTTGGATTATCAACAAGTCTATCACTCAACATCTAAGTGGAAAATGTCAACATCTTAATACTATGGAGAATAGGAGAATTATATCTCAACTATGGAATTGACTCATGTCTAAATTTTATGAAAAGTTTTAAAATGAAAAGTGCATAAAGGCACAAAAAGTTTGAATGAGATAAAGTGTTTTTTATATCTTTTTGAAATTGGTCAAAATATGATTAACATTGATTGATATTTATTAAGAAAAAAAAAGTTTAAAAATCACTTGACAAAAGTCAAGGTTTTATTTTGAAAGTTGTTTTGAAGTTTGAAAGTAAGAAGGTTTTAAAAGAGGGAGAAGATTTTGAAAATTTAAGAAGGGGAGAAGATGGTGTTACTACCCTAGAAAGCAAAATAAAAGATAGAGATAAGAAGGATCTAACCAACTTGTAGTACACTTCATAGCAAGCCAAATAAGGATTCCATCCATCTTGAAGCATAAGCCAATACGCAAGCCAAATAAGAATTCCATCCATCTTGAAGCATAAGCCAATAAGCAAGGCAAATAAAGGTAAAGATCCATAATAATCCAAGCATAGGGAAAAAGTCCTAATTCTAAGTCCTAGAAGTCCAAGGTCTAAGAATAGTCCAAGAGCATAGCCACAAAGTTAAGAGTATCAAGTTTTTTAGAGGTTTAATCCTCTATTAGTGTTTTGAACAAGATATAGTCCAAGTGGATAAAAGAAAAGAGCGAAAACATAAACACGTGTTAAACGAACAAAGGAAAAATAACGGAAGTATAAACAATAATATGATATGAGATGATAATAATGAAGCATAAAGATAAAAGTGAGATAGAGAGCAAGAAGGAAACATAAACAAAATTAGCACAATGATATCGTTAGTGAGTTAGTGATTAGTCGTTATTGCAAATAATCAATGACAGTTAACTCATGAATTTAAGCCAAAGTTGATGAAGACTCATTAGAGGATTGATAAAATCAAAGCCTCCTAACAACAAGCTTCATAGGTGATGGACTTAAGACAAATAATCAACTATACTTGGACTTTCAAACATAAGTTTAAGCCACGAATGATCACTTTCCGATTAGGGGACAATTTAGCGCTATGTTAAGCAATCATAAATCGGGTTTATGTAGAAACCATAACTATATAAGGCCGGTCAATAACAATGGTAGTGCTAATGCATGCTAGAGAAGTGATATGTAGATCACTCTCTGAAAGCAATGCCGCACGAAAAGAAAATAGGTAACAATCTCATCTTCATCAAGAACTTGAAATAAGTTCAAACGATATCAACGATTTTCATCGATCAAAAGAAAAAGAGAAGAGGAGAGGGAATGCCAAATTGAATTACAAGTTCAAGATCATTCTATCTTTAAGTTCATCCACTCATCTTGGTGGATTAAAGCACTAAACATATCATTGACTCAAAACACCTAAAATGAATTGAACAATTCACTTTAAAGATAGATTTGAATTAGTGAATGTTTATCCAACTTCATCTACACCTAGGGCTGGCAATGAACCAAACCAACTCGAAGATAGTTCGGAATTCGACTCGACAATTAAATTGTTGAACTAGGTTCATGAACCAAATGAGTTGAGTATGAGCGAAAAATTAAGTTCGTTAACTAAATGAGCTGAACTTGAACTATACATAGTTTGACTCGTTAGGTTCATGAGTCAACTCGATTACATATGAAAAGAATTATACTGTCTTTAAGATTAGGTTTAAATATTTACTTCAAATCTTAGACAAATTTAATCTTCAATTTAGTAGTTTTTGAATTAGACTCTCAAATGTATCTCTTGAAAGTTGTGTAGGTTTTGAATTAGTAGATTTCGAAGATAAAGTTAAATTTCAATATGATAACTTTTATATTATTCTAATATTTTATTTAAAATATATATATTTATTTAAAATGTCAAATATACTAAAAAATATATATATTTAAAAAAATAGTTTTTAAGTTCGTGAACCATGTGAGCTGAACCTAATGAGATGAACCTAACGAGTCGAACCGAACTGTTCGTGAACTTATAACGAGTCGAGTTTGAGCTTAAAAAAAAGTTCGTGTCGAACTCGAACTCGAACTCGAATTCGAACAATTCTTAACGAGTCGAGCCGAGCTGGGGTGAGTTCGACTCGACTCGACTCATTTCCAGCCCTATCTACACCTTAATTCCAATGAATTTAAAGAGGAAAAATATCTTTAAAAGTGTATTTCAAGGAAAAAATCAAAAGGAAATGGGAGAAGAAGAAGAAAGAACCAAAATAGAGCCAAAAAGGAAAAAAAACACTGGATAACCAATTATCCAAAGCTGGTAATCGGTTACCACTGCCAAAACAGAGCCAAAAAGACAAAAAAAAACTGGGTAATCGGTTACCACTGACAAAACAACAACAAAACAGTCTGAAAATGTGCAAAAACTTGATCAATCATTTCTTCAAACACCTCATGATTAAGGATGCAATTGAGGACAAAAATTCAAATAAAATAACAGCAAACAACACCATTAGAACACAATTTGCAAGATTCAAAGATCAAGCAACAAGAATCAACAATAGATCACATTGTGGAAGATGTATCAAGAACAACAATGGTGGATCAAGAAATTACAGCTCCAAATTTGGAAAATTTTCAAATCAACTACACAAACCACACTTGAAAGCCTTGATTTACTAGAATTGATGATGAAAAAGTGAATGGATGAAGGTTTATCTCAAAGATTAGTAAGTTCTAATGATGAACTTACTAACTTTCGAAGGAAGAAAGAGCTTTGGTGAATTTGGTAATTGGAGAAAATTGAGAGTCAAGAAGGAATTTGACAAGGTGATTTTGGCTATCAAAAGCTTATCAAATGAAAGAAATGAGGCCTCTATTTATAGGATATAGGCTTGGAAAATTTGGTGGATTGGAGTTTGGTTTGAAATCAAAATTAGGCTTGAAATTTGAATTTGGAGGGAAATTAATGATCAAGTGGTGATTAGTGAAGGTTTATGGTGGGGATTAATTATGATGAGGTAGAGGAATTAAAATGAAATGATCTAGAATATTCTCATGTTGCAATATTTGAATTTGGTGTCAAAAATGCCGCAGAATTTGAATTTTCCCAATTTTCACAAAATTCGTACAGGGTAATCGATTACCCAATATTGGTAATCGGTTACCACAGGCAAAAATGGTAAAAAATTGCCTTTTTGATGTGTTGTCTTGACTCTGGCTCGATTTTTTTGCTTGTCAAAGAAGGCATAGAAATAAACACATGAACCTTGGTGTCTCTTGTATAAAAGTCAATCAAATCTTGCGAAACTCTTGATCAGATGATTTTGAAATGGTTGTAGATCAACTTCGTCTTTGTTCAGATGAAATTCATTCGAGCCGAGGGACTGATATTTGATATCTTTGGTCCAAAATCTTCCTGAAGAAGTTAGTAAAGGAAAAACAAATATTTTTTTGGATTTTAATCAATGGTTAGTAAATGTGAACATAAATAAATATCAAATAAACAAGAAAACAAAGGATCCCGGTGATCTCTCAAGAACATACTTGGAAAGGAAGGCAAGAGAACCAAATCTTGCAATCTTGTTTGTGGGATGAGATGCAAATGACATGTGAGATCTTAGGGGTAAAAATTAGGGTATTACAGCTGCCCCTATTTAAGTTTCTTATATCCGGAGATATGAAGATTGACATCTTTGTCTCGACTAGATAGAAGAGACTTAAATATAACAAATAAACCCAATATTTGACGAAAAGGTATAAGACAAGGTCATCGCAACCATGTTTGAGTTCGGGAGTCTGTTACGCAAGGGGAAGGTATTAGCACCCCTCACGTCCATCATATTCAATGGGATCCACGCTTGTTGTGTTTATCTGACGGGTTGATTATATCTATCTACGCTAAGAGTCTGGTCTGAAAAGAAAATAAAATGACTCCGCAGAACACAACAGTTCTATGCCTACGTATTCCCGTCTGGAATGAGAAATCAGAGTCAACGTAGTTCGCCTAACTACGGGTAAAAAGGGGGAAGGTTGCTCGCCAAGATATCGCATCTTGTGCCTACGTACTCTCAACAGGCTTGAGAGATCAGAGCATACGTAGTTCGAGATAAAAAGGGACATAGGTTTGTCTTTTTTATCCGAGTACGGTTAACAAATGGTTCTAGCAGTTTGGTGTATGCAGCTCGACCTTTGGAGACTTAGGCATTTACCGTTTGCGGTAGAGTCGAGAGTTAACAAAACTCTCCTTATGAAAATGGTTTCCAAGGATTAAAGGTCCAAGAGGACAAAAAGAATTTGGATGTTTGTTTTTGAAGTCTTTTAAAGAAGAAGTGTTTTGAGTTTTGTTTGTAACTCATGTTGCACTAAAGACTTGGACTTAAGAGTGAATGCATCGCATGTCACCCAAAGGGTACCATACTAAACACCCAAGCTGTTGAAAAGAAACTCTCCAACAACCCTTTCTCAAGTGCTTCAGGCTCGTAGCGTACAACACGTGTTATCCTTTATTAAGTGTTTTAATAATGTTTGAAGATGAGAAGAGAAAGGACACACTAAAGGGGAACTAATCCAATCCTAAAGTTGTCATGCAAAGTTCATCCTATGGTTGAGGTCAGGAGGGAACTACCTAATGTTATCATGCATGGTTAGGACCCTAATGTCTATCACATTCCAACTTGAACAAGAAGGAATGCAAATCCTAAGGGAAGGAAGACAGAAGAAGAAGAAGGAAACAAATATAAGAATGCAAACAGGGAATGCAAACATGGAAGGTAAGGATGCAATGCAAGTGTGGGAGGAAATATGTGTGGGGTAGGATCCTCCACAAGCTCATCTCAACCTCAAGACAAAGTATGAATAAATTCAAATAGAGGAGGAGAAGAAATGCAACAAGAGCAAATCAATACAAACATACACAAGGAAGTCTTCAAGGATTCACCACTTTAGGCATGCCTTAGAGACCTCCAAAGGAGGGACCCAAAACATACTTAAATGGAACACCAAGGTCATTGGACAGAGAGTGGCATATTATAATCATACAACCTAAGCCACAAATGAATATCAAAAGGAAAATGGCAAGGAACCAAGAGAAATGTGCAAAGAAGGTACATACACCACCATATGGAATCACAATGTACAAGCATGAAAGTAAGGCATCAAATGGGAATGCTACATACAATATAAACATCCACCAATTGGTACACAAGACCTATAATGAGTCCACAACATGAAGCAATCACTATAATATCCATCACACAAGCAATACAAGGCCTTTGGAGCCAAAACAATACAAGTGTCCAAGTGAAAGTGCCAAATTATGAGCCAACTTGCAAAATAAGGCAAAAATAGTAAAATGCATCTAAAGATGCCAAATAAATTCTCCAAGCACCTACATAGTGTTAGTAATCAGAGGTTCAAAGGGTAGCAAAATAATCCAAAGGGAAGGGCCTCAACAGAGGGCAAACATCAAGGGTGCCCCAAAACTAAGGCAAACTAGAGCATGAACCAAATGACCCTCAAAACCAATGAAAATGGTACAATAAAATCCAGATAAAAATACACGTAAATCCCTCAAGATGTATACAACAATACCACAAAATATTAGGAGTTTATTTGTTGTTTTGGTACCTCAACAAAATTCTATAAGAAAGATGGTACAATTTCGTATTTTTACTGATTATTAAAAATAGAAAAAATCAAACAAATTGAAAATAAATCTAAAATCAGTTTTCTCAATTCCTAAACTCCCTAATCACGTCAAAGATTATTTTGTAAAAATCTCAAGAATTTAGGATGCATTTTACTATTTTAATCAGAATTAAAACAAGCAAGCATAAAAGAATGAAAATAAGGAAAAAACAATGGAAAATGAAAAAACTGCGTGGTAAATAGCAAGGGAATGCAGTTCAGTATTGGGTTGGGCTTGAGAGCGGTGTGTGGATAGTAAAGGCCCATTCAGAATTTTAAGTGAGTCAAAGGTGGACCATGAGGTGTTCTTATCTTGTTCGTTGGTTTAGTATGCTGATCCGTTGGATGTGAGAATGACACGCAGGCTTCTTCTTCTCTGTTGGAACACCTGCAAGTCGGGAAAACGCAGCGTCGTCGCCCGCGGTGGCCGGCCGGTCGTCCATTCATCCCCTTCATCTAGCCAAAAATGCAACTCCCTTGTTTCTTCATCAAATCGAATGCTTTTTGAGTCAATCTTGTGTTATTTTTCATGGGGAATCCGAATATGCTATCAAAACTAACTTTTATCCATTAATTCTTCAAAACCGAATGCATCCAAGAAAACTTCAAGAACACTAAACTTGCATAAAAACTCTACAATTCAGCCCGGAATCCTTCTACTATATGTGGGGTTTGCAAATATGTGAAAATGGCATGGTAAAGATGCTTGTATCATGTGCTATGGTGAAATTAAATTACCTCCGAAAATGCTTATGGTGAACCTTCGAATATCCACTAAACCTTCAATTTCTTTGCTCGGAAACACTCAAAGAAGGTTGTAGAAACTATTTGGAACCTTGAATTGCCTTGAAATGGTGTAGAACTTCAAATTCGAAATTCACTTTTTTCTCCACTTTTTCAAAGTTCTAATGGCTCCAACTTGCATCAATTTGCATCAAACTTGATATGAAAATATTCTATATTACTTATAGAATATGTTTTTGATTAATTGGGGGCCCAAACATGGCTTAATCATTTAATTGGATTTTTGAATTTCAAGCTTATGGAAGCCCATGGAAATGCTTCAATTCATGGTCAAAACTCCTTGTTTTTGATTCAATTCCATTCCTTGTAATGTAAGGAACATCTATGGCTCACAATTACTCCTTGTTTCCATCTCAATGGCTATGATCCATTATGTTGCTTAAACATGAAGAAACCTTGAAATGCACCATGAAAAGTATCTCAATTGCAATTGATTTTGGTGCCAATGTTCTTAAAACATAATTTGCAATCAGAAAATGCACAAATATAACAATATTTGGTTAAAAATTGACAAGACCCCAAACTTGGATTTTCACATGCTTTTACACAAAACCTCCTTCACCAATCTTTAACCACAAGCTATCCCATTGATAACTTGAGGTCTAGTTGACCAAATGACCCCATTTGGAGCAACTTTCATGTTGGAAAAAATTCCATTTGAGTTATGCAAAGTGGTGAACTTGACCTGTAATTTTATGACCTGTAATCAGAGTTTCCCAAAATACCCCTGACTTGTAACCCTCATAACTTGAGTTCTACAGATCAGATGAAAGACTTCTAGTACTCTTTGGAAAGCTAATATCATGAGGAACAACATTCATTCTGGCCAAGGATTGAGGAGAAACATCCTTCTAGATAAAAAATGTTCTGGAAGTTGGTTGACTTTTGACGATAAAAATCATATTCATCCGAGGACCTGTAACTTGTCTGCCTCATAACTTGAGTTCTAGAAATCCAATGAATGACTTCTAATACTCAAATTAAAGGTATGAACATGCTCTACAAGTCTCATGTGGATATCAAGATGATATGAGGCTTGCATATTGTATTATGTGGTCTTGAAGTTAGGCACTAAACCAGGGGATTTTACACTGTCAAGCATAACAACCCTAACCTAGCAACTTCTCACACTCTTGAATATTAATGAAATGATCTTGGAATAATCTTTGGCGTGTCTCAACAGAACATCACACAATCATAAAGACTTGGAATTGAGTCTTAATCTCCTTCAGTTCAACTGTTGACTTAGGGTTGACCATGTGAAAATCCTGATTGCACCAATCTTTGCTGTGGCTCCACACACTTGATATAATGACTGACATAAGCTTCAAGATGACCCTCAAGGTCTCCCATGAGTTCTCACAATTTTCTCCGCCCATAACCATGGATTCAAAACCACTTGATGAACTTCATAGACCCCCAAGATAGGAGGTACCCCACTCTTAACCAATTCACTCCTTCTGATGAGCTTTTACATTCTTCTGAGGATGATAAGACCTTGATGTCTTGAATATAACCCCTTGAATAGGCTTAGACCTTTGCTAGCCCTCTCTTGATAAGCATACACCTCTCAATCCCCTGTTCATGGACTATGGTATGCAAATGCTAATGCTATGAATGCAATGATAAATGCAATGAAGCGACAACCAGCTAAGGCAAAAAGTTGGGGCAAATTTTGGGGTGTAAAAGCTTCTCCTATTTAAACGACTTGGACCGGATTGGATGAGAGGTGAAGAACCTTCAACCAATCGAAGTGAAAGGAGATTGAATATCAATAAACCCGAAAATTTGCAGCCTGCACGAACACAAAACAGCGAATGCCAACCAAGGGTTGGAATACCAATATGCCAAGGATAATAATCCAATATAATCTGAAATTCATCCAAAAGATGCCAACCAAAAGTCGGGAAAACGCCCAGAGAACACCAACCAAGAGCTGGAACAACCAAAGGCCAACGGATACCAACCAAGAGTTGGGAGACAACCAAAGATAGAAACCCAGAGTTAGGAGGGAACCGACAACAAATACCAACCCAGAGTCGGGATAACAAACTCGGAATACCAACCAAGAGCTGGAACAACAAACAAATAGGATACCAACCAAAAGTTGGGGTGACAAAACCTCGGATACCAACCAAGAGTTGGAATAAAGATTAACGGATACCAACCAAGAGTCGGGATAACGTCCAAAGGTACCAACCAAGAGTTGGGAAACAACTAGAGGATACCAGCCAAAAGTTGGAAGAAAACTCGGGATACCAACCCAAAAGTTGGGATGAAACCAACAACAGATACCAACCAAGAGTTGGGAAACAACTGAAGGATGCCAACCAAGAGTTGGAAAACAAACCAAGGAATACCAACCAAGAGTTGGAAAAACAAACAATAGATACCAACTAAGAGTTGGGAAACAACTAAAGGACGCCAACCAAGAGTTGGAAAACAAACTCGGGAATACCAACCAAGATTTGGAAAAACCAACAACAGATACCAACCAAGAGTTGGGAAACAACTGAAGGACGCCAACCAAGAGTTGGAAAACAAACTCGAGAATACCAACCAAGAGTTGGAAAAATCACTGCAGATACCAACCAAGAGTTGGGAAACAAACTTTGGAATACCAACCAAGAGTTGGGAAACAAAGGTACTAACCAATAGTTAGAATCACCATGGAACACCATTGATCAAAGGTCAGAACACAAGCTGCTAACCAAGAGTTAGAATTGCTGGGGAAATAAGGAATACTAACCAGGAGTTGGGATAACAACACTGCAGGGGATAAAGTCCGACCAGAAATCGGAACTAAAACTGCTAACCAATAGTTAGAATCAACGGGACCTACTGACTGGAGATGAATTGACAACAGCTGAAAACTACCAACCAATAGTTGGAAACAAGCAACTCTGCTGTGGAGGAACAGGACTACCACCCAATAGTGGGAACAACGTCCAAAGGAAAACTACCAACCAATAGTTGGAAGCGTCAAATAAAGACCACCAACCAATAGTCGGAACTGCGAGGAAAATCACCAACCAATAGTTAGAATCAAAGCATCAACCAATAGTCGAAATCGTAGAATAAAAGCCACCAACCAATAGTCGGAACAACAAGGAGACTACCAACCAATAGTCGGAACAACGAGGAGGACTACCAACCAATAGTTGAAACTGCCACAGGATTACTATCAACTAATAGTTGAAAGAGTAAGAGAAGGACTACCAACCAATAGCCGGAATAACGAGGGAAGACCGCCAACCAATAGTCGGACGAGTAAAAGGGGGACTACCAACCAATAGTCGAGAAAACGACTGCGAGGGATAACATCCAACCAAAAGTTGGTAAATCAGGCTGCTAACCAAAAGTCAGAACACAAGCCACTAACCAAGAGTTAGGATCGCCAGGAAAATAAATCCTCATCAACCAAAAGTCGGAACAAAAACTACTAACCAAGAGTTAAGATCACAAAGATTGCCAACCAAGAGTTGGAACAAAAGCTACTAACCAAGAGTTAAGATCGCAAAGATTGCCAACTAAGAGTTGGAACAAAAGCTACTAACCAAGAGTTAAGATCGCAAAGATTGCCAACCAAGAGTTGGAACAAAAGCTACTAACCAAGAGTTAGAATAAAAGCTGCTAACCAAGAGTTAGGATAACCAGGAAAAGTAGGCCTTCCTCGACCAAAAGTCGGAACAAAAGCTGCTAACCAAGAGGTATGATAAAAGCTGCTAACCAAGAGTTAGGATAACCAGGAAAAATCGGAACAAAAGCTACTAACCAAGAGTTAGGATAGCTAGGGGACGCCTCACGAAGCTGACTCCACCACAGGAGACTACCAACCAAAAGTTGAGATGATCACCCAAAATTATCAACCAAGAGTTGAAATAAAAGGCCACTAACCAAGAGTTAGGATAACGGCTACTAACCAAGAGTTAGAATAACAAAGATTACCAACCAAAAATTGGAACGAAGATTCTGTAAAGGGGAAACCCGAGACACCCCGACTTACCAAAAACACCAATCACCATGAATTGGACTACACTGGGGAATGCCAACCAAGAGTTGGAATAAGAGAATCACCGGACTCACATAGAGGAGGGTTGGATCAATAAGACTCTATTGGAAAGAAGACCAGACGGCCAATGCCAGGAATGTTTCCAACCGTATCCTGAATTAAACAATCTTCATTCTTAACAGTAATCGGTACCAAAACTGGCTTATGTCTCTGATGCATATGTTTGAGAATGGCGTAATACTCCATACATGGAAATGCTACGCGTTTGGGAGGATGCTATGCAACGATGCAAAATGCAAAGGGATCTCCCCTAGCAAAATAAATGCTAGAAAAGAGAGACCAGCTCCGCTGGGGAAAACCAGGTATCACAGAATTACTCCAGCAAAATAAATGCTGGGAAGGTGAAACCGACTCCGTTGAGGAATGACAGAAGGTGCCAAGTATAATTGGACTCTCTTGGGGATAGCTTGCGCGTGTCAATGATGATTGGGCTTTACTGGGGAAAAACAGACGAAGTATTCCTGCGTACCAATGGCAATTGGGTTCTGGAATGATGCGTCAACACGAATTGGGCTTCCTGACAACAACCAATAGGCCTTGAGCTGTAGATTATCCGTGATGGGTCAGCTACGAACGACGCTGGAAAATATCCTGTCTAGATTCAAAAGTTTTGGTTGAAGGGTCGAGGGATAGTAGCACGACTTCCTGACATTCGTCTTGTACTCGAAGGTTGATCAAACCTGCTTGAGTAGCTCTAACGATACGGAGAGGAATGATTCCTTTGTTTCCATACTTTGCCCCAGCCTGTGGTATTTCTGCGGGGATGTTCCTCGAAGGGAAATCTGCAATCTCTGCACCCTGATCTGCCTCAGCATCTTGAACCTCGAAGAGGTTCTTCATATTAATTGTCCCACGGGCAAGAAGTAACTTCTGCGCTCTTAGGGTGACCTGCCCCTGTCTGGCAACGACTTTGCCCCTGATTGGTTAATCTGTGGGGAAATACCCTGGTTGTCCTCGAGAGATTTAGCAAACCTCGACCTGACTGCTTCAGATTAAATGACTTCTGGATGGCTAACTCCCATGCTGTGATCGTTTGATATAGCTTGCCCCAGTTCACCAGAATTCAGGCATTCTACATTCTATTATGGTCAGACTTTCCATTGTGGAAACTTCCCTGCTGCCAAGCGCTTACTCGCTAGTAAAACAAGTTGTTCTGCATAAAAGACATATTAAATGCAACACATATGACAGTTTTGAAACTCCAATCTGTTCACTGGAAAAAAATTGTCACATAAAATGTATGAATCATTCATCAATATGTCAAAATCAATACAGTGCTGTAAGAGGAATCCTTTATTGGGATTCAGTTTCGATGCGATCTTTACCGAAGTATGCTTTCGAAACAAACCTGCTTCAATTAGGACTTTTGAAGGTTGTAACGTGGTCAGGTTCATGGTTAAAGAAGGAAAGGATATAGGCTCAAAATTCATTTTAACCCACCCATTCTCTGTGATGTTCTCCGATCCTATATTCAGCTAACTTGACCTTAGCGTTTACCTTTTAAAGGTTGTATGACAGGAGTGATGATTCGGGGAATCACACGTTTTTTTTTTGTTTGGGAGTGACAGTCACTCGTTGTTCATCTTTGTTTGGGCACCGGTAGCCACACGATTTCGTTCTCGCTTGAGGATTTTCTCTTTTGTAATCCTTTTCGTTTTTTCGTTTTTTTCATTCTCTATTTTTTACCTGGACTAACTCTTTTGAGTTTCTTCGATTTTGAAGTCCAGCGGGATGCCCTAATTTTTGCCTAAGTCGCTTGTTTGCAAGATTCGACTTAACAGGCTTTTTCTTTGATTTTTTTTCTTTCTCTTTTTTTTTGAACGAGTCGCGTGACACCGGCTTGTCTGACTTGCTTGAAAAGAGATCGTGACTATTTCACTCCTGATCGACCAGGTTTAACCATTGTGGTTTTTTAGGTACGACCTATATATGTGTGATCTATCCTCGAACGGGAACCCTTTTTGCAATTTGGACGCTTGGTCAAATTAGCTGACACCTACCCTGCCCCAGGTTAAGATTGAAGGTTTTTCATTTTTAGAAAGAAACTCCCACTACTAGGCTCAAAGGGGTTAACAAGGAATTATCTTCCTTATATCTCCGGTGTTTGGAATTTGAAACAATGCCTGTACATCATCAACAGGTTTTTATTCCAAAGCATACATTCGGAAGCTTGCGCTTCTCAAAATTTCGTCATCCTCCCCGGATTCCACTTAAACAAGCGTTTGAAATAAAAGAAAGCAATAGAGTGAACACAAATGGATTAGTTCAAAAACATGCATATTTATTTCATTTATCAATACCAATTGAAAACAACAAGCTTTACAAACGAAATTTGCAATTAAACAGGACAGAAACTACAAATGTAAAGAAATGACATGAAAAATGCAGATTGCCAGCTTCTAGGCACTGGGCTTTCGAACTTGATTCGCTGCTGAGGCAGCCATCTTCAGAGTTACTCGTCGGAGTCAGTCTAAAAGTCTTCTGAACCTTCGTTCTCGGGGAACTTTGGGGATGAAAGCAGGAGTGTCTATCTTTTCTGTAATGCCTGGAATGAGACCCTCTGCTATACTCGTGTCACCTGACGTGAACTTAACGATCTTTGAATCGATCAAATCTTGAACTACGTGCTTAAAAGCTTTGCAGTTCTCAATGTGGTGTCCGGGCGCCCTATCATGGAAATCACAATGGGCGTTTGCATTATAGCCAGGTGGTGGGATCCCAGTTAGTGGATGTAACTTCCGTAGTTCGACCAATCGAAGCTGAAGCAAGACTTGTAGCAACTGAGTGTAAGTCATGGGAATCTTATCAAAAATTCTGTCGGGCTACTTCAGCCTCGGCGCATATCTCCTGGCCTTAGGAGTGTCCTAGGGAGTGAGAGATAGTTGTTTACGTGGAAAATCTGGGATCTCAGGTCGCGCCATAGGTCTTAGAGGCATATCACGCCTTGGGATAGGTTCCATGGACAAAAGCGGAGCAAGCATCTCTACTGCAGCTTTAGGCACCTGGTCACTTTCTTCTCTGAGCACCTTGCTTACTACCTCCATGATCAGACCCACCTGAGTTTTCAACTGCTGGTTCTCCTCTCTGAGTACCTACTGGTTCGAACACAACTCTTGCATGTTCCCCATAACCTGCCTCAGCTGGCCTCGGACCTCATTCAGCTCTGCTCGTACCTGTTCCATAGCCTTGTGGGGATTTCTGTAATCTTCCTGATCAGATATCCTGCAACAAACTGGTTAGCACAGGGAATAAGATCAATGGTTCTGCGGTACCTACTATGCAAAAATGATATGCAGATGCAAATGCAAACATGTAGCAATGGATCAAGAGTGCTGCTTGTTGACTAAAGGACCAGAATTCTGCTTCGGCGAGAATATAACACAGCTCTGGCAATTAGGACCCACTGATACCAATGCCACTGATCCATTCTGTCGAGAAAACCAGGTTGTCTGAAGGTTAAAGTTTCCTGTCTAACCCCAGCCCACTCACAGGTATGGACTTAATTCGCCGACGAGGTATGGCATCCTATGCGTTCATCAGCATCACAGACTTTCAAGAAACGACGATACGATACCCAGAAGGTGTGGCATCATCATCTCTTGAAGCAGCCTCACTTAGCTGAGTCACAAATGATCGGTCCCCAGATTCGACAATCCTTATATCTAAAATCCTTTCAATGGCCCACTGGACTGGAAATGGAAATCATCTCAAAGAATCTCGTCTGAGCGCAGATTTCGTGGGAACTAGTGCATGCCTAACATACAGGTTCACCACTAATCTGCTTCTAAAGCTATGTACATACTCAAGCCTGGGTCTAGCTTATCACTCATCAGAGCCCCCCTCCCACAACAACACAAATAATTATATTATACTGAAAATAAAAATGGGGAAAGTAAAGTGCGATAAATAAATGCAAACCCAATAGATAAACACGCAAGCGCTAGGATTGACTCGTACAGGGGACGTTGGATCCCCAACAGAGTCGCCACCTGTCGCTACTGCGAAAATAAGGTGCCGGCAAAACAGAAGAGTCGCCACCTTTCGTTATTTATCCCACAGAACGGGAAAGGAAACGATCGGAAAAATCTGACGAAAAGGTATAAGATAAGGTCATCGCAACCATGTCAGGGTTCGGGAGTCGGTTACGCAAGGGGAAGGTATTAGCACCCCTCACGTCCATCGTACTCGATGAGATCCACGTTTGTTATGTTTATCTGACGGGTTGATTATATCTATCTACGCTAAGAGTCTGGTCTGAAAAGAAAAGAAAATGACTCGGTAGAATACAACAATTCTATGCCTACGTATTCCCATCTGGAATGAGAAATCAGAGTCAACTTAGTTCGCCTAACTACGGGTAAAAAGGGGGAAGGTTGCTCGCCAAGATATCGCATCTTGTGCCTACGTACTCTCAACAGGCTTGAGAGATCAGAGCTTACGTAGTTCGGGATAAAAGGGGACACAGGTTTGTCTTTTTTATCCGAGTACGGTTAACAAACGGTTCTAGCAGTTTGGTGTATGCAGCTCGACCTTTGGAGACTTAGGCATTTACCGTTTGCGGTAGAAACGAGAGTTAACAAAACTCTCCTTATGAAAATGGTTTCCAAGGATTAAAGGTCCAAGAGGAAAAAAAGAATTTGGATGTTTGTTTTTGAAGTCTTTTAAAGAAGAAGTGTTTTGAGTTTTGTTTGTAACTCATGTTGTACTAAAGACTTGGACTTAAGAGTGAATGCGTCGCATGTCACCCAAAGGGCACCATACTAAACACCCAAGCTGTTGAAAAGAAACTCTCCAACAACCCTTTCTCAAGTGCTTAAGGCTTGTAACGTACAACACGTGTTATCCTTTATTAAGTGTTTTAAGAATGTTTGAAGATGAGAAGAGAAAGGACGCACTAAAGGGGAACTAATCCAATCCTAAAGTTGTCATGCAAAGTTCATCCTATGGTTGAGGTCAGGAGGGAACTACCTAATGTTATCATGCATGGTTAGGACCCTAATGTCTATCACATTCCAACTTGAACAAGAAGGAATGAAAATCCTAAGGGAAGGAAGACAGAAAAAGAAGAAGGAAACAAATATAAGAATGCAAACATGGAAGGTAAGGATGCAATGCAAGTGAGGGAGGAAATATGTGTGGGGCAGGAGCCTCCACAAGATCATATCAACCTCAAGCCAAAGTATAAATAAATGAAAAGAGAGGAGGAGAAGAAATGCAACAAGAGTAAATCAATACAAACATACACAAGGAAGTCCTCAAGGATTCACCACTTTAGGCATGCCTTAGAGACCTTCAAAGGAGGGACCCAAAACTTACTTAAATAGAACACCAAGGTCATTGGACAGAGAGTGGCATATTCTAATCATACAACCTAATCCACAAATGAATATCAAAAGGAAAATGGCAAGGAACCAAGAGAAATGTGCAAAGAAGGTACATACACCACCATATGGAATCACAATGTACAAGCATGAAAGTAAGGCATCAAATGGGAATACTACATACAATATAAACCTCCACCAATTGGTCCACAAGACCTATAATGAGTCCACAACATGAAGCAATCACTATAATATCCATCACACAAGCAATACAAGGCCTTTGGAGCCAAAACAATACAAGTGTCCAAGTGAAAGTGCCAAATTATGAGCCAACTTGCAAAATAAGGCAAAAATAGTAAAATGCATATAAATATGCCAAATAAATTCTCCAAGCACCTAAAAAGTGTTAGTAATCATATGTTCAAAGGGTAGAAAAATAATCCAAAGGGAAGGGCCTCAACAGAGGGCAAACATCAAGGGTGCCCCAGAACTAAGGCAAACTATAGCATGAACAGAATGGCCCTCAAAACCAATGAAAATGGTACAATAAAATCCAGATAAAAATACACATAAATCCCTAAAGATGTATACAACAATACCAAAAAATATTAGGAGTTTATTTGTTGTTTTGGTACCTCAACAAAATTCTACAAGAAAGATGGTATAGTTTCGTATTTTTAATGACTATTAAAAATAGAAAAAATCAAACAAATTGAAAATAAATCCAAAATCAGTTTTCTCAATTCCTAAACTCCCTAATCACATCAAAGATTATTTTGTAAAACTCTCAAGAATTTAGGAGACATTTTACTATTTTAATCAGAATTAAAACAAGCAAGCATAAAAGAATGAAAATAAGGAAAAAACAATGGAAAATGAAAAAACCGCGTGGTAAATCGCAAGGGAATGTAGTTCAGTATTGGGTTGGGCTTGAGAGCGGTGTGTGGATAGCAAAGGCCCATTCAGAATTTTAAGTGAGTCAAAGGTGGACCATGAGGTGTTCTTATCTTTTCCGTTGGTTTAGTATGCTGATCTGTTGGATGTGAGAATGACACGCAGGTTTCTTCTTCTCTGTTGGAACACCTGCAAGTGGGGAAAACGCAGCGTCGTCGCCCACGGTGGCCGGCCGGTCGTCCGTTCATCCCCTTCATCTAGCCGATAATGCAAATCCCTTGTTTCCTCATCAGATCGAATGCTTTTTGAGTCAATCTTGTGTTATTTTTCATGGGGAATCCGAATATGCTATCAAAACTAACTTTTATCCATTAATTCTTCAAAACTGAATGCATCCAAGAAAACTTCAAGAACACTAAACTTGCATAAAAACTCTACAATTCAGCCCAGAATCCTTCTACTATATGTGGGGTTTGCAAATATGTGAAAATGGCATGGTAAAGATGCTTGTATCATGTGCTATGGTGAAATTAAATTACCTCCGAAAATGCTTATGGTGAACCTTCGAATATCCACTAAACCTTCAATTTCTTTGCTCGGAAACACTCAAAGAAGGTTGTAGAAACTATTTGGAACCTTGAATTGCCTTGAAATGGTGTAGAACTTCAAATTCGAAATTCACTTTTTTCTCCACTTTTTCAAAGTTGTAATGGCTCCAACTTGCATCAATTTGCATCAAACTTGATCTGAAAATATTCTATATTACTTATAGAATATGTTTTTGATTAATTGGGGGCCCAAACATGACTTAATCATTTAATTGGATTTTTGAATTTCAAGCTTATGGAAGCCCATGGAAATGCTTCAATTCATGGTCAAAACTCCTTGTTTTTGATTCAATTCCATTCCTTGTAATGTAAGGAAGATCTATGGCTCACAATTACTCCTTGTTTCCATCTCAATGGCTATGATCCAATATGTTGCTTAAACATGAAGAAACCTTGAAATGCACCATGAAAAGTATCTCAATTGCAATTGATTTTGGTGCCAATGTTCTTAAAACATAATTTGCAATCAGAAAATGCACAAATATAACAATATTTGGTTAAAAATTGACAAGACCCCAAACTTGGATTTTCACATGCTTTTACACAAAACCTCCTTCACCAATCTTCAACCACAAGCTATCCCATTGATAACTTGAGGTCTAGTTGACCAAATGACCCCATTTGGAGCAACTTTCATGTTGGAAAAAATTTCATTTGAGTTATGCAAAGTGGTGAACTTGACCTGTAATTTTATGACTTGTAATCAGAGTTTCCCAAAATACCCCTGACTTGTAACCCTCATAACTTGAGTTCTACAGATCAGATGAAAGACTTCCAGTACTCTTTGGAAAGCTAAGATCATGAGGAAAAACATTCATGCTGGCCAAGGATTAAGGAGAAACATCCTTCTAGCTCAAAAATGTCCTGGAAGTTGGTTGACTTTTGACGATAAAAATCACATTCATCAGAGGACCTGTAACTTGTCTGCCTCATAACTTGAGTTCTAGAAATCCAATGAATGACTTCTAATACTCAAATTAAAGGTATGAACATACTCTACAAGTATCATGTGGATATCAAGATGAGATAAGGCTTGCATCTTGAATTATGTGGTCTTGAAGTTAGGCACTAAACCAGGGGATTTTACACTGTCAAGCATAACAACCCTAGCCTAGCAACTTCTCACACTCTTGAATATTGATGAAATGATCTTGGAATAATCTTTAGTGTGTCTCAACACAACATCACACAATCATAAAGACTTGGAATTGAGTCTTAATCTCCTTCAGTTCAACTGTTGACTTAGGGTTGACCAGGTGAAAACCCTGATTGCACCAATCTTTGCTGTGGCTCCACACACTTGATATAATGACTGACATAAGCTTCAAGATGACCCTCAAGGTCTCCCATGAGTTCTCACAATTTTCTCCGCCCATAACCATGGATTCAAAACCACTTGATGAACTTCATAGACCCCCAAGATAGGAGGTACCCCACTCTTAACCAATCCACTCCTTCTGATGAGCTTTTACATTCTTCTGAGGATGATAAGACCTTGATGTCTTGAATATAACCCCTTGAATAGGCTTAGACCTTTGCTAGCCCTCTCTTGATAAGCATATACCTCTCAATCCCCTGTTCATGGACTATGGTATGCAAATGCTAATGCTATGAATGCAATGATAAATGCAATGAAGCGACAACCAGCTAAGGCAAAAAGTTGGGGCAAATTTTGGGGTGTAACACCCATCACTAGGTAGAAAATAAAGACAATGAACTCACAAGGAAAGATTACCAACTATCTGTCACTAGGTAGAAAATAAAGGCAATATAGTCAAAAGGTGAAGAAACATTACCGACTATCCGTCACTAGATAGGAAATAAAGGTAATGAACTCACAAGGAAAGATTATTGACTACCTGTCACTGGGTAGAAAATATGACGGTAACTGAACAAAAAGGAGGATGAATATTACCTACTACCTGTTACTGGGTAGAAAATAAAGGCAATATACTCAAAAGGTGAAGAAACATTACCTGTTACCTGTCACTAGGTAGAAAATAAAGGTAATGAGCTCACAAGGAATACCTGCTACCAGTTAATGGGTAGGGTATTACAAATGTCAACTACCTATCACTGGGTAGGACTAAACAAACTCGACTACCTATCACTAGGTAAGAGAAAGAAATAAAGGTCGACTACCTGTCACTGGGTAGGAGAAAGAAATAAAGGTCGACTACTTGTTACTGGGTAGGACAAACATACTCAACTACCTGTCACTGGGTAGGAGAAAGAAATACATTATCAGCTACCTGTCATTGGGCAGCTCAAATCACACAACAAACTTCTCAAATAAAGAGACAACCATTTATTGGGGATGAAATATCAATAACCCTGTCGGAGATCTTCAAAAGAGATACGAGCAGGTTAAATCATACAACAAACTTCTCAAATAAAGAGACAACCATCTGTTAGGGATTTCACAACAAACTTCTCACCGGGACTTCCTTCACAGAGATGCCATTTGATGGAAAAACTGGTCGGATAAGGATCCGTTATAAACTTCTTAACTGAGGATGAACTAGAGAATTGCCATTTATTGTGAAGATACAAATAAATTCCTGAAGGTTACACAAACTCCTCAAATAAAAAGGCTTCCACTTGTTATCAGGTGAGGTTTTCCTTGCGGGGGACAAACAAGCTGCTCAAATAAAGAAGCTGCCACATGAGGTCGCACAAGCAATTACCAAGAGAGTGTTATCAAAACACCGCTGCGAAATTAAAATCTTCATTTTCTGATGGGGATTAATAACAGACTTTTGCCGAGGTTTAATTGAGAGCACACTTGTTACCGCGGTTTTTTTTCTTTTTGCTGGAAAATCTTCTGTCGAGATTTAACCAAGGATTCTACTGCCGAGGTCCTAAAAAGAAAATATCTTCTGCCGAGATTTTCCAATAAATTAAAGGAAACACCTTCTGCCGAAGTTTGCTGTAATCCTTTTTTTGTAATTATCTGAGAAATCTACTGCCGAGATTCTTGAAAAGAAAATACCGTCTGCTGAGATTTTCTAGGAAATGAAAGAAAACACCTTCTGCCGAAGTTTGCTGGAGAGAAAAAAACATTTGATGGGATAAATTGATGGAGCAGCAACATGCTTCTCAAATAAAGAGATACCACTTGAAGTCATGCAATAGATTCCAAGAGAGTGTAGCAACAATGCTGCTGCAGAAACAAAGTCTTCATCTTCTGATAGTGATTATAAATAGATCATCTATTGAGGAATACAAAATCCCCAAGGGTGCAAAATAAATGCACTCCCAATCATCTAGGTTGCATAGCCTAGAGAGCTTAAAAGTAGTCACTTTTGGGAACCAAAGTTTAATCCAGGAACAAACTGGAGAGAAACGGTCAAACAAGACTCGTCCCAAGGAGGAAAGATCTCAATTGGGGAAAATTCCATCCAGATAATGAGATGGAAAGGAAAACTGAAACAAAATCTTCCACGAGAATCAAATTTAGTGGGAATTAGAAAGGATAAATTTTTCTGCTTAAGGTCGACACTCTATTGGAGAGAGGACACACACACTCCACGGGGATAACAACACCAGAGAATGGAGAAGCACTAACAAAAATGCAACATGCACAATGCAACAAAACATGCTATGCTCAACAGAATGAATGCGCATGCAATGTATATGAGTATGAATATGCTGACAAAACAGACAAAGAGGATAAACAAAGGGCGAATAAAACATCACAACACCACCAAAATACTCGGCTAATCTCAGAAAGTTGGAGACGTCATTGGAAATCCTGCTAGGGATTTAAATGAAGAAACCCTGCAAAAAATAAGCAAAAGCCATCAAAGGAAAATAAATCATACTACAAGGCTCAAATCTCGTTGAGGAGATGGAGATACTGCTTGGGGAGAAAACCCAAAGATCAATCTTCAAACATCAATAATCCAACAAGAGGGAACAACAATATGAACTCCACTTCGAGGGAAAGATCTGTTGGAGAAATTATAGCAACACAAATCTTCAAACTCTTCCTGGGGATAAGAAAAGTCCATATGAAATCTACTTCAAAGGGATGAAGAGATCAATTACGAAATATAATGGATTCGCTGGAGGATTGCAATCATGTAAACAGCTACACAACTCCACTAGGGAATAACATATTTCTTTTAGGGATATCAGAAAAAGTTCTCTGAGAATTTGAGAGAAACATCCCGGACTTGCTGGGGAAAATAAGAAGTTAACTTCATAGAAAAAAGTCAAGCTGTGGGGGATTTTAAATCAATACTCAACACAAGGTGAGAGAAAACCCGACAGGTGACTGTTATATCAACACTTTTTAGAAGAAAACAACATTGCTCTCTACTTGGGAAACGATCCAAAGTAAAGATGCATAACCTCTATTGGGAACCAACAATAATAAATCTCTGCATGGGTATTAACATCAAAGAGAGGTGACCCTCAAAATTATTCAACTGCCTGACCGTAACTTGGCTGGATGAAGGAAACATACTCAGCTAGAGAAGATTTGAATCAAGACTTAGCTGGAAAAACCGAACAACACTCGTCTGGTTATCCATAAGAACAAAACTATGCTAAGGAAATATCAACAAACTCTACTCGAGAAACCTCAACATAACTCTATTGGGAAGCTGTCAATAAATTCTGCCAGAGGAGCATGAAAGAACTCTGCTGAGGAAAACATCAACAAACTCTACTGAGGAGAATATCAATAATGACAAACTAAAATTAGGAGAATGTCGAGTTCTGTTGTGTTAGATCAGCCGTATAATAATTGAATTTCTCCCTAAACTACATGGTATACAAGAAATCTTCCTCAAGAAACTTTGTACCCTAAGAACTTAAGATAATCTGCCCCAGTGTCTTCAAACTCTGAGAGATTCGTCGAATCTCGACATAACTTCCCCAGATTAACTATATTTGGCATGTTCTTTTATCAATGGAGATTGAAGCTTTGCTCCTGTGAAAGCATCAACTGGGAAAACAAACTTGCTCAGGCTCAAAAAAGTCTTCAGGCAACATGCCCCTGGATATGATCATTCCTTGAAATGATTTGCAAATTACTCATAAGAGTTTTAGGCCTCAAAAGATTAAGCTCATCACTGATGCTCATATGTAAGCTTCTATGATGTCAACAAATGTATGCAAGCAGAAAATGTTAATTTTGAGAATGATAATTCTAATGCAATTACATATGTTAGTCTTGAAGTTTTTTACTAAAAAGATGTCGCAAGAACTTGTGAATAAATCACTAGTTAAGATGTGACATTGATTTTTGAATGCACATGTAATGCCAACAAAGATCTTTTAGCACAACTCATGGGAGTCAGAAATGCTATCTTGTTAAAGTATGCTTTCAAAATAAACACCTCTTCAATTAGGTCTTTCAAGGGTTATAATGTGGTCTTATTCACGGTTTTCAGAAAAATGGATTTTTTAGGCTCAAAGTTTATCTGTACCCACCCATTCTCCGTGATGTTCTTCAGTCCTACATTCAGCTAATTTGACATAAATGTTCATCTCTCAAAAATATTTTGTGATGGTTGATGAACCAATGAAACTGATAATTTACGAACCAATAAGGCTTTTCGAGGAATAACCGTCATTCTTTTGTCTTTTGTATCTGTAGTCACACAGATTTTTTCAGGATTTTTCTTTGTAATCCTTTCTTTTCGCTTTTTGCGCTTTTCATTTTTTTTTGTCTTTCCCTAATTTTTTCCTGGACCGATTCTTTTGAATTTTTAATGTCCAGCGGGATGCCTTAATTTTTGCCTAAGTCACTTGTTTTCGAGTTTTACGACTTAGCGAGCTTTTTATTTTTCTTTTGATTTTTTTGAACAAATCATGTGACATTGGCTTATCTGACTTATTAAAAGGTTTGTGACTGTCTCTTCCCTTTATGAACGAGGGATAATCATTATGGTTGGTCCTTAGATGCACAATCCTTTTGGAAATTTGAATGCTTGATCAAATTAGCTGAAGACTACCCTACCTTAGGTTAAAATGTAATGGTTTTTTCATTTAGAAAGGAAACTCCTACTTCAAGGCTCAAAGGGGTTAACAATGGATCATCTTCCTTATATCTCTGGTGTTTGGGAATTTGAAACAATGCCTTACATCATTAGCAGGGTCTTATTCAAAAGCATATAACCAGAAATTTTGTGTTTTCACCTCATCATCCTCCTTCCAAGAGTTTAAACAAGAAGTTGGTATTGCAAATGCAGGAGAATTTTTTTTTTATGAGCGAATGCGAATGGATTACTTCAAGACAAACATACTCATTACATTATGATTAATATTCAAAATCAAACAAGTTTCTACAAGCAAACAAAGCATTAACAAACATAAAATATTACAAATAAAATTGCAGTAAATGAACTAATGATCTGAAGACACTGTCTCAGTCTGAGCTTTAAGGAACATCCATAATCATTAAGTTGGCAAATCATCCATGACCAATGGTGTTTCTTGCTTTAAACTTGGGCTTCCTTGAAAAGATTCGGAGTAACGACATGCATCTCAACTACAGTGACATCATCATGTTCAGGCAATGGATTGGCTTGGACATTTGTGCCATCAAGAGATAAAATTCCTCTTCGCACTAGTCTTTGCACTTCATGTTTCAAAGGAAAACAATCTTCAAGATCATGCCCTAGTGCACCCTGATGGAAAGCACAACGAGCCTCTGGTTTATACCACCATGGAATATCTTTTGGAACATCAGGCAGAGACCTGGTGTTCACAAGATTCTTCTGTATCAAGACAGGAAATAATTCTGTGTACGACATCGGAATCGGATCAAAATGCATTTTCTTTTGAACACAACTTTGCTGATCAAACTTCTGTTGTGTGTGTTATTGCTTACTTTTGTTATGAGATCCTTTACGCTTTTCTTGCGAAATAGCATTAGCAACTTGTTCTTTCTTCTTGGAAAAACCATTTCCATACTTCTTGGAACTGCTAGAAGAACCATTTTCTTTGGTCAACCGTCCTTTCTGAATACCTTCTTCGAGACACATATCGGTAAAACTATTGGGAGCGCCAATGGGAGCCACATAAATGAGTCTTGAAATGATACCATAAATCATAGTCCTTTGAAGTGGAGTCTAAGAAATACAAGGAGAAAGTTGCTTCTGAGTAACAACAAGAGTTTTAACCAAAGCAGAGAGCCTTTCCATACCATCCCTCAAAGTAGCCACTTCCTTGCGAAGCTCGCGGTTCTATTGTTGCAATTGATCCATCATTATCTTGAGATTAGCTCGAGTGTTGTAGTGATGCGATAGCTTGGATGAACGAAGACCAAAAGGAAACAAATAAGACACTTGGAAAAGGAAAAAACACAATGCACAATGATGCAAATGCAAATGTAAAAATACAAATGTTTCATTTAGTTTTCAAGGATCTTTAAGATATAAAGCAATTACAGACATTGTAAAGAAATAACACTTTTTTAAAATACTGATGAACATCTCATTTCATTGAATATTGGAAAAAGTTACACTTGGAAGTTCAAGTTACATAAGATTAATGTTCAATAAGAAAAAGCTAGGTCCTAAGGAGCATCTGATGACGATCCGAGCTGATACTTCCTTCGGAGCCTCTGAATCTCTCTCATAGTTGTCCTTCATGATGGTCTTCTCTAACACGAGCTGATCATAACACTATTTCAAGCACCAGAAGTAGGAGGACGTGATGATGAAGTAGTAGAGGAAAATAAATCCCCTGCTTGTCTCTTCACAGTGTGTCGTTCAAACAACTCAATCAAATCATCTTTCTCCTTCATCTGCTTTTGCAATTTTGTCTTCTCCTTGTCAGAAATATGAAAATTACTTTCCCACATCTCTTTCTCTTGCTTCATCTTAGCCAAAGCATCTTGAAGAGTCTTCACATCAGCAGAAGAAACAGGGAGTGGTATAACGACCATTGTAGTCATTGGTTTCTCAAAAGGATAAGACATTTTGATCTCCATAGCTCTTTTCATCAGCTAAAGTGTATAAGTTTCCAAGGTAATGCAAACTTGTATTCCAAGCTCCCCTTTACCCAACCTATGAATCTTAGTCCAAGCACGAGCCTTTCTTCTCCTCAAACCAAGAGAGTCATTCCCTCATTGAAAAAACAAACCCTCTAAAAGAATATTTTTAAGCTTATCCTTCAACATATAACCAAGCTGACGGTGAGCTAAACTCGGGTTGTAGTTAATTCCACCTTGTGTTCCAAAAAGAGGAACATTGGAGACCTCCTCACAACTATCAATAATCTGGACATTGTCACAAACAGAAAAATACCAAGTAATGTCAGCATGCGTAAGGGACATGATCCTCTGAGACCACCTTAAACAATTCTTGTTCTCCCTAAAACTGAATGACCGTTGCAAGTACTAATGAACCAATTGTACAGCAGAGGTGTACAACAAAGGATGGTACCGCTCCCCTTAGAAGTCCTATTATGGATGGAGAAATAGGTGTCACTAAGTAAAGTCGGAAAAAGGTTCCCAATCAAGAAAATCCTAATAGCGTTAACATCCACAAAGTTGTCAACATTAGGGAACAAGACTAGTCCGTAGAAAAGCAAAGAAAATTAGCCTCAAACGCCAATGTGCAACCAGCGTTAGCAAATAAAGTGGCTTTCCCAATCAAGAACTTAGAAGTCAAACCCTTGATGCCTCCCTTAAACATCAGATTAACATTAATATCAGATTTTGTCAAATGGGTAGATGCAACAATATCATGGGGCTTTAAAACTTCCTCCAAACCAGTATAAGGAACCTTATCGAAAACTAGTATACACAACAAATAAGCTTACTCCAAGGTTGGCATGAGCTGATAATCAGGAAAAGTAAAGGATCGTTAGAAAGGATCATAGAATTGCACAAGGGTGTTCAGAATTTCGTCTTCAACATTGGTAGAAAGAACAAAAAGAAGTCTCCTATAACGAGATCTGAAGCCTACACGATTAACTACCAAGGGAAATAGCTTTCTCAAATCTACAAGATCAGGAGCTCAAAAACCATACTTCTGAGAGTTTCTCCTTCCAATATCCATAATCACAATATCTACGATGTTTGCAAAGGAAAATCTCTGAGATCCTTAAAAACTGATTGAAACAAAATGCCCATGAATGCATGAGTCCAAGATGCAACACCCATAAACAAGACACACAAAGCACACAGGTTCAAAGGTTTGGCACGAGCATGAAGCCAAAGGTAAGAACCAACCCACAATGGTATGTACTAAGGTTATATTATCACCTGTAGAAAAAGGTTCTAAAAAAGTTCCCAGAGTCATAATTCCATCTTTTGGATATTATCGGCTTAAACGACTACTCGTCGGCCAACAATATTCTCAAGAGAAACTCGTCTGAATATACTCTCGTGTAATAACTAATTCAAGTCTACACCTGAATAGCCACCGCACCACGTTCTAGTAAGGCCAAGATGGGTTAAAGAGTTCTAAAGTCCTCAGCTTCTAAGGCTCCCAGGTAGAAAAAAGTAATGACAATTACGACTACTCGTAAGACATCAATAATTCCAAAGGAGCCTCCACTGAGCGGGGGATCTCAAGTCAACTTAGTAAGGACTACTCCACGTAAGCCAATAAGACTATACCATCCTCCTATCATAAGTTCACTCAAGTCCAGGTATATGACTTATCTCACCATAAAGATCACCAAGCACCAAAACAGAACAAGCAATAACAAACAAATCAAACAAAAAGTGATAAATAAATCAAAGTAGGCGAATCCCACTAGGAACTGGAATTTTCTCCAGCAGAGTCGCCACTTTTCTGTAGCAGGAAAATTTGTGAGTGTAAGCTATTGATTAACTTAACTAAAAAATGTAAGAGTCGCCACCGTACTTTTATCTTATCCAAAAAGGAAAGGAAAAAGAGCGAAATAACCTAAAGAGTTATAAGACAAGAACAAATAAACAAAGATCTGGGTAAGGGGGTTGGTTACGCAATGGGAAGGTGTTAGAACCAAAAACGTCTATAGTACTCTATAGGAGCCCTTTGAAATATCTATGCTTTTTGGTTTGAAAAAGGATTGTTTGAAAAGAGATTGGGGAGATTAGAAGATAATTATTTTTTTTATGATTTTTGTGTTTGGAGAGACTTATCGCCTCATGCCTACATACCCACAAAGTGCAATATAAGATCAAAATTCCGTAGTTCGTGGTACAAATAACAAAGATTTGTGGGTTTTGATTGATTTTTAAATGTGAAGACATGTCGTCATTTTAAGGAGAAAACTAGGACTAGTCACCCACAAGTTGAAGGTGAGAAAATACTTAGAAGGGGGGTTGAATAAGTATGAAGATAAAACTTGGAAATAAAAACTCAAGGATTTTTATCCTGGTTCGTTGAACTCAACTACTGCAGTCCACCCTATCTAGAGTGATTTGCCTTTCTCAAGCAAGGACTTAATCCACTATTTAATCAACTGATTATAATAGTAAGCACTAAGAACAACTGTTCAAAGTCTTCTCAAGAACTACTGATCCTAACTGGATCTTCTTAAGGTTCTTTTACAATCAAATGTGATAATAATACAAGTGTTAAAAAATGCTTCTAATAAATCTTTATCACAACTGTGATTTTTCACTTATGATGAAGAACAATGAAATAGTTCAGCAAATGATTTTAAGTTGTATGAGAGCTTTGTAATAAATTCTTTCTGAGTATTTCGTCAACTGAAGAAGGTGAATGGAGACTTGCTTTTATAGGCACAGTGATCTAAGAGATTTTCACGTTAAGAATAGTGTACCAAAAAGGTCTGAGCCTTTTTGTCTTCACATCATGTGACCTTTCCTAGAAGAAGAATGCACAGAGAAATCCTTTTTGTCTGTGTTCTTGTGTCTAGCATAAATAAGGAAAGAGTCGTTTGGTTATTCCAACGGATATAACTTTGAATTCTTCTTCAACAATTTTCAGCAAGAATCACCAGAGTCTAAATTAGTCAGAGCCTTCTGATGTTCATCAGAGTTTGCTGAATCAGAGTCTTTGCAGCAAGTGTGCTTTCAGCGTGTGTAAGTTCATAGCAGAGTTTTGGGTCAGATCCTCAGTACTGGTAGCGTTAGTACTGTCAGAGTCTTCTGAAGTAACTGTGGTTGAAACTCTTCATACAGAATTCTTCATTGCTTCAGATGCTTCTGGCTTTTGCTTCAGATTCTTCTGCAGCTTCTGCTTCAGATTCTTCTGTAGCTTCTGCTTCAGATTCTTCTGTAGCTCCTGCTTCAGATTCTTTTGGAGGCAGCACTCAGACTATTCTGGAGGCAGCATTCTGAATCTTCTAAGAGATGCTTCTGACGCTTCAGAGCCTTGCATATTTCTTATGTTCAGATCTAATTTGCTTCTGGAGTAATATTCACTTTAACATCTGCAGTAAACATTCTCAAGCAAATTTTAGAGTATATAATTCTTTAATACAAAATTTCACAAGTTTTATCATCAAAACATAGAGATATTAATAAGAACCAATCTGTGTTCTAACAATCTCCCCCTTTTTGATGATGACAAAAACATCAGAAATTTTGTTCAATAGAAAGTAAAATGATCATAACTCCCCCTGAGATGATGAATCTCCCCTTGAATTGAATACTAAGAAGGAATAAAAACTTCCCTTTTTGCATGAGTATTCTCTTCAGAATTAGAGCCTGAATGTTCCAACCATTAGATCTTGCATGTTTCAGAGTCAGAGTCTGATAAGTAAAATATCATCTGGAAGTCTTAGAGTTATGTCAGAGTTTCTTTTAACAAATATGTCAGAGTTATCAAACGTTTTGAAATACTAAGAGTTTACGTTAGTTAGAATTGACATGTCTGAAGTTCCATTTAGGTAGAGTTTGTTTAAATAGTCAGATCCATTTTCTCCCCTTTTTTTTTGTCATAATCAAAAAGTAAAATCTTTAAAAGACAAATAAAAGGAAATACAAAAAAGATAAATCATGTAGAGAAAAACACAGAGTCATTCATTCATTTAGAGCAAAAGATACAAAACATCAGATAAATAGCAAGTACAGGTGCACAAACACCAGAAAGAAAAATGAACTAAGTTTGTTTGGACAAAATCATCTTCAACAGATTAGTGATCTCAGAGGAGGACTATTCTTGCTTTGACATCCACTTAGCCATGGTTTCATTCTTCTGATCTTGCTTAGACATCCATTGAGCCATGTCTTCAGACTTCTGATCTTGCTTAGCCATCCATGACTTAATCTCAGATTGACCAGCTTCCAGAACTGCAATCTTATCTTCAAGATCTGGATTCTCTTTCTTGACCTCAGATGAAGAGGGTGGGGCAGATCCTGAAGCAGGGACAGAGTCAATTTCCATAGGGGATGCAGAGTCAGGAGCATCAGATTCAGAGGGATGTTCCACAAGAGTCATAGCTAGAGGGTTTTCTTCAGATGCAGATTTAGAAATCACTTCTGTATCACATACTTCAGAGGATGAAGTAACATCTTCAAGAAGCAATGGTTCAGATCTTTTGATAGTCCAGAGTAAGCTTTTAGCAGTCTTAGCAAATCTGAGCTTCGCATCATTAAAACATACATTCTTCAGATTTGAGGCTACTGTGTTGAATCTGTTGATGAAGCTATTCCAGATAGCATCAGATTCATTTGCATCCACTGTTGATAAGCACTTCTTCTGAACAGAGCCTAAATGCATCTTTATTTCTTTCATAAAACTTGTAAATAAATGATCAACATTTAGCCTGGGCTTTGGTTTCAGAAGGGTTTCCAAGGTGAATGGCTTGGATTGAGGTGAAGGTGGAATGATAAATTCTGGAATGATGACCAGAGGGCGAGGGTAGAAGGGTATGATGGAGAATCAGATGAAATGACAGTTTTTGATCTAATTAAGGCATTCAGCAAAGATGGTTTTGCATTTGATGCATAGGAAACAACATCAAAGGTGGTAGAAGTGTAAGGAATGAACGCAGATTTATCAGATAAAAGAGATTCGGATGAAATCATTTTTGGCAGTTCTTTTATATATGTTTGGAGAACAGATGGTAGAATAATGGAAAGCGTGGGTTTAAAAGGGGTGATAGTGTCAGATGGTTCAATTCTGGTATAGAAATTTTTGAATTTGAACCCAGAGGGAAGTTTGTCAGAGGAAAATGGTTTACACGAGGCAAAGGATACACACTCTGATGTCCTTGGCTTAGGTGTTGGGATGAGATTGGGAATGAGAATTTCAGAAGAAATTGGTGGTTATGGTTGGTTAGCTTCAAAAGTTCTGAGAGAGAGAGAGGTGAAAGAATATCTGGGTGGATATCAGATTATGATGAGTTTGAGGATGTGGTTGGGGTACAAGACGTAGAAGATACTTCAAACACAGTCTTGAGAGGTGTAACATTTAGAACCTCTGTCTCAGGTATATTTGTTTCAGGAGGATTGGTTGGTTCTGGTTGATTCTCAGAAGGTTTTGATAGAGGTTCAGATACAAGTGGTTCAGAGATAGGTGGTTCAGAAACAACTTGTTTAGGTGCAACATGATCAAATGCAACTGGATCAGATTGAATAGGTTCAGATGCAACAGGATCTGATTGTTGTTTTTCTAGTTGTTGTTGTGGTGTAGATTGTTCTGTTGGTTTTATGATAGGTGTTGGAATTTGGTTTGCTGGTGGTGTTGTTGTTGGTTCAGATGGTGGAGTAACATAGGGTTTAAGTGGAGTAGTGGAAATGAGATCAGATGATTTTTGTGGGGAAGGAACTTTTGATGGTTCAGATTTTTGAGATGGAGCAGAAATAGATTGTTTTTGAGTAGGAGAGAGTTTTGGAATAGAACTAAAAGTTGATTCATTTATCACAATTTTAGAGAAAGAAGATACATATGTTTTAGTACCTTTAATCTTGATACGCTTTGTGGGAACAGAAGGAACTTCGTCAGAAGATTTTCTTTTGATCTGCTTCTGAGGCTTGTCAGCAACTTTTGGCTTCTTCTGAGCAGCAACTTCTTCTGCTTCTGATTGACCTCTTTTCCTTGTGTTCTCATTGTATACATCAGGCATTGGTTCTCTTGCTCTTTTCAGAATGTCTGCAGGAATGGGCGTTCCATCTGCTTTGCATGAATCAATATATCTCACAATTATATCCCTTGGTTCTTCAGCACCAAACAGTGGAAAATTCTCAACTGGAATTCGCTTCTGACTAATTTCAGAAATATTCAGCTTCTTGGGTGCAGATGTGAGTTCCTCTACAATTTTTAGTCTCTGAAGACTCTTTGCATTCTGAGGTTTTCCAACAATGGATTCAAGTTCATCCTTAACTCCAGCTTCATACAGAGCAGTTACCAGACCATTCTCTGTTAGAATGTCTGAAATCAATCTTCCAAAGGGAATCCATGTCCTGATCTTCTGACCCTTCTCCTTTACAGATTCTCTTGAAGCATTAATATGGTTCCATAAATGCATAAATAAAATGTAAGGAAGATCTACCTTTGTACTCTGACTTAAACAGTACATGAAGTAGAGTTGTTCATTGTTCACATAATTTGGAGAATTTGTAGATTTTCTGTGATGGATGCATCCCAGAAAAATCTTTGCCCAGATTTTGTAGTCAGGCTTCAAATCCTTAAATTTGTTAGAGGCCTGTCCAGAAGTGATGGCTTCCTCATAAACTTCCTCCATGTCCACACGCCCAGATGGCGGATGACATACTCCATCAGTCTCCTCATACCCTATGAGTTTCCTGATTAGATCTTCAGTGATTATGATCTCCTTTCCCAGAACAGAAGACAAGATGAATTTTGGATAAACAGATGCATGTATCCAGAATTATTTCACCAGATGAGGGTAAACTGGTCCAAATAATTTGTCAAAATATTTAACCCAACCCTGTGCATTAATTATTGAACGAAATTCAAACCCATTTTTAGCTAACAAATCAAATTCCACCATTGATTCATAGAGAACTTCAAGGTTGTCAACAAGAGTTAACAATGTCCTTTTAGGTATAATGAATGGAGTCACACCCATATTTGCAGAAGTAACTGCAGCCATGGTTGATTGAAATTGAGCTGCTGTAGAAGATGAGGTTGCCATTGAAGATGATGAAGATGATTTGGACGAGGGTTTAGGGTTTTTGTGAAGAGAGAAGAGAAGGCAGAAATGCATAAACTTGTTTGTGATGTGAAAAGTGTGAAATTGGTGTGAAATGTGGTATTTATAGATGAATCACTTAAGGCAATCAAACAAACACACAAAGCACGTTTACATATAGCATTAAATGACAATTAATGAAAGAGAATAAAAATCATTTCAAACATTAATTGATTCTGACAAATTGGGGGGAAAATTAAGATTTTCACTATTCAAACCATACCTCAAATGTCTCTTCAGTAGTGTACACGCAATCTTTTCAGATTCAGAGTGACACGTGTTTGCTTGCATGTGCTTCTGAATTCTCTTGAGAAATGAAACATTAGCCAATGTTCAGATCCTCTAAGATTGGTTAGTTCAGATACACAAATAATAATAATTGAATAAATCAAATAAATAACAGATGAAATACTTCAGAGTTTTAAACATTTGTATCTGAGAAATTTGCTTCTGATAAATATCATTCTGGACAAACATCCATACCAATATTTTTCAGAATAAATTTGAACCTATCTTCAGCAAGGGGTTTTGTGAAAATATCTGCCCATTGATGATCTGTATCAACAAAGGCCAAGTTTATAATACCCTTCTGAACATAGTCTCTGATGAAATGATGCTTAATTTCTATATGTTTTGCCTTAGAGTGTAAAATAGGGTTTTTGGACAAACATATAGCAGAAGTATTATCACAGAATATAGAAATATTACTTTAAAAAATCTGATAGTCTTCTAGCTGACTTTTCATCCAGAGCATCTGCGTGCTACATCCAGCAGCAGCAATATATTCTGCCTCTGTAGTTGACAATGCAATTGTGGGTTGCTTCTTGCTGTACCAAGAGATTAGATTTCTTCCTAGAAATTGACAACTTCCAGAAGTACTTTTTCTTTCCACTCTGTCTCCAGCGTAATCAGCATCACAGAATCCAACTAATTTGAAATCATTAGATTTTCTGTAACACAAACCCACATTAGAAGTACCTTTCAGATACCTTAGAATCCTCTTAACAGCTGTTAAGTGTGATTCTCTAGGATCTGATTGGAATCTTGCACACAAGCATACACTGAACAAAATGTCAGGTCTAAAAGCAGTTAAATAGAGAAGAGATCCTATCATACCTCTGTAGAGTTTCTGATCTACTTTCTTACTTACCTCTTCCTTACCAAGTGTACTAGTTGGATGCATGAGAGTTTTTGCCATCTTACTATCAGTCATGTTAAACTTCTTAAGAAGCTCTTTAACATATTTGGTCTAATGAATGTAAGTGCACTCTGGAGTTTGGTTGACTTGAATTCCCAGAAAGAATCTCAATTCTCCCATCATGCTCATTTCAAATTCTGCCTGCATACATTTAGCAAACTCCTTTCCCAGCATAATATTGGTAGATCCAAATATAATGTCATCCATATATATTTGACAAATTAGAAGATCATTCTTAAATGTTTTACAAAAGAGTGTTGTGTCCACTTTGCCTCTGATGAAATTTTTCTCCAGAAGAAAATTGCTTAATCTCTCATACCAAGCTCTGGGAGCTTGTTTTAAACCATAAAGAGATTTCTTTAGTTTGAAAACACGTTCTGGAAATTTTTCACTTTCAAAACCAGGAGGTTGGTGAACATAAACTTCTTCTTCTATAATACCATTTAGAAAGGCACTTTTAACATCCATCTGGTATAGAGTGATGTTAAACTGTGCAGCAAAAGAAATGAGTAAACGAATAGACTCTAACCTTGCTATAGGAGCATAAGTCTCTGTATAATCAATTCCTTCTTGCTGGCTATAACCTTGAGCAACTAGCCTTGCTTTATTTCTGTCAACTTCTCCTTTCTCATTAAGCTTGTTTTTGAAGACCCATTTGGTTCCAATTATGTTGAATCCTTTTGGTCTTGGAACTAAATCCCATACATCATTTTTTGTGAATTGATTAAGCTCTTCTTGCATGGCAATTATCCAGTCATTGTCTTGCAGAGCTTCATCCACAGAGGTTGGTTCAATTACTGACACCAATCCAAATAATGATGCTTCAGAAGATCTGAGGAAGGATCTTATTCTAATGGGGTCATCCTTCTTTCCAATGATCACATCCTCTGGATGAGAGGCTTTGATTATGGAAGATGATCCTCTAACAGTTGATTCTTCAGAAATGTTTAAGTTATTCATCTGAGAAGCTAAAGGAATTGCATCTGGCGTTGCTTCAGGTTCGTTCACTTGAGCTTTGTCTACCTCTGAGCCTTCAGAGTCTGTGAGAATTACTTCTCTATCTGCAGTACTTTCAAACTGCTTTGGCTTTTCAATGCCAAGCTTATCATCAAATCTAACATGAATAGATTCTTCCACAATCTGTGTTTCAGTATTGTATACTCTGTAGCCTTTAGAGCATTCAGAATACCCAAGCATGAAACACTTCTGTGCTTTAGAATCAAACTTGTTCAGATTCTCTTTAGTATTCAACATATAGCAAATACATCCAAAAGGATGAAAATATGAAATGTTGGGCTTTCTGTTCCTCCACAATTCATAGGGAGTCTTCTCCAGAAGAGGTCTTACAGACACTCTGTTCTAAATGTAACAAGCTGTGTTGATTGCTTCTGCCCAAAAATGTTTTGCCAGATTAGTCTCATTGATCATGGTTCTGACCATTTCTTGTAGAGTTCTATTTTTCCTTTCTACAACCCCATTCTGTTGTGGAGTTCTAGGACAGGAAAAATCATGAGCAATGCCATTTTCATTAAAATATTTTTCAAAATATTTGTTTTCAAATTCACCACCATGATCACTTCTGACTTTTATAATTTTGAAATCTTTTTCATTCTAGACTTGTTTACAGAAGTCAAAGAACACATAATGTGACTCATCCTTGTGTTTTAGGAACTTTACCCATGTCCATCTGCTGTAGTCATCAACAATGACTAATCCATACTTCTTGCCTCTGATGGATGCAGTTTTCACTGGTCCAAACAGATCCATGCGAAGTAATTCTAATGGTCTTGAGGTTGATTCAACATTTTTAGATTTAAAAGAGGATTTTGAAAACTTTCCCTTTTGACATGCTTCACAAAGAGCATCTGAGTTGAACTTCAGCTTAGGAAGTCCTCTGACCAGATTGAGTTTATTAATCTATGATATACGTCTCATATTAATATGCCCCAATGTTCTGTGCCAGACCCATTGCTCATCATTAACAGACAAGAGGCATTTAACATTTTGAATTTTAAGTTCTGAAAGATTTATTTTGTAAATGTTGTTTTTCCTCTTTCCATTGAATAGGATTGAGCCATCCTTCTGACTAACAGCTTTACAACATTCTTGATTAAAGATTATATCATAACCATTTTCACTTAATTGACTTATGGACAATAGGTTATGCTTTAATCCTTCTACAAGAAGAACATTAGATATAGAGGGAAGGTTACCATTACCAATAGTACCAGAGCCAATGATTTTGCCCTTCTGATTCCCTCCAAACTTCACTTCTCCTCCAGATTTAAGTTCCAGGCTTTGGAACATAAACCTTTCTCCCGTCATGTGACGTGAGCAGCCAGAGTCCAGGTACCATGACTAGCGTCTTGACTTTTCTGCTAAAAACATCTGCAACAGGGATAATCTTATCCTTAGGTACCCAGATCTTTTTGGGTCCTTTTTGGTTAGCTGCCTTGAAAGTTGGTCTGAACTTCTGTCTTTTTACAACAGTATTATTCTGACTTACTTTTGGCTTAAGCACAGGAACATTCTGATCAGAACGTGTGTGTTTAATGTCATTCAGATGACCAAACTTGAAATGAGAATACAAGGGAGTTTTCTTGATAACAAGTTTATCAACAGGCATTGGATTTAAATCCTTTCTAGAGGAGGATTCATATCCAATTCCTTTCCTGTTATTTCTGCTAACCCCATAGATCATAGAAGCCATCTTGATTCTATCTATGCTTTTAGCAAGAAATTTCTGAAAGCTAAAGTCATATTCTTCTAAAATGTTTTTGCATTTAGACTTACTTTCAGATTCATAGTTTTGTTGAGCTATTTCAAAATCAGCTTTCATTTTTAAATTGTTTTCTTTTAGCTCAGCAACTTCTGATCTTAACAGATTATTCTCAGAGCCAAGATTGCACTTAAGCTTCTTGCATTTGAGCTTAATCTGATTATAATTTTTCAGGACTTCAGATAAGACTTTTATAAGCTCTTCCCTAGTGAGATTAGAAAGTACCTCTTATGAGTCAGATTCAGAGTCAGACTCAGATTCAGATGATTCTTCATTCTGATCTTCAATACCTGTCATCAGAGCCATGTTGGCGCATTCATCTTCAGATTCTGATGAGGATCCAGATTCATCAGAGTCATCCCAAGTTGCCATTAGAACCTTCTTCTTTTTGTCAAACTTCCTTTTAGGTTTTTCTTTAAGAAGCTTTGGACATTCACTCTTGTAATGGCCAGGTTCTTTGCATTCAAAATAGACAACTTCCTTCTTTCCAGATCTTTTTGGTCCAGAGGACTCCTTGCGTTGATCTGGTCTTTTGAAGTTCTTGAACTTCCTTTGCTTGTGCTTCCAGAGTCTGTTGATTCTTCTGAACAACAAGGATAGTTCATCTTCTTCTTCAGAGCTTTCCTCTAACACCTGCAAAGCTTTCACAGATTTGTTAGATTTTAAGGCAATAGATTTACCTTTCTTTTTTGTCTTTCCCTAATTTTTTCCTGGACCGATTCTTTTGAATTTTTAATGTCCAGCGGGATGCCTTAATTTTTGCCTAAGTCACTTGTTTTCGAGTTTTACGACTTAGCGAGCTTTTTATTTTTCTTTTGATTTTTTTGAACAAATCATGTGACATTGACTTATCTGACTTATTAAAAGAGTTGTGACTGTCTCTTCCCTTTATGAACGAGGGATAATCATTATGGTTGGTCCTTAGATGCACAGTCCTTTTGGAAATTTGAATGCTTGATCAAATTAGCTGAAGACTACCCTACCTTAGGTTAAAATGTAATGGTTTTTTTCATTTAGAAAGGAAACTCCTACTTCAAGGCTCAAAGGGGTTAACAATGGATCATCTTCCTTATATCTCTGGTGTTTGGGAATTTGAAACAATGACTTACATCATTAGCAGGGTCTTATTCAAAAGCATATAACCAGAAATTTTGTGTTTTCACCTCATCATCCTCCTTCCAAGAGTTTAAACAAGAAGTTGGTATTGCAAATGCAGGAGAAATTTTTTTTTTATGAGCGAATGCGAATGGATTACTTCAAGACAAACATACTCATTACATTATGATTAATATTCAAAATTAAACAAGTTTCTACAAGCAAACAAAGCTATAACAAACATAAAATATTACAAATAAAATTGCAGTAAATGAACTAATGATCTGAAGACATTGTCTCAGTCTGAGCTTTAAGGAGCATCCATAATCATTAAGTTGGCAAATCATCCATGACCAATGGTGTTTCTTGCTTTAAACTTGGGCTTCCTTGAAAAGATTCGGAGTAACGACATGCATCTCAACTACAGTGACATCATCATGTTCAGGCAATGGATTGGCTTGGACATTTGAGCCATCAAGAGATAAAATTCCTCTTCGCACTAGTCTTTGCACTTCATGTTTCAAAGGAAAACAATCTTCAAGATCATGCCCTAGTGCACCCTGATGGAAAGCACAACGAGCCTCTGGTTTATACCACCATGGAATATCTTTTGGAACATCAGGCAGGGACCTGGTGTTCACAAGATTCTTCTGTATCAAGACAGGAAATAATTCTGTGTACGACATCGGAATCGGATCAAAATGCATTTTCTTTTGAACACAACTTTGCTGATCAAACTTCTGTTGTGTATGTTATTGCTTACTTTTGTTATGAGATCCTTTACGCTTTTCTTGCGAAATAGCATTAGCAACTTGTTCTTTCTTCTTGGAAAAACCATTTCCATACTTCTTGGAACTGCTAGAAGAACCATTTTCTTTGGTCAACCGTCCTTTCTGAATACCTTCTTCGAGACACGTATCGGTAAAACTATTGGGAGCGCCAATGGGAGCCACATAAATGAGTCTTGAAATGATACCATAAATCATAGTCCTTTGAAGTGGAGTCTAAGAAATACAAGGAGAAAGTTGCTTCTGAGTAACAACAAGAGTTTTAACCAAAGCAGAGAGCCTTTCCATACCATCCCTCAAAGTAGCCACTTCCTTGCGAAGCTCGCGGTTCTATTGTTGCAATTGATCCATCATTATCTTGAGATTAGCTCGAGTGTTGTAGTGATGCGATAGCTTGGATGAACGAAGACCAAAAGGAAACAAATAAGACACTTGGAAAAGGAAAAAACACAATGCACAATGATGCAAATGCAAATGTAAAAATACAAACGTTTCATTTAGTTTTCAAGGATCTTTAAGATATAAAGCAATTACAGACATTGTAAAGAAATAACACTTTTTTAAAATACTGATGAACATCTCATTTCATTGAATATTGGAAAAAGTTACACTTGGAAGTTCAAGTTACATAAGATTAATGTTCAATAAGAAAAAGCTAGGTCCTAAGGAGCATCTGATGACGATCCGAGCTGATACTTCCTTCGGAGCCTCTGAATCTCTCTCATAGTTGTCCTTCATGATGGTCTTCTCTAACACGAGCTGATCATAACACTATTTCAAGCACCAGAAGTAGGAGGACGTGATGATGAAGTAGTAGAGGAAAATAAATCCCCTGCTTGTCTCTTCACAGTGTGTCGTTCAAACAACTCAATCAAATCATCTTTCTCCTTCATCTGCTTTTGCAATTTTGTCTTCTCCTTGTCAGAAATATGAAAATTACTTTCCCACATCTCTTTCTCTTGCTTCATCTTAGCCAAAGCATCTTGAAGAGTCTTCACATCATCAGAAGAAACAGGGAGTGGCATAGCGACCATTGTAGTCATGGGTTTCTCAAAAGGATAAGACATTTTGATCTCCATAGCTCTTTTCATCAGCTAAATTGTATAAGTTTCCAAGGTAATGCAAACTTGTATTCCAAGCTCCCCTTTACCCAACCTATGAATCTTAGTCCAAGCACGAGCCTTTCTTCTCCTCAAACCAAGAGAGTCATTCCCTCATTGAAAAAACAAACCCTCTAAAAGAATATTTTTAGGCTTATCCTTCAACATATAACCAAGCTGACGGTGAGCTAAACTTGGGTTGTAGTTAATTCCACCTTGTGTTCCAAAAAGAGGAACATTGGAGACCTCCTCACAACTATCAATAATCTAGACATTGTCACAAACAGAAAAATACCAAGTAATGTCAGCATGCGTAAGGGACATGATCCTCTGAGACCACCTTAAACAATTCTTGTTCTCCCTAAAAACGAATGACCGTGGCAAGTGCTAAATGAACCAATTGTACAACAGAGGTGTACAACAAAGGATGGTACCGCTCCCCTTAGAAGTCCTATTATGGATGGAGAAATAGGTGTCACTAAGTAAAGTCGGAAAAAGGTTCCCAATCAAGAAAATCCTAATAGCGTTAACATCCACAAAGTTGTCAACATTAGGGAACAAGACTAGTATGTAGAAAAGCAAAGAAAATTAGCCTCAAACGCCAATGTGCGACCATCGTTAGCAAATAAAGTGGCTTTCTCAATCAAGAACTTAGAAGTCAAACCCTTGATGCCTCCCTTAAACATCAGATTAGCATTAATATCAGATTTTGTCAAATGGGTAGATGCAGCAATATCTTGGGGCTTAAAAACTTCCTCCAAACCAGTATAAGGAACCTTATCAAAAACTAGTATACCCAACAAATAAGCTTACTCCAAGGTTGGCATGAGCTGATAATCAGGAAAAGTAAAGCATCGTTAGACAGGATCATAGAATTGCACAAGGGTGTTCAGAATTTCGTCTTCAACATTGGTAGAAAGAACAAAAAGAAGTCTCCTATAACGAGATCTGAAGCCTACACGATTAACTACAAAGGGAAATAACTTTCTCAAATCTACAAGATCAGGAGCTCGGAAACCATACTTCTGAGTGTTTCTCCTTCCAATATCCATAATCACAATATCTATGATGTTTGCAAAGGAAAATCTCTGAGATCCTTAAAAACTGATTGAAACAAAATGCCCATGAATGCATGAGTCCAAGATGCAACACCCATAAACAAGACACACAAAGCACACAGGTTCAAAGGTTTGGCACGAGCATGAAGCCAAAGGTAAGAACCAACCCACAATGGTATGTACTAAGGTTATATTATCACCCTGTAGAAAAAGGTTCTAAAAAAGTTCCCAGAGTCATAATTCCATCTTTTGGATATTATCGGCTTAAACGACTACTCGTCGGCCAACAATATTCTCAAGAGAAACTCGTCTGAATATACTCTCGCGTAAAAACTAATTCAAGTCTACACCTGAATAGCCACCGCACCACATTCTAGTAAGGCCAAGATGGGTTAAAGAGTTCTAAGGTCCTCAGCTTCTAAGGCTCCCAGGTAGAAAAAGGTAATGCCAATTACGACTACTCGTAAGACATCAATAATTCCAAAGGGGCTTCCACTGAGCGGGGAATCTCAAGTCAACTTAGTAAGGACTACTCCACGTAAGCCAACAAGACTATACCATCCTCCTATCATAAGCTCACTCAAGTCCAGGTATATGACTTATCTCACCACAAAGATCACCAAGCACAAAAACAGAACAAGCAATAACAAACAAATCAAACAAAAAGCGATAAATAAATCAAAGTAGGCGAATCCCACTAGGAACTGGAATTTTCTCCAGCAGAGTCGCCACTTTTCTGTAGCAGGAAAATTTGTGAGTGTAATCTATTGATTAACTTAACTAAAAAATGTAAGAGTCGCCACCGTACTTTTATCTTATCCAAAAAGGAAAGGAAAAAGAGCGAAATAACCTAAAGAGTTATAAGACAAGAACAAATAAACAAAGATCTGGGTAAGGGGGTTGGTTACGCAATGGGAAGGTGTTAGAACCAAAAACGTCTATAGTACTCTATAGGAGCCCTTTGAAATATCTATGCTTTTTGGTTTGAAAAAGGTTTGTTTGAAAAGAGATTGGGGAGATTAGAAGAAAATTATTTTTTTATGATTTTTGTGTTTGGAGAGACTTATCGCCTCATGCCTACGTACCCACAAAGTGCAATATAAGATCAAAATTCCGTAGTTCGTGGTACAAATAACAAAGATTTGTGGGTTTTGATTGATTTTTAAATGTGAAGACAGGTCGTCATTTTAAGGAGAAAACTACGACTAGTCACCCACAAGTTGAAGGTGAGAAAATACTTAGAAGGGGGGTTGAATAAGTATGAAGATAAAACTTGGAAATAAAAACTCAAGGATTTTTATCCTGGTTCGTTGAACTCAACTACTCCAGTCCACCCTATCTAGAGTGATTTGCCTTTCTCAAGCAAGGACTTAATCCACTATTTAATCAACTGATTACAATAGTAAGCACTAAGAACAACTGTTCAAAGTCTTCTCAAGAACTACTGATCCTAACTGGATCTTCTTAAGGTTCTTTTACAATCAAATGTGATAATAATACAAGTGTTAAAAAATGCTTCTAATAAAGCTTTATCACAACTGTGATTTTTCACTTAAGATGAAGAACAATGAAATAATTCAGCAAATGATTTTTAGTTGTATGAGAGCTTTGTGATAAATTCTTTCTGAGTATTTCGTCAACTGAAGAAGGTGAATGGAGACTTGCTTTTATAGACACAGTGATCTAAGAGATTTTCACGTTAAGAATAGTGTACCAAAAAGGTCTGAGCCTTTTTGTCTTCACATCATGTGACCTTTCCTAGAAGAAGAATGCACAAAGAAATCCTTTTTGTCTGTGTTCTTGTGTCTAGCATAAATAAGGAAAGAGTCGTTTGGTTATTCCAACGGATATAACTTTGAATTCTTCTTCAACAATTTTCAGCAAGAATCACCAGAGTCTAAATTAGTCAGAGCCTTCTGGTGTTCATCAGAGTTTGTTGAATCAGAGTCTTTGCAGCAAGTGTGCTTTCAGCGTGTGTAAGTTCAGAGCAGAGTTTTGGGTCAGATCCTCAGTACTGGTAGCGTTAGTACTGTCAAAGTCTTCTGAAGTAACTGTGGTTGAAACTCTTCATACAGAATTCTTCATTGCTTCAGATGCTTCTGGCTTTTGCTTCAGATTCTTCTGCAGCTTCTGCTTCAGATTCTTCTGTAGCTCCTGCTTCAAATTCTTTTGGAGGCAGCGCTCAGACTATTCTGGAGGCAGCGTTCTGAATCTTCTAAGAGATGCTTCTGACACTTCAGAGCCTTGCATATTTCTTATATTCAGATCTAATTTGCTTCTGGAGTAATATTCACTTTAACATCTGCAGCAAACATTCTCAAGCAAATTTTAGAGTATATAATTCTTTAATACAAAATTTCATAAGTGTTATCATCAAAACATAGAGATATTAATAAGAACCAATCTGTGTTCTAACACAAGTATAAGACAACATTTGCATCACCTAAAGATGGAGGATTTTGCTTGGATTATCAACAAGTCTATCACTCAACATCTAAGTGAAAAATGTCAACATCTTAATACTATGGAGAATAGGAGAATTATATCTCAAATATGGAATTGACTAATGTCTAAACTTTATGAAAAGTTTTAAAATGAAAAGTGCACAAAGACACAAAAAGTTTGAATGAGGTAAAGTGTTTTTTATATCTTTGTGAAATTGTTCAAAATATGATTAACATTGATTGACATTTATTAAGAAAAACAAAGTTTAAAAATCACTTGACAAAAGTCAAGGTTTTATTGTGAAAGCTGTTTTGAAGTTTCAAAGCAAGAAGATTTTAAAAGAGGGTGAAGATTTTGAAAATTTAAGAAGGGGAGAAGATGGAGTGACTACCCTAGAAAGAAAAATAAAAGCTAGAGATAAGAAGGATCTAACCAACTTGTAGCACACTCCATAGAAAGCCAAATAAGAATTCCATCCATCTTGAAGCATAAGCCAATAAGCAAGCCAAATAAAGGCAAAAATCCATAATACTCCAAGCATAGAGAAAAAGTCCTAATTCTAAGTCCAAGAAGTCCAAGGTCTAAGAATAGTCCAAGATCATAGCCACAAATTTAAGAGCACCAAGTTTTTTAGATGTTTAATCCTCTATTAGTGTTTTGAACAAGATATAGTCCAAGTGGATAAAAGAAAAGAGCGGAAGCATAAACATGTGTCCAACGAACAAAGGAAAAATAACGGGAGCATAAACAATAATATGATATGAGATGATAATAGTGAAGCATAAAAATAAAAGTGAGATAGGGAGCAAGAAGGAAACATAAACAAAATTAGCACAATGATATCGTTAGTGAGTTAGTGGTTAGTCGTTATAGCAAATGATCAACGATGGTTAACTCGTGCACTTAAGCCAAAGTTGATGAAGACTCATTAGAGGATTGATAAAATCAAAGCCTCATAACAAAAAGCTTCATAGGTGATGGACTTAAGACAAATAATCAACTATACTTGGACTTTCAAACATAGGTTTAAGCCACAAATGATCACTCTCCGATTAGGCGACAATTTAGCGCTATATTAAGCAATCATAATCGGGTTTATGTAGAAACCACGACTATCTAAGGCCGGTCAATAACAATATTAGTGCTAATGCACACTAGAGAAGTGATGTGTAGACCACTCTGTGAAAGCAATGCCGCACGAAAAGAAAATAGGTAACGATCTCATCTTCATCAAGAACTTGAAATAAGTTCAAACGATATCGAAGATTTTCATCGATCAAAAGAAAAATAGAAAAGAGAGGGAATGCCAAATTGAATTACAAGTTCAAGATCATTACATCTTTAAGTTCATCCACTTATCTTGGTGGATTAAAGCACTAAACATATCATTAACTCAAAACACCTAAAATGAATTGAACAATTCACTTTAAAGATAGATTTGAATTAGTAAATTTATCAAACTTTATCTACACCCTAAGTCCAATGAATTTAAAGAGGAAAAAGATCTTTAAAAGGGTATTTCAAGGCAAAAATCAAAAGGAAATGGGAGAAGAATAAGAAAGAACCAAAACAGAGCCAAAAAGGAAAAAAAACATTGGGTAACCGATTACCCAAAGCTGGTAACCAGTTACCACTGCTAAAACAATAGCAAAATAGAGCCAAAAAGGCAAAACAAAACTGGGTAACCGGTTACCCAAAGCTGGTAATCGGTTACCACTGCTAAAACAACAACAAAACAGTCTGAAAATGTGCAGAAACTTGATCAATCATTTCTTCAAACACCTCATGATCAAGGATGCAATTGAGCACGAAAATTCAAGTAAAATAACAGAAAACAACACCAATAGAACACAATTTGCAAGGTCCAAAGATCAAACAACAAAAATCAACAATTGATCACATTGTGGAAGATGTATCAAGAACAACAATGGTGGATTAAGAAATTACCACTCAAAATCTCGAAATTCTTCAAACCAACTCCACAAACCGCAATTAAAAGCCTTGATCTACTAGAATTGATGATGAAAAAGTGAATGGATGAATGTTTAACTCAAAGATTAGTAATTTCTAATGATGAACTTACTAACTTTCAAAGGAAGAAAAAGCTTTGGTGAATTTGGTATTTGGAGAAAATTGAGATTCAAGAAGAAATTTGAAAAGGTGATTTTGGCTATCAAAAGCTTATCAAATGAGAGAAATGAGGCCTCTATTTATAGGATTTAGGCTTAGAAAATTTGGTGGATTGAAGTTTGGTTTGAAATCAAAATTAGGCTTGAAATTTAAATTTGAAGGGAAATTAATGATCAAGTGGTGGTTAGTGAAGGTGTATGGTGGGAATTAATTATGACGAGGTAGAAGAATTAAAATGAAATGATCTAGAATATTCTCATGTTGCAATATTTGAATTTGGTGCCGAAAATGCTGCAGAATTTGAATTTGCTCAATTTTCACAAAATTCACACAGGGTAACCGATTACCACATGCAAAAATGGTGAAAAATTGCCTTTTTGATGTGTTGTCTTGGGTCTGGCTCGATTTTTTTGCTTGTCAAAGAAGACATGAAAATAAACACATGAACCTTGGAGTCTCTTGAATAAAAGTCAATCAAATCTTGGAAAACTCTTGATCATATGATTTTGAAATGGTTGTAGATCAACTTCGACTTTGTTCAGATGAAATTCATTCGAGCTGAGGGACTGATATTTGATATCTTTGCTCTTAAATCTTCCTAAGGAAGTTAGTAAAGGAAAAACAAACATTTTTTGGATTTTAATCAATGGTTAGTAAACATAAACATAAACAAATATCAAACAAACAAGAAAATAAAGGATCCCGGTGATCTCTCAAGAATAAACCTGCAAAGGAAGGCAAGAGAACCAAAGCTTGCAATCTTGTTTGTGGGATGAGATGAAAATGACACGTGGGATTTTAGGGGTAAAAATTAGGGTATTACAGGTAGAATGGAACATAAATATGATTTGTATGAAAGTTCAAATGCAAGGTTTCACTCTTTTGAAAATTTCAGATTTTCACACTTGAAAATTTTGAGAGTTTAAATGATAATAAAAGTTTGAAAAATTTGTTTGTAAGAAGGTGAAACTCAAAATCTGATATTATGAGGTTTTTATAGCCTCTAAATACCTCTACAAATAAGTGCAAATGATCAAGGGTTGCCATGGTTCAAGTGGAAAAGAAAATGAGAGTTTCTGCCAAGAGATGCATCATTCTGGCCTGCAGCGCCAGTGGTAATCGGTTATCCCAAATGGGTAATCAATTACATACTTTAACATCTTAAATTTTTTTGAAAATTCCTTCAGGATAATTGATTACCAGGATAGGGTAACTGATTACTCTGACTCAGTTTTGCCAAAAAACTCAAAAACAGTGGCAGAAAGGCTTTGAAAATGCAAAATATTTTTTCTAATGAACATGCAAAGAAATGAGGAGGGTTTTGAACACTTGTATAAGCTATATAAAGATTAAATGTTATGCCTTTCCTTTGTGTTAAAACCATATTAAAATTTTCATCAAGTCTTGATATAATTCTTTGACAATGAAGGTCTTTGATCTTGATCTTGAACTCTTGAAATAATTTTAACCATCCTTGAGCTGATGAGTGTTTGTCGTCATCAAAATATTCGAGAAGCCATACCTTCACAATCTCCCCCTTTTTGATGATGACAACTACTTTGAAAGTTGAAGTTCCTTGTGCTATTCGAAAAAAAGCTCCCCCTTGGATGATGCTCCCCTTTAATCCATGGTTTTAGAGAAGTCTTTGAAAATCTGCAACTTTTGTTAGAAAAGCAACAATACTATACAACACAATTACTTCTCCCCCTTTGTCGTTAACAAAAAGGATGGGAAAAGTAATTGAAAGAAATATTAAAACAACAATATCACACGAGATCACAACAAGACATTAAACAAGCAATACAAACATAGTACATAACTAAGACGAGCAAAGTTTGAAGTACATAAAATGTAGTAATGATAAAAAAACAGAACCAAACTTAAACAATAGTGCATAAGAAAAAACAGTTTAATCATTCAGACATGTCATTGGTGTCTTCATCTTCTTCTTCTTCATTATCATCATTATCTTCTCCACTATCTTCCTCAGTGGGCTGTGCAAGAAGCTGGGCTTTAGCAAAATCTTTGAACATTTTCCTCATAGCCGCCATATCACGCTGATGTTCCCTCTCATTGAAATCCACTTTGGCTTCAATGGAACACATTTTCTTGTACAACATTTTGTTGGTGAAGCCTCGTTCATGAATGGATGGAGTAGAAGAGGATGAAGATGAATCTTTGTACACAAATCTGTCGTCTGAACCTTGAATGATTCTTGTATTCTTTAATGCAGTAGAAACATTGATTTCATTCACCTTAGTTGACATCAAGATCTTTGGTTCTCTTTGAAGAAGAACACCACTTGATTCCAAAATTTTCAATACAAACTGACCATATGGAAGACCACCAGAAAGAATCGAACATGTCGCATATGATGCATAAACACGTATGCCCAATTAACTTGCAGCTTACTCTTGATTGCATAAATAAGTTAAACTTTCATTTCTCCAACTTGTGAATGATTTGAATGTTTGGGAACTGTTGCGGTGAGAATTGTGATATCAAGCTATTGATTAACTTGAATCTTGAATTCTTAAATTCACAGCCGGACTTTAATTTATCCAAAGGAAAGGTATAAAGAAAGAAAGAACCTTTTGCGCAATGTAACAACAACGCTAAGAGATTCGGGGATCGGGGGTTGGTTATGCCTAGGGTAGGTATTTCACATCCTAAACATCTGTAGTACTCTACATGAACCTTTTGTTTGTTTGTATGCTAAGTTTTATAAATGTTTGCTATGGATTGGGATTGGGTAAAAGGTGTAGGTTAAGACCTAAAGATAGTTTCTAAGTTTGCTCGCAAAGACATCACATCTTCTGCCTACGTATCCTTACTAGGATAGAATCAGAGCAATCGTAGTTCACCTTACTAGGGATAAAGAACACTTGATTATGATCAAGGTTCAAAGGGGAACAAACATAAAAATGCTTGTATAGAGTTTATCCAAACTCTCTAGATCTACATTGAACACTCAAGAAAGGGGAGTAAGTAATCATTTCCATGATTCTTATATAGAGTTAACCAAACTCTACCTATCTCTACGTTGTAAGACCAATTGGTTCTATCCAGACCAAAAGGAGGAAGAAGAGGGAAGGTTTCTCGTCAAGATATCGCATCTTGTGCCTACGTATTCTCATTGTCCAATGAGAAATCAGAGCGGTCGTAGTTCAGGCACGGACTATAGAATAAGGATCAATTGGTTCTTTCCAGACCAAAAGAGGGAGAAGGTTTTATCCAGACCTACGAGTTTAAATCCTATTGGTTCTATCCATACCAAAAAGGGAGAAGGTTCTATCCAGACCTATGAGTTTAAATCCTATTGGTTCTATCCAGACCAAAAGGGGAGAAGGTTCTATCCAGATCTATGAGTGTATTGAGTTATCTATGACCCAAGGGTCAATAGAGAGACTTTCCTTTGGAAGGGAAAAGATGAGGCAACTTGGATGAGAACTAAAGAGTTCCATCACTTGGGGAAAGTAAACTTAACAAAGCATAAGCATTCACACATGATGAATACAAAGAGATATGGTTACAACCAAGAATAAACAAGCATATTACAATAAGCAAGGATTTGAATCAGAATGAATGGTTACAACCAAAGCAAGCATTTAACATATTACAATATTAATGATTTCAATCAAGATAGATGGTCACAACCAAAGCAATCATCAAGATATTACAATATCATGAAAGGGGAAAGTTCTTACAAGAATAAATGATAGGTAAAGACCAAAGCATATCTTGACAAAGATAAAGGTAACAACCAATGCAAACAAGTTATAATTTCATGGGGATTCTAAATGGAAATCAAATGAAACAATCATGATGCTTACAAGCAAAAGTAATTACAATCACATACATAAAGGATTTGACAAACACCAAGCTTAAGAAAGAAGAATCAAAAGTTTTGAAATGGAAAAGATGCAAGAGAGAAGGGTAAAAACCCTAAAAATGAAGCATGACTTCTTTTAATGCAAAGTGTTTTCCAAAGTGAAAATTCTAGGATATTCACATACCATATGAAAATGTGCACAAATACAAGACAATTGCAAAAAGAATGAATCAAAAATGATGAAAAATGACAAAGTTGTGCTATTTTGAAATTTAAAGAAAAATCAAACAAACATAGTAATTAAAAAAATAAGGATGTGCGCTTGGTGGGTGTTGAACCCACCACCTTGTGGTTACAAGCACAAAATCCTACCAATCCAACTGATAACACGAAATCGTATATATATTTTGATGCATAATTCAACTAAAGTTTAACCATTTTCGATCCGATTTCGGGTTATTTCCGTGTTATTTGTCTGATGTTTTGCAGGTATTCAACGATCACGTCTAAACAAGGCAACATGAAGAAAAGAAACAATCTCAGATGAAATATGGACGAAAAAAGAGTGAAAACATCATGAAAAGCGCAGGAAGCTGTTTTTGCTGATGTGACGACCGTCACAGCTCCATGACGAGCGTCACACGGGTGACGACCGTCACACCTTGTGACGACCGTCATGCAGGCAAAAACGCCCCACTTCAATTTCACGTAACAGAAGCAGTTCCAATTCCCACAGAGTGGACCACTACTCCCTAAATTATCTGCCTCAAAGTCCACCATCTTCAATGATAACCGTTAGAATTCCACTTCTATAAAAGGGGAAGAAGGAGACCTCAGAAAGAGAGCCACATTCATACCACGAAGTGCTGCCAAATTTATTTCCAGAGCATATTTTTCAGTTTAATATTCTTATTTGTTTCTCTTTATTTTTCTGCATTCCATTTTCATTCTTCTGTAATTTCTACTTTCATTGTACGATCAAATTGGCATAGAGACCAGAATCCTGCCAACATCTGTGGAGGATCTGCCCAAAGGCCAATTGGAATATTTACAGGTTTCTCATTTCAATCGTATTTCCAGTTTTATTATAATGCAAATCATTATTTATTGTTTTTATTTATGTTTTATCTTTCCCAAATCCATGTCTAGCTAAACTTAAGTAATCGATATGTGGTAATAATTCGAATGGGATTTGATAACAACTGGTTGAAAAACTTTCTTTTCAAAAGTAATTTATGGTCTGAGTGTTTAAAATTAATTTACTGAATAATCTTCGTCGCGAAAGCGAGAACTTATTTAAAAGTAGTTTTGCCACGAAAGTGGGAAATTAATTAAGATACGAACCAACAAGCGAAAGCTGCGGTAAGGTCAGATAGTAAACACTAGTCATTCATTTTAATAACAGCGAAAGCACTTTAAAATGAATTAGAACTTAGAGATTTCCAAAAAATAATTTTAACCCCGAATGGGATACGAAAGTGTACGTTTGGCCCTTAGAATTATGATTAGCGTCAATAACCATCGTGAGGCGAGAGTCTTCAAATCACCATTTTCTGCTTAAATAAACTTTGAAAATCATTTCATACACCGGTAACTTGTCAAATCCCTGAAGAACACAATTACTGCATATCGATTCAATCATTTATAATCTAAGTAGCATTCTTAGTTCCCTTTTAGTGACAATCTTATTCCCTTAAACATATTCTACCTAGCTAAACATAGTAACTCCCGAGAACACTAGTTTGATTACGAGTCCCTGTGGGATCGATATCTATTATTACTACACGATAGACTGTGCACTTGCAGTTAGGTTGTATTAGACATAGAAAGTCGCGATCAAGTTTTTGGCGCCGTTGCCGGGGACCCGTTTAGTCAATAGTGTAACCTTCTGTTACGCCGTATAGACTAGGTTAACAATTTTCATTTTTCCTTTACTAGTTCTGTCGATTGTATGCCAAGTAATCGCCCGCAAGGCGATATCGTAAAACCTTCAGTCGCAGAACTAGAACGCTTCTTACATTTAAGAAGTCAAATCATTGAGTACCAACTAAAACAACTCAAACATAACATTCCCGAACCTCTCACTCCCATTCCCAAATCCGAAGAAGAACCAACAATGGCTGAAGGACCTCTAAACAAACCGCTGAAGGCATACACTACGCCCTCTCAGATGGAGCCTAGAAGTAGCATTGCTGCCTCAGCTATTACCCGAAATGATTTTGAGCTGAAACCATCATTGCTGTCAACTGTACAACAAAACCAATTCTCAAGAAACGCAACTGAGGATCCGAACGAACATTTAACGAAGTTTGTACAATACGCAGACACAGTGAAAGCAAATGGAGTAACTCCAGACGCGATAAGACTTCGTCTTTTCCCATTCTCTCTTAGAGACAGAGCGTGGACATGGTTGCAATCGTTACCATCCAACTCCGTTACGACGTGGGAACAATTGAAGAACGTCTTCTTAGCGAGATATTTTCCGCCAAGCAAAACTGCTATGCTCAGAGCTCAAATCAACGGATTTCGACAGAAAGATACTGAATCTCTTTACGAAGCATAGGAACGATTCAAAGATATGATGAGAACATGTCCTCACCACGGTCTAGAAGACTGGGTGACAATCCATACTTTCTATAATGGGCTTCTATACAATACTAGATTGACAATAGACGCTGCCGCGGGCGATGCACTTATGGATAAGCCATACGATGAAGCCTATCAATTAATCGAAAACATGTCACAAAACCATTGCCAATGGGGAGGTGAACGCACTCTAACAGAGAAAACCACAGCGAAAGGTGGGATGTACGAGATCAGCAGTCTTGAAAAGTTCAACGCTAAAGTAGATGCTCTAGCACAGAAGATTGATAGTCTGACCGTTAACCTCACTGCAACTGTCGCTGCAGTGACTCCAAATTGCGAGTTATGCAGAAACACCACTCATAATGCACCCGAATGCCCATTGCTAGCCAGAATCCCACCAGACCAGGTAAATTATGCTCAAGGAAATCCCTACCCAAATACCTATAACCCAGGTTGGCGAAATCATCCAAACTTTTCTTACAAAAGCGAAAACGCATTGCAAATGCCTACTGCTCCACCAGGATATCAAAAACCAGCTGCTCAGAATGCACCTAGGAAATCAAACCTCGAATTGATGATGGAAAAATTCATAGTTACTCAAGCTCAAACAAACAAAGAATTCCTGAATCAAAACATACACACTAGCGAGCAAATTAAACAGTTGACCAGAAAAGTAGACGCTTTAGCCACCCACAACAAAATGTTAGAAACACAGATATCACAAGTGGCTCAACAGCAAGCCTCTGCTACCGCACCTGCTGGCACATTTCCTGGACAACCCGAACAGAATCCAAAGAGCCAAGCAAATGCTATAATACTAAGAAGTGGAAAAGAATTGGACGAACCGATCGATTCGAGGACCGAAAACGCAGCCATGCAACAAAAACCAACTGAACAAGCAGAAAAGGAATCCGAGTTAGAGAAGAAGGAAGACAACGAGAAGGAGGATACCGCAAGTGAAAAAACTCAAGCACCTCCAGCGCCATATAAACCACCTATTCCTTATCCTCAAAGACTAATAAACTCAAAAACTTCAGGACAGTTTAAGAAATTTGTAGAGCTCCTTAAACAACTGAATATTACTATTCCGTTTACAGAAGCGATAACTCAAATGCCGTCATACGCTAAATTTCTCAAAGAAATCCTGTCGAATAAGAGAAAGATCGAGGATAACGAAACAGTTACACTTACCGCAGAGTGTAGCGCTATAATTCAAAACCGCATGCCTCCTAAATTAAAAGACCCAGGTAGTTTCTCCATACCATGCGTCATAGGAAAGTTCGTAATAGACAAAGCTCTATGCGATTTAGGAGTCAGTATCAGTGTTATGCCTTTATCTATATGCAAAACGCTGAATATGGGAGACCTTAGACCAACCAAAATGTCTGTACAATTAGCTGACCGATCAGTAAAATACCCCGTCAGAATACTGGAAAACGTTCCAGTACGCATAGGACAATTCTACATTCCAACCGACTTCATAATCATGGACATCAAGGAGGACACTGTCACCCCAATTATTCTAGGAAGGCCGTTCCTAGCTACAACCGGAGCTATTATAGACGTGAAGAAAGGAAGGCTAACATTCGAAGTAGGAGAAGAAAAGATAGAGTTCATTCTCACCAAGTTCTTACAAGCACCAGCAATAGACGATACCTGCTATTTAGTAGACGAAATTGACGAATGCATAAGAGAACTTGAAAATGAAGAGACCACGTATTCAGAAATAATAAAGATTCAAATACCCGATATTTCTGAAGACGAAGATTGGCGTAAACCGTATAAAGACGACAGCCTAAGCGAAAGCTTAGCACTGACTGTAACACCTGAGGTGAAAGAGGATGGTGGTTACATGTAACACCCGTGGGCGAGGGAGTGGTTGTCGGTGTCATGAGGCATGACAATGAGACACTCCTAGCAGCTTCTAGGGGAAAACCGAATTCACATCCGAATGAGAGGGATCCTGAGGCTATGCAGGTATGAGACTGCATGGTTGAATGAAGGCTTATAAGGATTAATTGGTACTACCTATACCAACAAGATGCATCTTCTTTTTGGTAGCCCGTTCATAAGAACTCCATAGTTAAGCGTGCTTGACTTGGAGCAATTCTGGGATGGGTGACCTTCTGGGAAGTTTCCTGGAAAGCGTGTGATTGAGGACAAAGCACGCTGAAAAGACCCGTGTTGGTTTGTGGGGTCAGTCGGTAATCCTAAAAAGCAATATGGGGCGTTACAAATGGTATCAGAGCCATACCTCTCCCAGTACGATGTGGTTCGGGGACGAACCAAGCGGAAGTTGGTGGGCATGTAACACCTGAGGTGAAAGAGGATGGTGGTTACATGTAACACCCGTGGGCGAGGGAGTGGTTGTCGGTGTCATGAGGCATGACAATGAGACACTCCTAGCAGCTTCTAGGGGAAAACCGAATTCACATCCGAATGAGAGGGATCCTGAGGCTATGCAGGTATGAGACTGCATGGTTGAATGAAGGCTTATAAGGATTAATTGGTACTACCTATACCAACAAGATGCATCTTCTTTTCGGTAGCCCGTTCATAAGAACTCCATAGTTAAGCGTGCTTGACTTGGAGCAATTCTGGGATGGGTGACCTTCTGGGAAGTTTCCTGGAAAGCGTGTGATTGAGGACAAAGCATGCTGAAAAGACCCGTGTTGGTTTGTGGGGTCAGTCGGTAATCCTAAAAAGCAATATGGGGCGTTACACTGACCCCAAACCATATGCCAGGTCCGAAGAACCCATCTTTAGAACTTAAAACACTACCCAAAAACCTTAGATATGAATTTCTAGACGATGAACTAAAAAGACCAGTGATAGTCAACACCGACTTAGGACAACCAGAAACCGAAAAGCTATTAGAAGTCCTAAAGAAGTACCCCACCGCGTTAGGCTATAACATAAGCGATCTAAAAGGTATAAGCCCTTCGATCTGTATGCATCGAATTACAATAGAGGAAGACTCTAAAACCTCTCGAGAGCATCAGAGGAGACTGAACCCCATCCTGAGCACTGTAGTCAGAGATGAAGTAAAGAAATTGCTAGATGCAAGAATCATCTATCCGATCTCCGATAGTGAATGGGTCAGCCCAGTTCATGTCGTACCAAAGAAAGGAGGAGTCACAGTAGTTAAAAACGAAAAAGGCGAATCAATAACAAAAAGAGTCGTGACTGGAAGCAGGATGTGCATTGATTATAGGAAGCTTAACAAGGCTACACGCAAAGATCACTTCCCGTTACCCTTCATAGACCAAATGTTGGAAAGATTAGCCAAACATTCATATTTCTGCTATCTAGATGGTTATTCAGGATTTTTCCAAATTCCCATCCATCCTGATGACCAAGAAAAGACGACATTCACCTGTCCTTATGGTACTTTTGCTTACCGCCGAATGCCGTTCGGACTCTGTAACGCTCCAGCAACCTTCCAAAGATGCATGATGGCAATATTTGCAGATTTCATAGACAACATCATGGAAGTATTTATGGACGATTTCTCGGTATGTGGACAAAGTTTCGAAGGATGCCTACAAAACTTAGAAATGGTATTAGAATGTTGTGTAAAAGTAAACCTCGTCCTAAATTGGGAAAAATGCCATTTTATGGTCCGACAAGGAATAGTTCTAGGACATGTCATATCAGATAGAGGAATTGAGGTAGACAAAGCTAAAATAGAGATTATAAAAGATCTACAACCTCCAAAATTCGTACGAGAAATACGGAGTTTTCTAAAACATGCCGGTTTCTACAGAAGATTTATAAAAGATTTTTCGAAAATCACAAAACCTCTGACCGACCTGTTGATGAAAGATGCTGAGTTCGTCTTTGATGACGACTGTTTAAAAGCATTCGAAACATTAAAATCAGCCCTTATCACCGCACCAATCATGCAACCACCAGATTGGCGACTACCGTTCGAAATCATGTGCGATGCGAGTGATTATGCCGTAGGCGCAGTTCTAGGACAAAGGAAGGACAAGAAACTCCATGCCATCTACTATGCCAGTAGAACCTTAGATCCTGCCCAAATGAACTACGCTACCACAGAAAAGGAACTTCTAGCAGTTATATTTGCGCTTGACAAATTCCGTTCTTACTTAGTAGGAGCAAAAATTATCATATACACAGACCACGCTGCCATAAGGTACCTAATAAGCAAAAAGGATGCCAAACCAAGACTATTGAGATGGATCCTGTTATTACAAGAGTTTGACTTAGAAATCAAAGATAAGAAAGGAACCGAGAACGTTGTTGCAGATCACTTATCCCGAATAGAAGGCATCAAACACGAACCAGTACCGATAAATGACGATTTCCTATACGAACGTCTGATAGCCAAATTAGAAAGTGACACACCCAATTCAATCTCGGAAGATCCAGAATTCGAAAAAGTCGTAGAAGCCGTCTATGCCCAAGTCACATTACCTTGGTATGCTGACATCGTTAATTACCTCGCTGTGTGCGTGCTTCCACCGGATCTCACTTATCAGAAAAAGAAGAAATTCTTCCACGATCTGAAACACTATTATTGGGACAAACCTCTACTCTTCAAGAGAGGGGCCGGCAACATATATCGTCGCTGTGTCCCAGAGGAAGAAATAGAAAATATCATTTCCCAATGCCATTCAGCACCATACGGTGGTCATGCTAGTACATCCAAGACATGCACTAAGATTCTTCAAGCCGGCTTATTCTGGCCTAACCTCTGGAAAGACGTTCACATCGCTGTACAAAAGTGCGATCGATGCCAACGAACTGGCAACATCTCACGACACGATGAAATGCCCCAGAAAGGAATCTTAGAGGTAGAAATCTTCGACGTCTGGGGAATAGATTTCATGGGACCATTCCCATCTTCTTTTGGTAATAACTACATACTCGTCGCTGTAGACTACGTGTCTAAATGGATAGAAGCCATAGCTGCTCCAACAAACGACGCACGAGTAGTAATCAAACTCTTCAAAAACACAATCTTTCCTAGATTCGGTGTACCCAGACTCGTCATTAGTGACGGCGGATCTCACTTCATATCGCGAATATTCGATAAACTTCTCTCTAAATATGGAGTCCGACACCGAGTAGCTACACCTTATCATCCGCAAACTAGCGGACAAGTAGAGGTCTCGAACAGAGAAATAAAACAGATATTGGAAAAGACTGTCGCTACCTCAAGGAAATATTGGTCGTCAAAGCTACAAGAAGCTTTATGGGCTTATAGGACCGCTTTTAAGACACCAATAGGTACTACACCCTACAAATTAGTTTACGGTAAATCCTGCCATCTCCCTGTAGAATTAGAGCATAAGGCCTTCTGGGCCATTAAGACACTCAATTTCAACTACACCGAGGCAGGAGAAAAGCGAATCTTGAACTTACACGAGTTGGAAGAACTTCGATTAGACGCTTACGAAAATGCCCGTATCTACAAAGAACGAACTAAAAAGTGGCATGATAAACGTTCAGTCAGGAAACAATTCAGTGTGGGAGACATCGTATTGCTATTTAATTCAATATTAAAACTCTTCCCAGGTAAACTAAAATCTAGGTGGTCTGGACCGTATGAAGTGACTAAAGTACTTCAGAGTGGAGCTGTTGAAATTACCGATAAGATGAATGCACCGTTTATCGTAAACGGGCAACGTCTAAAACATTATAATAAGAACGACAACAGTCCTCAAGTCAGCAGTATAGCATTGCTTGAGCTTCCATCTCAAACACCCGAATAGCTTCTCACCAAGCTATCGTCAGGCTTTAGACGTTAAAAACAGCGCTTACTGGGAGGCAACCCAATTTCCCTCGTTACTGTATTTCATTCTTTATTTAAAATTTTACTTTGAAAATCCAACAAAAATTCTAAACTTATAATTACTACTGCTTTCTACTTTCGTTTGTTTTCATATTTTTATTTTTATTCTATTTTTCTCTTTTGTCTTTTGTTTCTACCGCTTTTTGCTTTTAAAAATCCTGACTTCAAACTCCTGTTTTAAACTTTTCAGGATTTTTAAAGTATTCAAAACATTCCTTCTGTTTTCTCCGAATTACCTGCGAGTATGGCCGAGTACGACTTCACAAAGGTTCATTTTCGAGGACTAGCTCAAAAGGCAAGATTCGCAACACTAACCGAAAGAGAATTCACCTTAACGCTGTATTATGATAAGGCTACCATGGATAAACTAGGAATCACAGATAGCATTCAATACCTGTTCAATCAACTGGGTTGGGAGAACACTACTCTGAAAACACGTTTTGCTACCTATAAGGATCTTACCTATGAATTCCTTAGTTCTTTCCGATACATACCCAACTATGGTTTTGGATCCAACACAGAGCTGATTACCTTCCGAATGTTTGGAATGGACCAAACCCATAGCCAGATGTCACTAGCTAACCTCCTAGGATTCCCTAGCGGACCGCATGTGTTCATCAGTGCAGAAGATGACGATATTGATTTTCAACTCGATCAATTCTGGGGTAGAATCACAGACGACTATCACCCTGAACCAGACAGAATGTACAATGATGATATTCATAACCCAGCTTTCAGATACTTCCATAAGATACTAGCTCACACCTTGTTTGGGAAAGAAGAAAATATTACTACAGTATCTAAAGAGGAGTTATTCATCATGTTCTGTGCTTCTCAGGGACGTACAGTAAATGCAGTGCCTTTCATGATGAGATCTTTCAAACGCCTCACGCAGGAACCACAGACACCTATCCTTATAGGAGGCCTCGTGACAATGATTGCCCACGAGCTTGGCCTTAGATTCCACTTAAATGCCAACACTCGTTTTGGCACCATCCGACCCATGAATATACAATTCTGCTTTAACAGGCGCATTTTAGGAACTATGGGACCTGGACCGTATGAGTACCTCATTAACGAAAAACCAGTACAGCTATTCACACTGCCTGACCATCTGATGACAAGTATCCACAACAAGGACAGCTGGCTCTATGAATTGGATGAGCCTATGGGACCTCCTTCACCACAATCAACACCACAAAACTATATGTATGACAGTGACCACATCTCTGAGGCACACGACTATATGTACTATGAGGATGCTGTATCCGAAGCTGAAGTAGACCCTATGACTCCTCCACACTACAACACCTATCCTGAGCCTATCCCTGAGGAGACCACCGACAAAATGGATACCGTTTTACTCCGATTGGACGACGTTGACGCAGCTCTGACTAATGTAAAAGCTGACATCGCAGGCATGCACAGCGAACTGGTAGGCTTCATGGATTTAGTCTGCGACCAACTCGACTACTACGCACGGAAATTCGATGAGTTGAAGACACGAAAAGACTAGATACTAGTTTTAGCAGTAGATTCAGTTTAGTTTAGTTTAGTTTAGTTTAGTTTAATCATTTGGAATTTTTCGCATTGTTAGTCTTCTTTATGTACTACATACAATCGTTTCAATTTTATGTTATTTCAATTCTAGTTTTTATTCAATTATTCTGTTTTTGCATTACTCGTTGTTTGTTGGCTGCTAAATTACATTATCGTATCAATTCTAGGCCTTAAAGTCACTGCAAGAACGCCCTCAGAGCAAAATTCTGCGTTTTGCAGATTTTGCTGCTGTGACGACCGTCACAGGACCCTGACGAGCGTCACGCAGGTGACGACCGTCACACATACGGGACGACCGTCACAAATTCAAAAACTGCTATCTGATATAACAGGGTGCGTGTTCTTTCCCACTACCCCCATTACCACTTCCAATCATCAGAACTCCTACCCCACTACAAATTTTCGTCCTCCCCACATTGCACCATATATTTCAACTCCAATCTCAACTTCCAACCACACTTCTGTCAATTCTTTCCACTTTGCAAAAAAACCCCAATCTGCAGAACCCTCTCAATCTCCAACAATGGCAAGAAATGCAGAAACCCCAGATATCAGCAACATTATCTTCAGCAAAGGTGACTTAGGCGAGAGACAGCGAGCAAACTACATCGCATTCCATCAGAGGTCGCTTCAGCCGACTCATTATCCACACATTCCGTCGCTTACGGAGCTTTGACTCCTTGAAGGCGTAACCTGGATGCTTCAAAGAGCAGGCATCTGGAATCTCTGCACCAATCCCCTGCCAACATACGAACAACTCACTCTCGAGTTCTTGAGTTCGTTTACTTACGTCACATCCAGCGGCGACCTTAGCCAACACTCAGGTGCCGCATGCTTCCGGATGTTCGGAACAAACTACCAGGTGAACCAGAACCAGATCGCCACAATCTTACAGCTACCTCGCGGCGACAATGCTCACCGCCGCATCACCGATCAGTTCCAGCACGAAGCTTTCGCGCTGTGCTATCAGTTGACCGACATCAATGCCGATGGTTGGGACTCTCTGCACGCCACACATATTCATAACCCGACCATCAGGTACTTTCATAGAGCCTTGAGCAACACAATTTTTGCCAGAGACAGCAACCATAAGGTGAACTTGAAAGAGCTCTTCTTCCTCCATTGCGTCTTCAACAACGAGCCTGTCAACGCCGCTCCGTTCCTGCTGGCTCACATTCAGGCCAACTGCAACCGTGGCTCGAAGCCATTTTACTTTGGCGGGATTGTCACTACCATTGCTCTTGGGCTGAACCTAAGCGACCGCCTCCAGCACCTCCATTCCATCCCCTCGGTGTTCCTTGATACCGACCACTGCAGAGCCTCCCACCTTATCCGCTCCAGAGCTGACGGCAAGTACCATCCGGTAGTGCGTGGCAAGATCGTCCGAAGCATTATCCTTCCGTCCCGCACTCGGACACACCCAGAGGATCGTACCAACTAGTTATTTGACCTCACTGCCCCTCCTGCTGCCGCTGTTCCTACTCAGGACCACACCCAAGGTTCTGACGATGAAATCCAAGCTGAGTTGGACAGGTCCGAGCAACCGGAGGCATCGCAGCCTCCTCCTCCCGAAGGTACATCCTCTCTCCGCCGCCGCCATCATCCAGTTCCCGACTACACAGAAGAAGACCTCCGCCGCTCTCTCGACCAGCAGGCCCAGATACTCGCTATGCTGCAGCAGCAGAATCAGCGAGCAGACCAGTTCGAAGCTTGGCACCGGACTCAAATGCAACAACTTCAAACCGGCCAAGCTACCATCACTGAGAACCTGGCGAATCTGACTTTGTAGGTCGAAGGACTCCGGGACACCGTCTACCACACAGGAGCTATGAGCTATGAGGACCTAGTAGCCCTTGCCAGAGCCAGAGGACGCCAGCGTGGACGTGACCGAGGCAGCGGACGTGATTAGTCATCCATCTTTCCTTATTTGCTTACTATATTTACAAGTTTATTTGTACTTTGATTTCAGTTGTATCTCCCTCTCGCATGCTTCAAAATCAGTGGGGACACTGATTGAGATAGTGTGGGAGCGGAGCCTTTATTTCCATTCCACCGTACTTTGAATTTCGTAATTTCTATTTAAACATTTTCTATTTTTAGCAAATAAAGCTCGTTTATATATACTTTTTCCGTTACGCAAACATCCCCACATTATTCAACGTAAACAAAAATTTTCGTTCGTTCCTCAAAAGCAAAAGCACCACGAGAATGCACCCGAGTTCAAAACAAGTTTTGAAACTCCGAGGAAACGACAGTTCTAACAAAACCAGTACCGTCCTGACACCTTAGATCTCCGGTTTATGCGACTCGGTTTCACTACCTACGTGTACCAAAGTCTCAAGTGTCTACGCAAACTCAGCCCCAAGTAGTTTATACTAGCAGTCAGCACCATCCTAAAACACTTCTAAGTAAGCGACCGATGCAGATAAGTGTATGATCTCCAAAAAAATGAAAAATCATGAAAAGAGAGCTAAACAGCCCAAAAATATAAGACACGTTTCCTTCTAAGTTAGGTGCTCCTCACCCGAGCATTTAGCCCAACGGCACGAAAACTCATTGAAAAATCAATGACATAAGCTTATGATCAATGAAGAAGACCGAAAACAGAAATGAGATCATATTCACTAACAGGTCGACTTGCCATGAAAGTGTATGGACAACGGGCTTAATGTGATTGCGCTAGAACAAACAGGGTGAACTTGCCGCGAGAACCTTGACGCCAAGCTACAGTAGCATGACTGGGACCGATTTGCATAAAAAGGAGACCTCCGAAGACTTGTAGTCCAGTGTCGTCATGATACTCGTCTTGTTCCTACCAAGAATCCCGGTTTTTCCCAACTCTGCGAACGAAGAAGCTGCCTCGTGCTTGCCGACTTTTTCATGTTTTACTTGAGGACAAGCAAAGATTCAAGCTTAGGGGAGTTTGATAACACGAAATCGTATATATATTTTGATGCATAATTCAACTAAAGTTTAACCATTTTCGATCCGATTTCGGGTTATTTCCGTGTTATTTGTCTGATGTTTTGCAGGTATTCAATGATCACATCTAAACAAGGCAACATGAAGAAAAGAAGCAATCGCAGATGAAATATGGACGAAAAAAGAGTGAAAACATCATGAAAAGCACAGGAAGCTGTTTTTGCTGATGTGACGACCGTCACAGCTCCATGACGAGCGTCACACGGGTGACGACCGTCACACCTTGTGACGACCGTCATGCAGACAAAAACGCCCCACTTCAATTTCACGTAACAGAAGCAGTTCCAATTCCCACAGAGTGGACCACTACTCCCTAAATTATCTGCCTCAAAGTCCACCATCTTCAATGATAACCGTTAGAATTCCACTTCTATAAAAGGGGAAGAAGGGGACCTCAGAAAGAGAGCCACATTCATACCACGAAGTGCTGCCAAATTTATTTCCAGAGCATATTTTCCAGTTTAATATTCTTATTTGTTTCTCTTTATTTTTCTGCATTCCATTTTCATTCTTCTGTAATTTCTACTTTCATTGTACGATCAAATTGGGATAGAGACCAGAATCCTGCCAACATCTGTGGAGGATCTGCCCAAAGGCCAATTGGAATATTTACAGGTTTCTCATTTCAATCGTATTTCCAGTTTTATTATAATGCAAATCATTATTTATTGTTTTTATTTATGTTTTATCTTTCCCAAATCCATGTCTAGCTAAACTTAAGTAATCGATATGTGGTAATAATTCGAATGGGATTTGATAACAACTGGTTGAAAAACTTTCTTTTCAAAAGTAATTTATGGTCTGAGTGTTTGAAATTAATTTACTGAATAATCTTCGTCGCGAAAGCAAGAACTTATTTAAAAGTAGTTTTGCCACGAAAGTGAGAAATTAATTAAGATACGAACCAACAAGCGAAAGCTGCGGTAAGGTCAGATAGTAAACACTAGTCATTCATTTTAATAACAGCGAAAGCACTTTAAAATGAATTAGAACTTAGAGATTTCCAAAAAATAATTTTAACCCCGAATGGGATACGAAAGTGTACGTTTGGCCCTTAGAATTATGATTAGCGTCAATAACCATCGTGAGGCGAGAGTCTTCAAATCACCATTTTCTGCTTAAATAAACTTTGAAAATTATTTCATACACTGGTAACTTGTCAAATCCCTGAAGAACACAATTACTGCATATCGATTCAATCATTTATAATCTAAGTAGCATTCTTAGTTCCCTTTTAGTGACAATCTTATTCCCTTAAACATATTCTACCTAGCTAAACATAGTAACTCCCGAGAACACTAGTTTGATTACGAGTCCCTGTGGGATCGATATCTATTATTACTACGCGATAGACTGTGCACTTGCAATTAGGTTGTATTAGACATAGAAAGTCGCGATCACCAACCAAGGCGCGTGCGCGTGACAATTGAAGGAGAAAAAGAGTGAAATGTGAAAACATGGCAAATATTGAAAAAAAAAACCAAAAGGGTTGATCTCCACACGGATCGAACCCAGGTCAGGTAACATGGCAAGGCAATATGAGAACAAGGAATAACCACTGGGGTGGCGATACATCCGTGTATTATGCCACTCATAATAATACATAAACTACTAATGTGTGTAATTCTGGGCAACTCTCAAGGAAAAAAAAAACAAATGAAAAGCTACAAAACGGTTTGATTCCAATCTCACCAATTCTCAACCAATTTTAATAAAGTAAAAGTCAAACATGCTTGTTTTTTGAAGATGATTGTGATGGTGTCAACCAAATACCAAGATGATGCACACACATTGAGATTCGAACGAACATGCCAAGTGGAGTTTGAAGTGCATAGTTGAATTGTTATGGATTAAAACTGATGCAAGTGAGAATAGTAGGGATCTGTTCAAGCTCTAAACATGATGTAGAATAAATTAACAAAAGTTTTAAACATGAGATATTGGTGGAATTCTTGTTTTACAAAACTTGGTATCTCAACCATATTAATGAATCCAAAATAAACAGCCAAGCTACTAATCCACTGTCACGAATCAGAAACATCTCATACACATATTGCAAAAACTTGGAAAGAAGAAGGAAAATGAAATGCAAACAGAAGTTGGTAGGCCCTAGGTGTGAACTGACAGAACTTGTTTAAATCAAAATGCAAGGCAACAATGCATAACAACAAAGATGTTTACACAATAAGTTCATGAGCCAACAAACAGTTTTTTACCATAGCAAACCAATTGAAACAGTTTGGCACAAAACAGAAATTGCATCATAACGCAAGCATATATGCAGCAGTAAGTTATGCACAAGTTAGACAGTCCTAGTTCACACATGGAAATAGCAGCAAGTTCTTGGCATTTCACCAATATCCATTGATGAATTCCAATATTATTTCCAAAGCAAGTCCAAGAAGAAACAAGATTAACACATTTAGGTTGTTTTGTTAGGAAAATAGAAGCAGTGATGAAACATGGACAAATCCCAAAACTAACACATTCAAATAACTCCAAAGCAGGCAGTTAGAAAATCCTAAGGTCTGAAGTGAGGCTGTCAAGCCATGACAGTGTGCCTTCAACAAAAGATATGAACATGTGAAATATTAAAATGTCAAGGTGTTAATAAATGATTCATGGCAGGGTGGTGACATGACTCTTAAGTCATAGCAGGTCACATGGTAAAAACCTACATGACTAGAACAAAACAACAAACACAGGCATGAACATGGCAGCCTTATGCATTCTGATAAGGACAAAGGTTGACAAACCTCCAAATGAAACTAGACAGCAAGCATGGACCAAACATAACTGTTTTGTTTTAAGAGACCACAGGTCTTGACATTGCAAAGTGCAAGAAGAACACATAACAGTCCAAAGTTTTGTACTCATGACAAACATTAAATGGAGACAAAGGAAAACGATGGATCACAGGTTAACAAACCTCAAGGCATGGTCTAACAGCCAGGTTTTGGTATGAAAAGCATAGTGCCTTTACAAAGAAAAATCACATTTTTACAGTCCAATTAAATTTCATGCATAAAATCTGAACAGATACAACAACCAGCTTTAGACATAACCATGTCAATAATCAAACAGCAGCCCTACTACATTGCTCTAATCATGACAGTCATTGATGCAAAAAAGGATAATGTCAAATATCTAACAAAACATGATTCAATTGAATACCACATCCACATGTTAACAAACATAGATCAAACACAAACAGCAGTTCAAATCATCATAGAGGCATACTTAGCATGACAATGGCAAATATCAAGTTTTAATGCAAATAAGCTATGATTATGTCATGATTACAAAACAACCCTATTACCATGCCTCAAAATGACAGTCCTAGATGCAAACATGACAATGCCAACTATCCAATAAAAAACAAGATTCAATGATTCTAGACTCTCATGTTAACAAACATAGGTCAAACACAAAGTCATAGTTCAAGTTATTCACTTAGCATAACAATGGTAAGCAACAAACTATAATGCAAAATATCTCATGACAGCAAAATAAGGTATTGGTCATCAACAAGCCTCTAAAGCCACATGAATCATCCCAAGTCCAACAGAACTAGACAACTTGCAAGCACATTCAAAACATGTTATAGACCAAGTTCAAGCACAAAGATGATTCAAAAATGTACTAGGATTGAAAATGGTATGAGTTGGAAAAATGCATATGAATTGAAAAAGGCAAGAACATAATGGTAGCAGAACCAAAACATGATACAGTTTCAACTAATACCAAGTCAAACACCACATGAATCAAGCATATAAGGACTTCTAAATCAAAATGCCAATAAACAGATCCCATATATAAAGATGTTGCTGCAACAGAAACAAATCAACATCCTTCACAAACTGAGCAAAAACAAAACAGCATCAAAACTTCATAACAATTACAAACCAACTTTCATATGTTCATACATGACACAAAGTAGCTTTTACACAACAACACAACATTGTATGATGATTAAAATAACGTTAACCATATTGATGAGTAACAAAACCAAACTTGGCAGATTCACACATGGACTGTATTTGCCTTTAAACACATTCCAAGCAAAGTAAATTAAACATGTTCATGACAGTTAAAATAATAGGATAGTGACCACTAACCTCTTTTAGACCTCCAAGCAAGCTAATGTAGTAGGGAAAACCTTGAAGACTCCCAAGTGAGATCCAATCAATGCCTTAATGAAGATGACATCTTTTCTTGCACTTGAAGTAAACAAGTGATCTTTGTGACAGAACTTAAAACAAGTGTTGATGATGGATTCTAGGTTATGGACAGTTGGTACATCATAAGCCAAAGGTGTTTGGAGGTTTAAAGTGATCAAAACAGGCCTGGGCCGAGATTTATTAGATTTTGTGTGTGAAGTCAAACTTTGCTTGGTTGAAAGTTGACTTTTGAGAAAATGAAGTTTTTGATTGGTTTAAAAGCTTGAACACCTCCTACACATCATTTGTGGATTGTGTGGATGGTTTGTGATGATTTTGAGTGGGTGAAAATGGTTTTGGAAGGCTAAATGCTCAAGGCGGATTTTTGAGGTAGTTTTAGAATGGTTTCTTCACTTATAATCAAAGCAAGGCAAGATGAGAGCTATGGTTTTCTCTTGGGTTTTAGAGTGCTCTGGCGTGTCTTTCAACATAGAGGAAACCTCTATTTATAGGCCAAGGAGAGGTTTGGGGCAGATTTTTCTTTTGGCATTTTGGAGGGAGTTTTGTAAATGCAATCTTATTCAAGATTTGTTGCAGCTGCAAGTCCAAGTTCTTGGCTCAAAATGATGCACAAATCAAGTGGCATGAATGACAAGGAAGTGACTGAAGTGTGGCTAGGGAGTAGGAGAACTGCAGCTGCAAGTTACTTCATGAAAAGTTTCTCTTTCTTGCTTGATTTCTTTGATTAAAATAATGCCACTTGCGTACAACTTGCAAGGTTTACCAAATCCATTTATTTTCTGCACTCATACTCATCATACTCTCTAATTAACAGATAGAAACATGATCAAATGGCTGAGAATAGCTTATGTGGTTAAAAAGTGACTTTGTGAAAAAATGGAAATGATGAACTCAAGTGTTGAAACCTCAACTTGTTGGATTCATAACTCTCAACTCATAAGGGTTATGGAGGAGTTCTAGTACATTTTGGAAAGCCCTCATGAAGCTCTACAACTTTCATGTTTTCATGATCTTCAGATTCCAAATGGAACCAGGTCAAAAAATCACTCAAAGTTGCTAAAAACATGCCTAAAAAGGCCAATAACTTAGAATTTTTCTAAGTTATTTTCCCCTCTTGTAATGATTTTCGCCATAACTCCAAATCAATGCATTTTATGCTCATGGACCACTGTGAGACTTTTGTATGACTTGTCAAGACCTTTCTAATGAGCTTTGAACTAACTCAATTGGATGTGTGGTTAGGGAGTTATGGTCTTGCCCCTTTCAAAACCCTAATTTCCCAATTTTTCGATTACTCCTCAATACTTGATCCAATGGTCATGAAAATTCATGGATAGGTGTAATATTTTACTAGAAACATTTTTGCTTCATACTTTAAGGTCAAATTCCTTATGATTGAAGAGTTGACTTTTCGGTCAACCGAACCATCGATCGATGACTACCGAGTCGACTGTTGATGTTCCGGGTCTTTTGAGGTCTTGAAACTTATTGAGTAGACTTCACTAAGACATATGAACTTCATGGACCATGATCCCACCATTGTAACATCATTTAAATCAAAATTCAAATTATAGTTGACTTTTCCTGATCGAAAACCCTAATCGGGTATCCTGAACTGCACTGTTCTTGATCCTTGGGTGACAACCTCAAATTGGATTCATACTTGACCCAATGGAGTATATTTGATTATGTGGAGACTTATTCCATGGAGAATCAATCCAATACATTGACTGATTAAACCTTCGAAACCTCGATTCTCGACTGTACGGAACCCTAATTCACCTGTATCTTGACAAAGACAAACTTGAAATAGCTTAAGGTTAGATAAACAAACGAATATAATCCTAAAATGATGATGAAGATCTAAGGGGTCAAAATTTGGGGTGCAACAGGAACAAGCACATAAGCAACGATGTAGTGCAGCATCCTATCACTAACAGTTAAGTTTTTGGCCAGCTTAAACACTCTAGAAGAATTAGGATTTTATTGACTCATGAGTTCTTCTTGAGTAATCCTTGATATTTCAATGTAATAGTTCATACTCGAAAAGTCTTTCCATGGGGTTGTGTCATGTTGAATACCATATCTAATTTCTTCTCTTTCAAAATGAATTCCTAAACAATTTCCTAACTTCTTAAGGTCCATAGAAATGACAACATTCTTAACTTTAGACTGCATTACCAAGTCTCAAAAATCATCAAGACCAAAATCATAGTTGGAGTAAAATTCCTTAACTAGATCAGGATAAATATTTCCAAATTCACTGATAACCTTAACAACACCTTGAGTTTCTAACAGAGCATAAAAATCAAAACTATGAGCTGGAAAAGTTTTGAGATTAACAAATTTTACCGGCATTAGAGGACAATTCCGGATATAAAAATTCAACCTTCTAGCTTTGACAGTCTGCATGTGCTCTTCCTCAACTGAATCGGAGCTGCATTCACCAATTTTCTTCTTTCCCTTGTTCTGAACTTTAGGAGCCATGGAAGCTTGAAGATTTTAGGGTTGGAAAAAGGATTTTCGGATTGGAGTTGAAGTGGTGTGAGAAGAGATGTTGAGAAATGTTAAGGGATTTTATGAGTGAAATAGAAAGTGGGTTTTAATGATGATGTTAAATGGAGTTTAAATGAGTGGAAGAGAAGTTGGAAGAGTGAAGTTAATGAGAGAAAAAGAATGAAGAGTACCAATGTTGTCTTTGAAAAGTCAGAGAAATAAGTGCTTATGGAAGACAAAAGACAAAAAGTGAATTATAAAACACAACTCTTTGAATTCTGGTTTTTTAAAAAAAATTCAGAAACATAGCAGTGGTAATCAGTTACCTGAACCAAAACACATACTAGAATTGAAAAAGTCAACAAGGTAATCGATTACCAACTAGACGTAACTGATTACCATGCACAAAAAAAAACAATTACATGATTCTTTAAATACAAGAGATTTTCATCCACATAAAAATTAATATTACACATTGAGTCAAAATGCAACTTTTAGTGAACCAAACCATATATAAAACTCATTAAAAGAAGCTAAAAATGTGTACCTTGGCATTATTTTTGAAAAAATAATGAAATATTGATGGAAGATACAAACGTCACCTTCATCTAAAATGCCAAGATCCCTTCGAATTTTGTAGGATGCTTCTCTAGCGAGTGGTTTTATGAAGATGTCTGCCAGTTGATTATGTGTATCCACAAAGGTGACATTGACATCCTTTTGAATTATATGATCACGTAGGAAGTGATGTCGTATGTCGATGTGTTTTATTCTTGAACACATAACTGGATTCTTTGTTATATTTATTGCACTTGTGTTATCACACCGTAATGGAATGCATACGAGATTTAGTCCATAATCACGTAGTTGTTGCTTGAGCCATAAAATTTATGTACAACAACTGCCTGCGACAATGTATTCTGCTTCAGCTATACTAAGTGCGACACATGCTTGTTTCTTGCAAGACCAGGATACTAGAGCATTTTCTAGTATGTGACATGTTCCACTTGTACTTTTTCTATTAGTTTTGCAACATGCATAATCTGAGTCAGAATAACCAACTAAATCACATATACTACCTTTTGAATAGCATAGCCTAACATTGGCCGTTCCTTTGAGATACTCCATGATTCTTTTAATAGCGGTGAGATGTGACTCCTCTGGATTTGCTTGAAAACGGGCACATAAACACACACTGAAGATTATGTTAGGACGACTTGCCGTCAAATATAATAAAGAACCAATCAGACCTTGATACTTAGTAACATCAATAGAAACACCTGATTCGTCTTGATCAACATAAGTTACAGATCCCATTGGAGTAGACATTGCTTTACAACCATCCATGTCGAATCGCTTTAATAACTTTTTGCAATACTTGGCTTGGTTGATGAAGATGCCATCCTTTAACTTCTTAATTTGTAATCCAAATAAATAGTTCATCTTTCCCATCATAGACATCTCGAACTCTCCTTGCATCATCAATGAGAATTCCTCACAAAGATCTTTATTTGTTGAACCGAATATGATGTCATCAATGTAGACTTGAACCAATAAAGTGTTGTCCTTAATCCTTTTAATGAATAAGGTCTTAGCTACTTTACGTTTTTCAAATCGTCTTTCACAAAGAAAGTTTCTAAGTTAATCATACCAAGCCCTTGGTGCTTGTTTTAGGCCATAAAGAGCTTTCTTCAACTGAAAGACATGCGAAGGATTCTTGAAGTCTTCAAAGCCAGGGGGTTGTTTGAAATAGACTTCTTCATTGATGTAGCCATTCAAGAATGCACTCTTGACATCAATTTGGAATAACTGAAAATTCAATGAACATGCATAAGCAAGTAATAAACGAATAGCTTCTAACCTTGCAACCGGAGCGAACATTTCTTCAAAATTAATTCATTATTCTTGATTATATCCTTGGGCCACCAGTATTGCTTTGTTTCAAATGCTTATTCCATTCTCATTAAGTTTGTTCTTAAACACCCATTTGGTACCGATGATGTGTTTATTACTTGGCCTAGGAACAAGTTCCCAAACTTGATTCCTTTCGAATTGGTTTAATTCTTCTTGTATAACAATAATCCATTGGTCATCTCCTAAGGCTTCATCAACTTTGGAAGGTTCAATTTATGAGACAAACGCCATATTCAAGCATGCATATTTGAGATCTAGTCTAGTTGTAACGCCTTGACTAATATCACCAATTAGTTTATCAATTGGATGATCTCTATGAGTTCTCCATTCCTTAGGTAGATCATTTTCACTTGCTTGTTGACTTGGTTCTTCTTGATGCTTAGATTGATTATCATCTTTTGCCTTGGAAGTATCTTCTTTTGGAATATCTAAAATATCATCATCGTCATCACAAAAAATAATTTCCTCCTTGGAGGGGTTAGATTCATCAAATTTTACATGCATTGATTCTTCAATAGTTAAAGTGCGTTTATTGTAAATTCTATAAGCTTTACTTGAAATAGAATAACCAAGAAATATACCTTCGTCGGATTTTTCATCAAACTTACCAAGATTGTCTTTGTCATTGTTCAAGACAAAGAATTTGCATCCAAATATGTGAAAGTAAGCAATGTTTGGTTTTCTCCCTTTGAAAATTTCATAAGGAGTCTTTTTAAGAATAGGTCTAATATTTACACAATTACTTATAAAGCATACTATACTTACCGCATCCGCCCAAAAATATTTTGGAAGATTTGAGTCGCTAAGCATTGTCCTTGCAAGTTCCACCAATGATCTATTCTTTCTTTCTACAACACCATTTTGCTGAGGAGTTCTTGGTGCCAAGAAATTGTGAGAAATTCCATGTTCTTCACAAAATTCTTCGAAAAGAGCATTTTGGAATTCTCCACCATGATCACTTCTTATGAAGGCAATTGTTAGTGACTTCTCATTTTGAATTTGCTTCGCATATTTCTTGAACGCCTTGAATGATTCACTTTTTTGCACCAAAAAGAATGTCCAAGTATATCTAGAGAAATCGTCAACAATAACTAAAGCATATACATTACCTCAGAAACTTCGTGTTCTTGATGGACCGAATAAGTTCATATGTAACAGTTGTAATAACCCTGTAGTGGACACCATATCTTTAGATATGAAAGTTGATTTGGTCTGTTTCCATTTTTGATAAGCATCACACAACTTATCTTTGACAAACTTTATCTTTGGCTAGCCAATGACTAAATCATGCTTTACTAATTTATTCAAATGCTCCATATGAATGTGAGCAAACCTTTTGTACCATAGCCATGAATCACTATTGTTCGCCATAAGACATTTTACCTTCAAAGATAAGTCATCAAGGGAAATCATAGAAATATTATTAATTCTTCTACCTTTGAGTTTTACCTCATGAGTGACTTCGTCTTCTATCAAACATTTATCTTTGGTGAATTTGATTTTGAAGCCTTTGTCACAAAGTTGGCTTATACTCAGAAGATTGTGCTTTAGTCCTTCAACGTAAAGTACATCTTCGATGAATGTGAAAGGTGGTGCTCCAACTTTGCATATGCCAAGAATTATTCCTTTGTTGTTGTCTCCATAGGTAACAAAAACCTTGGCCTTATGCACTAGATTTGAAAATTTGTCTATATCTCTGATCATATGCTTCGAACAACCACTATAAAGATACCATATATTTGAAGTGGTTTTCAAGCAAACCTACAAAACAAATTACTTCTTGTTAGGTACCCAAATTGCTTCGGGTCCTTCATAATTAGTACCTTTCTTAACCCACACATAATGTCCACTTGCTATACTAAAATTTCTAACATAGCAAGCATTAGGTGTATGCCCAATAATTCCACAATAAAAACAAGTAGGAACAAAATTTCTCTTATATCTTGGAACATATAATTTCTTTTTAGGATATTGATGCACATTCTTAGGTTTGTTCACTTTCTCTTTAGAAGAGTTGTCACTAGCCTCAACAAAGATTGTTTTACTAGAACTTGGTTTTGAAAAATTTGAGTAACCAAGTCCACTCTTATCATTGGAATACCTTTGTTGGCTAAGGATCCCTTCTAATCCAATTTGTCCTTCCTCATACCTTTCAAGGACTCTTTTTAGTTGAACAATTTGGAAAGAAAGTGACTCATAATATTTACAAACCACGTCTTGTTTATCTTCACTAATTTTATTTTATTCCTTATCTTTTGATTCCTCTTCCATAGAATCAACTTTTTCTTCCAAGGATGTAATCTGTTTCTTTTGTGAAGATATTGTTTTACACAATTTTTTACATTCATCCAATAGTTCATTTATGAAATCCTGTGCATCATTATCATAAAGAGAAAATTCGTTACTAACCTCATCATCTTCATCATCGGAGTTGTGGGTAGCCATCAATGCGAGATTTACGCTTTCGTCACTTTCCAATTCGGATGAGGAACTTATGTCATTATCGTCCCATGTAACATATGCCTTTTTGTTCTTTGTTTCCTTGTTGCCTTGAATCCTCCTTTCTTTGACAACTTTGGGAAATCGGGCTTTATGTGGCCTTGCTTACCACATTTGTAACATGTGAACTCTTGTAAGTGGAAGCCTCCTTATTCTTGAAGTTTTTCTTTCTCTTAGAAAAATTAGCATTCTTGTCATTCCTACCAAATAATTTTCCAAGTCTTTTAACTAGTAGCATAAAGGTTTAATCTTCTTATGGTGCATCATCATCTTGATCATCTTTTAGGTTCACTCTCAATGCGATATCCTTGGACTTCTTCTCTTGATGTTCATGTTTCTCAAGCCGTCTAAGTTCTAATTCGTATTCCTGAAGCTTTCCAAACAACGATGCAGAAGTCATGGTAGAAAGATTTTTCTTTTCCAATATAGCTGTAACTTTTGGTTACCATTCTCTTATCAAGGATCTAAGAATTTTGAGATTCAGTTCATCGTTAGAAAATGTCTTACCAAGTGCTATTTAGTGATTGGTCAAATGTACGAATATTTTCTAAAGAGCAACTATGGATTCTCCGGGTTGCATGCGAAACATCTCATATTTCTGACTTAAAGTATTCAGTCTTGATCTTTTGACTTCAGTGGTTCCTTCATGAGTTTCTACCAGGGTATCCCAAATTTTCTTTGCAGATTTACATTGTGAAACACAAAAGAATTCATCCATACTTAATGCACTCTGTAATATGTTGATCGCTTTCTTCTCATCAAGTATTTTATTTTTATCATCTTCACCGTATGAACTTTTAATCTTCGGAATGCCAACACCATTAAGCACACTAACTGGTTGATGATTACCATTTTCAATAGTTTCCCAGATTCCTTCTCCTTGAGCTTTTAAATGTTCTCTCATACGGATTTTCCAAAAGTCAAAATAATCTCCAGAAAATAGTGGAGGTTTGTTACTGCTTCCGCCATCTTTGAAAACCGGATTTGCGCTAGTGGAAGCCATGCTGGATCAATAGGAACAGGTTACCTATAACCTGCTTTGATGCTAATTGTTAGTTAGATATGCACCTAAGAGGGGGTGAATTAGGTACTTAGAATTTTTTTTTGGATTTTTCGAAGGTTTCAAGTTTTACTTTCCTTAGAGATTACTAAGTGATGAAAGCGATAAACGCGAAAAGTAAATGACACGGTGATATATCCTGATTCCCCTTACAGTCCGAGAGTACTCCAATCCCCTTTCAACATGAAAGAGATTTTTCAATAATGTTAGATCCTAAGACAAGACTATCATAGTCTTTCTATACAAGACTCTAACAATTACACCAAGAACAATCCTCTTTGATTTTACAACAAAGTTGAAATGAGAACAATCCTCTCAAACTCAACTCTCTTGCTTCCAACAATCCTGGACAACAAAGAATACAACCTTACAATCTTAAGTTCAACAATCCTGAAAATAAGATGTAATGAGCAAAATACTTAATCCTGATTTTATTGGAGTGCTTGAAGTTGATCTTCAAATATCAATCAAATGATTGATCTTCTTATTGAACATAAAAACTCTATATAGGATATACAAGTGTCCTTGAATGGTAAAATGAAACTTAAAAATGATTTGTATGAAAGTTCAAATGTAAGGTTTCACTCTTTTGAAAATTTCAGATTTTTACACTTGAAAATTTTAGAGTTTGAATGATTATAAAAGTTTGAAAAATTTGTTTGCAAGAAGGTGAAACTCAAAATTTGAGATAATGAGATTTTTATAGCCTCTAAACACCTCTACAAAGGAGTGCAAATGATCAAGGGTTGCCATAGTTCAATTGGAAAGAAAATGAGAGTTTCTGCCAAGAGATGCATCATTCTGGCCTGCAACGTCAGTGGTAATCGGTTACCCCAAGTGGGTAATCGATTACATGCTTTAACGTCTTAAAATTTTTTGAAAATTTCTTCAGAGTAATCGATTACCAGGATAGGGTAACCAATTACTCTGACCAAATTTTGCCAAAAAACTCTAAAGTAGTGCCATAAAGGCTTTGAAAATGCAAAATATTTTTTCTAATGAACATGCAAAGAAATGAGGAGGGTTTTGAACACTTGTATAATCTATATAAAGGTTAAATGTTATACCTTTACTTTGTGTTAAAACCATCTTCAAATTTTCATCAAGTCTTGATATAATTCTTTGACAATGAAGATCTTTGATCTTAATCTATAACTCTTGAAATACTTTTAATCATCCTTGAGTTGATGAATGTTTGTCGTCATCAAAATCTTTAAGAAGCCATGCCTTCACATGGATAAGCAAGGTCATAATGGTATTAGTAAGATTTATGATAGTAGTCCTAGGTGGGTTCTTCCTTTTCTCAAAGAGGATCTTTTTGTTTCTTTTGTAAGACAAAGTGGGTAGTTTGTCTTGTGTTTCTGGGCTTTTTCCCTCCCCTTTTACAAAAAAAAAAGAAGCTTTAATACTTTTTTTGTTCTTGTAGCTTAATATTGAGGTTTATTTTAATCTTTTAACTTAAAAAAAATCTACATTGATTCCTTAACTCTTCAAAAAGTTTTATGTTAGTCATTTTTGTCTAATTAATGAAGAATCTAACAACCAAAATTTGAATTTCTTCCCCGCTAACTAAATGAAAAAGACTAACAAGATACTTTTTAAAGAGTTAAGTGACCAATATGAATATTTAAAATAAAAAAATTAATGGACCAAAATGAATCTCAAAGTTAACATACGAGATAAAAAAAGGATATTAAGCATAAATAGAAATATAGGCATGACAACCGAATTTATATCCATGGATATGTGTCAGAACTTTGATTGGATTCAGGTCTCAACTTGAATTTCCCCTAATTTTATAGAATGGGAATGAGACATGTAACTGTTAAGAAGTAATACACAGGAGTTTTTGTTATCGTCTCCACAAGGATTGTTCTAATATATGATGCTTGTCGTTTAATAGTTTACCGTTTCAAGAAAAGGGTTTTCAAAGTTTGTTTCATAAATTGTCACAATTTAGTAGCAAAGATATAAATTCTAAAGTTGTTTGATTAACAAAGTATATCAAAAGTAGTTTTCATCTACCCTAACTTATACATATTCTCTTAATCTTGCATGTGAAGTCGGATCCAATCAATATCATCGCGTATTCTCTTAATACTGTCTATGTCTAGAGCGGTGTCGTAAGAAATACTATATTCATCGCTACACGATCTCTCCATATAACAACCAATATAGTAAGCTTTAAGTTCAACACAAAGCAAATATCAACCATAGACCGATCTCTCCAATCTATAAATTGATAGATGAATATTTTAGGTTAAGTTCCATAAGATCTATGTTAGAGTTTTACAAAACTAGAATGAATCATTAAGAACAAAAATATTCATCATATATTAATCATCACTTGTTCACATACAAGGCCAATCAAAAGAAATACATAAAGCTAAGGTATACTACCTCTACCTTTGATACAAAGGAAATTAGCTACCCATAACCATGGTAGCTTGCTTTATAAGTAATGAGAGAAGATGAATGAGCATCGACATCATAGAATCGATCTTGGATGCGAATTAAGCTTCTATTTGCAAAATATCGCTCTTTGGTGAAGAAATGCACAAAATATGGGTTTCTATGTGAAAATGGGGTTATGATCCCAAAAAGGTGTAAAAAGTACATATATAGTACTTCCAAAATCTGCCAAGTTCACCCAGCGAACACTTTCTTCGCCCATTAAAGACCACTTTATGGAACCTGAAGTGCCTCTGAATAGTTAAACCACCCTTGAGGAAATATCTAAGTTCGCAGTGCGAACACTTCTTCACCCATCGAGCTTCTTCGCTACAAGTTCGCACATCGAACTTAGGGTCCTTTTCTTACTGCCTCTAATCTGGGATGGTTCGCTGTGGATTCTCCAGAAGCTCGCACAGTGAACATTCGCTGGGACCTCGTTGTTGATTGCACAACGAACATGCTGAATCTTCTTCTTTTCTTTGGTTTCCTTGTCAATTCACTTGTGTCTTAATGTTAGATGTTTTATGCCTAAATCCGGTACAATAACACACAAATTAAAGCAACCAAAGGTATTTGCACTTAATTGAAGAATAGCAATGAAACATGGAGTAAATCCATTGAAACATAAAAAATGAGTTGAAAAATGCCAATAAATATGGATCAAGATAAGACATGTTTGACATTCAACAAACTCTCCCCAACTAGATGTTTGCTTGTCCTCAAGCAAATTATGCCCCTAATTGAAAACAAGACGATTAACTCAAGCATTTAATTCAACTAAGAATAAATTTATGGCTCAAATTAAACATACAAATGCGCACAAGCAATGCTAATCACTTCCTAGAATCGAACAATGATAAAGAATTTAGTTCTTAAATAAGTATCATGCAATGTTTCACCTATTGAGCCTTAACATAGAGCCCCATGTTACACCTATTGAGCCTTAACATAGAGCAACAATTTTTGATAGCATGTATCTTGCTACGAGAGCTTGTTTTTCATATGGTTTGGATGTTTCTGAAGCATAATACAAAGGTATGTTATCTATAAATAATTCATTGAACATGTTACACCTATTGAGCCTTAACATAGAGCAACAAGTATCATTGAACATGCAATTCCTCCACCACCACTAGAGCCCCATGTTGCACCTATAGAGCCTTAACATAGAGCAACAAATTTTGATAGCATGTATCCTGCTATGAGAGCTTGTTTTCCACATAGTTGGGATGTTTTTGAAGCATAATACAAAGGTATGTTATCTCTAAATAATTCATTGAACATGTTGCAACTTGAGATGCATGAACCACATGCTTCATTTGAGCCAATACCTACTCATAACGAATTCATTAGCTACCTGCAATGGCTTACTAATAGGCCATTCTATTCTGAGCGGGAAAGTAATGAGGCAAGTGGGAGTGGAGTAGCAGGTGAGCATACCCAAGAGGAAGATGATGAAGAGGAAAATGAAGGTGAATAAGAAGAGGATTGAAGAAACTGTTAGTGAGAGCGATGATTAGGCCAGTGTTGCATCTGTGAAATTATTGTGAAATTTATACACTTTTATCAGTTTAATTTCATTATTTGTTAAATAATTTAGTTTATGTAACAATTCCCATGCACAATGGACTTGGGTGTGTTGGTCATTTGTACTAATTACATGTACACACCCAAGTATCCAACCTATTCAAAATATTTTGATGATTATGGCTTGTCTACCTTGAAAACTGATGTGCACATGATAAAGAAAATTGAACAATAAAAGATAGGTACATGTTTTTAAGAAGAGAACTTTCTAGGTGAGTCATACAGTGTGCCTAGTGCACTTTGCTGGACAAAGTTGGCTAGGCGAGAAGTTTGGGGCTAGGAAAAGGCATCTACATTTCACTCATTATTTTGTTTCCTGAGGACAAGCAAATGTTTTCTACAGAGGTTGAATGCAGAGATGACCAAAGCTAGTGCCTTATACCCGCTGAATTTAAATTACTTTCATGAGTAAGTGCCAACTTTTGAAAAAAATACTGCCAAAAGGAAGTTTGTTTGTAGATGGTTCATATGATAGTCTAAATAGTCAAAATGCATGGAATCACAAATGACAAAGTTGATAACAAAAGTTAAGAGGAAAAAAGGCATGAAAAAGGTTTTATTCTCTTTAAATGTTTCATTCATGATTATTGTTAAACTATCTATGAAATATTTCATGATTATGTATTCCTTGCTTTATTCAAAGTTAGATTTTTCTAATGTCTAGTGAAAACATGTTAACATAAGCTAGGAATCATAATCCTACCAAAGTGGATGTGTGCAACCTCATGTTTTACAAAAATAATGATAGCGGAGATGCATAATAACTATGTAGACTTTACATCAGTCTTGCTATTACTTGATATGTTTGAAAGTCATGGGGATGATCAAGGCATTGTTTTTTTTAGTGAAAAACTACTTGACCTAAAAATACTACCTTGTGAGGGAGCGAGTCCTTTGACAAACACCTATGAGCCTTAAAATGAATATTTTTGTTCTTTTCAAATTTTACAACTCTTAGCCGATTTAAAAGAAAAACAATGTTCACTACATTATCTTAAGGATATGAGAGCAAGTAAAAGAAAAGGTATTAAAAAATCAAAAGGATATGACATGTTTTATAAAATAAAAATTCAAGTAGTACTGATGTAATAAAAGAAAAAGAAAAATGCTTTGACATGAACAAAAATCAAAAGCCAATCATATAAAAGCACCAAAAGAAAATGGTTGTAATACAGTAGATGTACAAAAAGAGAATTTCGGAAAGAAAAACTTTATGCTCTCTTATCTCTAGGCTTTTGAATCCAAATAAAACTAATAGTTTTTGTAAGCTCAACCACGTTACAACCAAAAGAAAGACCTTAGTGATCCATGACTGATGATGTATTTGGTGATACTGCTTAGATAAAACACAAAGTGTTTCTATAGTTCATACATTGTTTGATTTTAAGAGAGACACTAACCATTGAGAGATACCCATTAAGACCATGATTCTGATAAATGGTTAACTATTGATCTAGAAATGTTATAAAAATCTAACTTTGGTCAAGAATTTTTTTAATCTTTATGCTATGGTTTATAGATTGTCATGACGTATTATGAACTTGCATTTTAAAGAATACCATGCCATAAAAACAAGTTCAAAATTCTTGACCTGAGTTAGTTAAACCTTTCTTTAAAAACTGCATTCAAAATATTTATGAACTATTTTATTGGTTTTGTTTGAATATAAACAAAAATATAAGTTGTCAAGAGTTGATAAGTTCCAAACTTACGTAAAATACGCATGCATTTATTAACTTATTTTACAAGCAATCAATATAAAAACTTCTAATTTGTCTATAAAAATGGATAAAACATTTTTTAGGACTTTCCTAGCATGTATTAACTAAAAATAGGTAACAAGGACAAGAAAACACAATTTAGGATACATAGACTAAGCCGGAGCAAAACCCTACAAATCATAGCTCACTAGGCCATGTGCATAGGCGCACTAAGCAAGCTCAAGAGGCCATATGACACTTCCACGCTAAAGTACTTCATGGTGAAGCAAATTTTTATGCCTTAAGTGCAAGGTCCATGCACCCATCGAAGCAAGGCGGCTAGAGCCACATGTTAGATAATTAGTTTCTTAATCCAGAAGAAAGCATGCTCTCTAGGCGTAAGGATGGTGCACTTAGCAAGGCCCTTAAATCCAAGCATATAAATAGAGGCTTCCAGTTCAGTTCAAAGGGATTTTTCATGGAGTGAGGTAGTAAAAAGTTCGAGTTGGTTCAACTTGGTCTAGAACTTGAGAATAAGAGAGGGAGCCTGAAGGAGGAAGAATTACTCAAGTGGTAGGGCAGATAAATTTCTAAGCTTGGCTTCACGAGATTATCGATACAACTACGATGAGTAAGCATAGCTAAAAACCTCTTTGTTGAGGGTTATATGTAGTCATTATAATCAAGTATTAAGGAGTTCATAGAGTTTTATGTAAGTTTACTCAAGCATTAATATTGATGTCTTCTTAATCTTAATGTCTATTTTATATTTGCTACCTAAAACTTGTTTTCATGTGTGAATTGAGATTCAAAAGGTTCTTGTCATTAATAGATCCAAGATAATCACCAATTGCATACTAATGCCTAGACATATGATTAGATTCAATATCCGGATGTGTTGTAGTGGGATCAGTGTGGAGTCTTGTTGCTTTATAATTGAGGAAATTACTGCAAGAGTGAAGATTGAAGATTCTGATAGGTTAAAGGTATTAAAGTCAAGATCAAGTTGTTAATCAAGACTTGAAGATTTGTTGGATGATTTATCGATAGAAATTAATCAATAAAGAAGACTAGATTGGTTAGGATTGAGCTTTTGTATGAGTGAATTTGTAATGATTTCGTATTGTAACAAATTTTCTTACCAAAATACAAAATTAGTGAATAATAATTTTTGATGGGTTACCATCAAAGACTGGATTAGATGCCAAGCGAGGATGAAGGCATTAAAATAGTATAAACCCTCTCTCTCTCTCTCTCTCTCTCTCTCTCTCTCTCTCTCTCTCTCAACTCTTCGAGAAAACGCAACCCGAGCGGAGTCTCTTAAGAAAGAGGTGAAAGTTCATGGATCTCATTCCTATATTTATACAATAATTGTTGAGTATTAATCTTTTATGGAAGCAAAGAAGAAGTCTAGAAAGAAGGTCACCATTATTGTCGCAGAGATTAAATATCGCACTAACGAGCATGTGAAGGCTTTATTTTTGTGTTTAATGTAGATAGGGTGTCGTGCCATTACATTTCCTATTTCATGTATGAACAATAATATATATTTATTTACATTTCTTCATTTGACGCTTCCTTTATGTTTTTCTTAGTTTATTTAATACTTTTCACGGCCTTCCTGCTTTTCTATCGGCCTTCCTGCTTTTCTATCTAAGTCATTCATGGATCGTTCTCTTAGCCTCAAATGAGCTTCTGGTTTTTGAATTTGTTATGATCGAATTTTATCATCCCATTAAGTGGAAGCTTATGCCATTTGTATTGTCCTCTCAGGGTCCCTTCTTGAGCAGGAACCAACAAGATCTTTGAGGCTTGCTTCCACCTATATCTTTGGAGAGACTCAGTGTAACCATTAAACTTTATTGTCTTTCATCTCGATCGATTAGAGTTAGTGTAAATACCAAGATTTTTCATTACTTTTCCTAGTTGAGGGGAGCTAGTGCAAGTCTTAAGCGTCACTAGGAGTCATCCCCGACCAAAGATGAGGTTCTTGTTCCCGCCCCCAGGTGTTATCCTGGTTCTAGGTGGACGTCTCTAGGGCTCCATGACCTACACTCTTAGAATGAATAGTTCCTAAGAGGTGGATGCGCCAATTGCGCTTTGATCGTGTTCTGCCTAGCTGGATCCTATTTCACAAATATAATCTATGCAATATTACCGAGGTTTATAATATTATTTTTACGTACAACATTTCTTTAGGTAAAAGATTCATTTATCTATGTTTTGAGGAACCTTGAGAAATCTTGTCACTACAAGAAAATTAGGGTTTTGTGATGCATAGGTTGCGACGGTTGTATAACAACCACCCTCCTTCTCAAGTCACGACGGTTTCCAAGGTGGTTTTGGACAACTGCCCTTTTATTTTTTTTTAAAAATAATAAAAGTTGTAACAGTTGTGTCGCTACGTGAAAAATGACACACAGTCGCCACCGAATTTTATTTATCCCACGGAGGGAAAGGGAAATAGCGATAAAACCTTTGGGGGAAGAGCATGGTTGTCGCAACCAAGTCTTAGGGTTCGAGAGTCGTTTATACAAGGGGAAGGTGTTAGCACCCCCTCACATCCATCGTACTCCATGGGAACCTCCTAGGTTGTTTTGCGTGAATGGGTATTTTTACTTAAAAGTTTGCTTGCTTAAGGAAAGAGGGGTTGGTTTTATATTTTAATGCTCGCCAAGGATTGTGGCCCTTGTGCCTACGTATCCTCACTTAAAAGAAGTGAAGAATCAGAGCTCCTTAGTTCAGAGGCTTGTGAAATAGTTATTTGTTGATTGATTTTATACCTTGAAAAAAGGTTTTTGATTGATGCCCTATGGCGAAAAGAAGTTTGATGAGTTGATGTTATTTTTAGGTTTTTCGAAGAGAAATGGTTATTGATTAGGATTACACAAAAGGAATTTGGATAGAGATGAATGTTTCGAATAGCCAAGTCGAGTGCCTTGTATCCAAAACATTCGGAACGAGTGTAGGAGGATTCCATTCTCATTCCTTCTCCACCACCTTAAAATCCATGGTGTACAACCCTAACCATATATTTATTTTATTTTGGGTTTTTTATAAGAAAAAGGATCACTTGATGTTGGATCAAGGTTTATTGTTTGTCAAAATGCATTTGAAGCGATACAGACAAGGTCGATGGCGATGCGAAAGGCAATCGACTTACAAGGTTAAAAATGGCTCGATAAAATCGAGAGTTTGTTTTTTGAAAATGGTTTTTGGAATCAAAGGTCAACAAGGACCATAGAAATATTCACATACTAAAATCATACAAATATATGGGGTTAGTCGGCTAAAAAAAATTGAGACATGCAAAAAAAAAAACGGGCGAACTCCTTGAAAAACATTTTTTTGGAGGTAAAATATCGAAAAAAAGTAAAAAAAAATAGTGATGTAACACAGGTGGCCGTGTCATGTGACACGGCCCGTGTCAGGAGGTACCTGTAATATGGGTTTTTGAGGCGAGACAGTGGTGTGACACGGCCGTCTGTGTCGTGTGACACGGCCCGTGTCAGGAGGTCTGGGTGAAATACACAATGAAAACTCAAACCGAGATGCAACATGGTCGGCCGTGTCGTGTGACACGGCCCGTGTCAGGAGACCTGGGTGTTTTGTGCCATGAAATCTCAAATAGCGGCCTGACACGGCCGCCAGTGTCGCACGACATGGCCCGTGTCAGCCTACCTTGGTGAAAAAACCAAACTTTTTTCTTGTTTTCCTTTCTTTTTTGTGGTTATTAAAAATGGTTTCTTGGTCCCCCTTGGGACCTCACACAATGTACACAACATAAAATAACTTAACAGAGATAAATAAATGACAAGTGCAAAGTATAAAAGGAGAAAAGTTTGAAGGAATGGATACCAAAGATGTTCTCCTTATTTGTTAAGCCTCCACTGATTTTGGTTGGGTACTCTCTTCCTTGTTCCCTCTATGTTGTAAAGGTTCTCCTTCTCAAAGGTTCTTGTGTTTTTATGGAAATTTTTTGATTTTTCTGGTTTTCTTTCTCTCTATTTTTCTGGTTTTTTAGGGTTTCTTGCCCTCTCTCTTTTTCTGGTTTTTTGTAATGTGTAGTGAATGTGTAGTGCGTAAAAAATGACTCTTTCTTTGTTTACAGCCCCTTCCCTTCTTATCTCTCCCCTCTAGGGTTTTCCCTTCTCCCCAAACATCAGATTTTTTCATGGGGTAATGTCTCCTACCACCTTTTCTCATGTCACTCTCTTTCTTTCCATTTCCATGCAAGTTGCTATGCTGCATTTTTCTGCACTACTTGCTTATGCTACAACACTTTACATTGCTCTCAATCCTTGTACCCCTTTGTTGGCTTGTGTCTTGACAACTCTTGTGGTCAATGCTACTACCTTTTTGACAGCATTTTGAAAAATCTGATATTTAGTATGTAGATGCATCATTGTGGGTTCATTTCCTTGGCCTTGTGACATGTGATGGTCTTGTGATATAATGCAAATTGTCTTTTCTTGCATGGGGGCTGTTTTGTATGACATTCAAATTACTCATGGCTAAGCAAGCATAGTCTTGATCTTGATATGTTCCAATGTTGAGTTAGCTCTTAAATATTTTCTTTGGATGTTTGCAAGCATAATGTTGGACATGTAAACTTGTTGGGGAATGAAAGGTACCATAGCATGAAATTAATTAGAAGCTTGGATTAAGACTAGAAGTAGCTTAATTTTTTAAGCATTACCAAGAGCTTGAAACTTTGTAACAAATGTGACACTTTTGCAAATGTCATGAAATTTCTCTTTGTAATATTCTTGAATTTAGTCTTGAATTCATGAATCTTGAACTTTGAATGATGGATTCCCTTATGTCATTATTTAAAATGAAGTCTTGAATTATGCACTTGTGATCTTGACTCATGCTTTGCAAGTTTGAACTCCACTTGACCATAAAAACAAACATGTATGAAAAAGTCTTGAATTTGGCCTTGCATTTCATGTTCATTAGGAATATTTATCTTGAATATCCTTGTATTTTTTCAAGTAACTTCTCCTTGAAGAAAACTACATGAGTAGACTTTTCCACTTAGATCAAACCTTAGATGATGAACATTTTCTTCCATGTAGTCCAAGATAGACAAGTTATCTCATTTGAAATGAAAAATAACAAACCGACCTAGTTCGTACCTTGTGAACCCGCATGCTCGATATGCAATAGAACGATGTATGATATGCCGAATGTAGGGTATAAAAGGCTAAAGGTGAAAATGAGGGTGTGACAACTTGGTACCCAAACCTATCTAAAATCTAGGCTATGATGGTTGCTTAACCGCCACCCCCCAGTGTCCCCCAAAATCCTAAAGCACAAAAAAATAGGGGAAAACGCAAAGGCTATCTTTTCACCTTTCGCCCCCCTTATTAAAAGTCACGACAGGTACTTCACCTTTCGTCCCCCTAAATCTTGAAGCGTGAAAAAACAGTGAAAAACACAAATGGCTAAGTTATTTCACTTATTCTACTCTTCTTCTTTCTCTTCTTTACTGGTTATCTTTTCACCCGACCATTAAATGCGCAAACGCACACCCTCTTACCTAGTTTGTTACGTTCTTCTACCATGAATGAAATATTAATCTATACCCCAACTCGCATCAATTGAACGAGTCAAGTTCACCTTCCAACTCGCTTTCCTACTTTTATGATTATTATTATAAGATTGAGATTTGATATATTTTCAGTTTATTGTATTATATGACATTATGATTATGGAACTAACATGTTTTTTTAACATTATGATGCATATTTGATATTAGATGTGTGTGATTGAAATTTTATTTTATTAAAAAAATTATAAAATATAAAATAAAAAGTTACAGAAATATTAAAAAAAGAAAAATAATAATTAATTTTTTTTACCGACACAAAAATAATAATTTAAAAAAATTATTACTAAAGATAAAAAATAAAAAGTTCAAGAAAAAAAGATATTACTAAAAATAAAAACAAATAAAAGAAAAAATTTTACTAAAAAAAAAGTTGAGATGTTAATTAAATATGGTTTAAACTATTACTAAAAGTGTAAAATTAAATAATTAATATCGATTTTAACTATTACTAAATAAATAATATTAAGGATTTGTAAAACAAATTGCGACGGTTTAAACTGTCACAATTTTAAACTCATGATAGTTGAAAACTGTCGCAATAAGCATTGGAAACGAAACTCTTCATGATAGTTTGAAGTAGTTGCAACTAACTATTCAAGGCAGGTCACTAACCTTTGCAGATAATAACGGCAGCTAGAGTGACGATTTTTACAACCGTTATAATACAGCCTTGCGACACGCGCTTTTGTGGTATAACTTAAACAATCACAACACAACTATTAAGGAGGCTCAAACTGCCGTAAATTTCCAAAATAACCATTGTTACTTGCCTTTTTGTCTTGTGGTGTGTTCAAAAATGGGATTGACATGTGTTTCTTGGACAATTGACACTAGGAGGTCCACGGATGACCGTTTGGCGGTCGTTTTACCTTAGATGGTATATGAGCCAACGAACTTCATTTCCCTTCCCACTTCCTCTCTCTAGAATGAATTGTATGGCTCAAATTTTATAGGTTTTTGTATTTGGAATTTTGCTCGGAATCACATGCCAACATTTCATTGGATTACTGCCTCTCCTGATGTTGAGGTGAGTTGCTTGGATCTTCAGCAATAAGTTTCGTATCGGTCGACCTCAAGCCTGTGCCACTATGGCTACGACGTATTATTTGCTTTGGGTGTGAGAACCCTCATGACTTTATCCTTTAGAAAAGGCGTCTCGTTGACTTGAGTTGCTATATATATATTTGTTCATCTTACCCAATGGTAGGAAGAGATTCAACTAATATGTCTGCCTCCGTAGGCGGTTGATAACTTTGCTGGATTTTACGATGTTTTCTTCCTTCTTCCACTTCAACTAGTGTGTAGGAGATCTACTTTCATGTTCATCGCAAACCATAATTGAATTGATCATACTTCCGCTGTAGACTGAATCTCTTAAAGTGGTACGACCTATTGCCATAATAAAGAAGGACTTGTAATTCGTGGCAGAGGTTCGCCTCACCAACCACGATAGATTTGTCTCGTGGATTCTTTAGATAAAGTGAGATTTGGAAATACTGAAGGAATTTTCTCCATCGTAAGGTTTCCTCCCCGATCCTCCTAATTACGATCATCAGAATTGATAGTTGGATCAAGAAAGTTCAGAGGAAGAGTTCCCTAGCACGAGGTAAAAATAGAATTTCTTCTTCTAGGATTTAATCCTTGAATTTTTAGAGAATTTGAAGTCGATTCTCATAGAAGGTGTCATGTTTTCTTGCAAGAACCAGAATTGATGTTAATTGACTATGTTGGACTCTTGAAGAGGTGTCGTTGATCTCTGATATAGTGGCGTGAGTGGACCTGCAAGGTTAGAACTCTAACGCCTAAGTCACTTATAGAGTCCAAGATGAATAAAGTGAAAAATGGATATTAGAAAGTGTTGATCTCGTGTGTCTTGATGGTATACATTGGATAATTTTGATTAGGCTTCGAGTGTTTGTGTTGGATACCTGGATTTCTTCTGCATTCAGCCTTTGGCCGACCCAAAATAGGAGTCATCATCAAAACCACCATGATTAACACATAGTTGCAACCTACTATACATGCATGCAAGCACATAAATCCCCGCACCTATCTAGTGTGAGCCATTTGAAGGTGAGAAAAGTACATAAGTAGAGGGGTCGAATTGTGTTTTCCATTTTCTTAATTTGCGTATGATCAGAGTTCAGAATCTAAACTGGTGTTCAAATTCTAGTTATACTTAGCAGCAGAATGTTAACAGAAGCAAATAAATAATAGCAGAAGACACAATAATTTACATTGGTTCCTCCCTACTCCAGTCCCTTTGCTTCACAAGAGATTTTCACTATAACTAAATCATGATTACAATAGTTTATACATTCAGCATAAGAATTTTACAATGCTCAGACCCTAAGTCTGAGACTTCTTACTTAAACCCCTAAGGCTCAAGACTTCCTTGCTTAAGTCCTACAGACTCAAGAGTTCCTTGCTTAGATCCTCAGCCTAAGACTTTCCTGCTCAGGTCCCTCAAACCCGAGACTTCCTGCTCAAACCGCTCAAGCCCAAGACTTCTTGCTCAGACCCACGGTCCAAGACTTTCATGCTCAGGTTCCACGAACCCAAGAATTCATGCTTAAACCCCTCAGGTTCAAAACTTCTGCTCAGACCCTCGATCCTAGACTTCCTTACTAAAATCCCATAGATTCAAGACTTCTGCTGAATCAATCCACTTGATTAAGACTTTTATTGCTCTAACACATAACATGAAACTTACATGGCTCAAGCATCTTGGTGAGAGACTTAATTGCTCAATCAATCCACTTGATTAAGACTTTCAATACTCTAGCACATAGCAAGAGACTTACATGGCTCAAGCATCTCAGCGAGAGACTTAATCTAAACTATTAAACAACATGTTCAGCAGAATAGGGAACAAGGTGTACTTGATACAAGTATCAGAGGTACAGGGTAATCACCATAACAAAGACCCAAATCTCTTAAGATTTCTACGATATTCAATGATTAAGAAATCTTAATGCTTTTACAATTACAACATACAACATAAATTCTGCATACTCGATTGTGTTGATAATTGTTGATCTTATTACTCCTCCATCAGGTTGATCCTTATTAAAGATTCAGCTTGAACCTTCGGCTACTTATATAGCATTTGCAGAAGAGTAGCTTGAACCTTTCTCCTTCACCGAAAACGACCCACCATTTCCATTCCACTCTTCCTCCTCCCCTTCAAATCGCTCACCATCTCATCTTCCATACTCGGTTCATCTATTCACCACCACAACATCCATAATTCCTTCTTTCAATACCCTTTCCTTTATTAAAATGAGCTTCTCAAATCCGCTTATGAAACCGTCAAACTCACTATGCATCAAACGCTCTAGGACCACCAAACTAACTGTGGTTTGCTTACCGAATCTTGCATAGCAACGCCATGATGGATGGCTCCCTTCAGATCTGAAGTTGAAGTGTAAGCTTGAGATGAAGAACTCGACGATCTCATCAAAGGGACAATATCCAGAGATGACATTATCTCCAACCCACGAGTCTCTTATCAACGTAAGCAATAATAACACAGTGACAACCGCGACACGCGAGAGATATCGGTGACGATGCAAAGCTTCGAGACCTCATTTTTGCAGCAATGTCACGATTCGGTTTGGAGCAAAAAATGGGTTTTGCTTTGGGGTGACAGTTATCAGGATATTAACTCTTGGATTGCTGTTGTTCACTTTTAAAAAAGGGGTTGTATCATTTTCACGGACTCAAAGCTTCTGTTATTTTTGTTAAAGTACTTATTATATATATATATATATATATATATATATATATATATATATATATATATATATATATATATATATATATATATATATATATATATATATATATATATATATATATATATATATATATATATATATATATATATATATATATATATATATATATATATATATATATATATATATATATATATATATATATATATATATATATATATATATATATATATATATATATATATATATATATATATATATATATATATATATATATATATATATATATATATATATATATATATATATATATATATATATGAATTCCTATTTATTTGTAGAGTTTGTTTATGCAATTGTCTGTGTTTCAATAAGAGGCTTCGAAACAAGATTGCAGGGTTCTCCACTCACCTTATGAAGCGTATCCAGAAAGGACTGGTTCGTGGAATCTCCCTGAAGCTGCAGGAGGAGGAGCGTGAACGTCGTATGGATTTTGTTCCTGATGTGTCTTCCATTAGGACTGATCAGATTGAAGTCGACAAAGAAACTCTTGAAATGCTTTCCGCACTTGGTATGTCTGAGATTCCCGACGTGGTTCAGGTTGATCCGGTCGTTGTTCATCCTATCCCCTTCGATCGCGGCGGCGGTGCTGGTGGGGCTGGAAGAAAGTTTTAAGTTTAAGCTTTTTTATTTTTTTGTTATCTATAACTATATATAAAGGGAATACTTTGTTTTGGTGTGGCTTATTTTTCTACCATTTTTACCCTTGCTTTATTATATAATTTACTTAATAACTTCTTATTATTAACTTCCACATAACTTCTTATTATTACCTTTCGCATATTGTATTTTTAAAAAAAAAATTTAAACAAAAAATATCATTTACATTTTCATTCATGCGGATTAAAAAAACGGACAGACGGACACTTGAGTGCCCGTCTGGACGCTAGTGTTAAGAATGTTAATTTTGTTTTAGTTTTGAAAAAACGTTTTGTTACGGTTGAACTTGTTTAAGTTATTATTTTCATAAATTTAATTAATATTTTGCTTTAATGGAAGGATTAATAGGGGATTTTGATAAAAGATATTTTTAAAGGTTTTTTTTAATAAATTTCACATTTTATTTCTAGCTAAAATTTCTTTTTATTTAAAATTTAATCTATTAATTAGGTTTTTAGGAAGAATAGAGATAATCTTGAATATATCTTTATAAACAAAAAAACCTTGGATTATTTTCAAACTTGAGTATTTATTTTCAAAATATGATTAATTAATTTTCCTAATCCTAATTCCATATTGTTGCATCCTAAAATTTGCTCAACCTTATCCACTTGGTTTATGTTTCAATATCATTAGCATTTGCATATAGAATCATGTACATAGGTTACTCATCTGCATAGCATAAGCATAGCCAATCATTCAACAGGGGACCAATCATTATTCTCATCTCTAGAGGCCTATCAAGAGGTTATTATTCAAATTCAATCTCATTCAAGTCATTAGAAAAGAATTTGAAAGTTGGAGAAGTCATTAGATCAAGTATTGAGTACATCTCCTAACTGAGGATACCTGGGGATCGACAAAGAAATTGTGAGCTGTGGGCTGAGCATGGGAAGTATCTAGACATCTTGGAGGACTTAGAAAGGCATTTGGAGAAGGAAACAAGTTGTTGATGAAGTCACAAGAGTTACAGTTGAAGACAGTCAACTAGGGTTACATCTGGGTCAACCCTAGGTCAAAGGATTGATTGAAAGGCATTAAGGGATATTGGAGAGATGTGGGGTTCATCATTTGACATGAATAATAAGGATATGTTTTTATGCTAAGAAGAAATCAAGAGAAATCAAGGAGAAGAGGAGTTTCTAAATTAGGGTTTCTATGTAAAATCCCCTAGTTTAGGTCAAATTTCCAAGTAAGATAAGTCAAAATGCAAGCTTCAAATGGATCCTTGGCCAACATGAAACTTGTAGAGGATCTCAATACCTTTAATTTGAGTGGTGGAAGACACTAAGATGATTTATATAACTCAAGTTATGGTCCTTGCAAGTTACAGGTCATCTGAGGTATCTGAAATTTTGTCTGTGAAAGTGACTTGACTTCCAAGAAATGTTTACCCCTCAAGGAGATTTCAAATGAATTTCTGGTCAACATAAGAGTTGTTCCTCATTGTCTTAGCTTTCTATAATGGTATAGTATACCTTCATATGATTTGTGGAACTCTACTTATGGTCTTGGCAAGCAAAGGGTATTTTGGTCATCTGAGAATTACAGGTCATTTTAACCTATGCCCAAAACTCATGCAAGGAAGCTTCAAATGGAAAACTTTACAACATAAAACTTGTTCCAAATGACATTTTGAGTCTAGAAAAGTGACCATGAGAGATTGGAAAGATTCATAGCACAAGGTTTCAAAATTGTTGGATTTAATGAATAAAAATGGACTTAAAAATGAGATTTTTTCATATCTTGGCCAAATGAAGCAAAATTATAGGTCATTTTGAATGGAAAGATCATTTTAAAGACATTGGCTAAAGTAGAATTTTGAGTATAGTTCATATTTTGTGAGTTGTTCATGGTTGCTTGTAATGGAAGGTACATAAACCAAATTCAAGGGAAAGAATGCAAGGGAAACTTCTCCAAGTTTCTAGGAGGTTCTAACCTCACCTATATATTGATAAGAGATAGTTCATGCCATGGTTGGTGATTTCATTTGTTCAAAACCCCAAGTTATACACACTTTCTCCAATTTGCAAAAGCATCACAAACTCTCTCAAATCTCCCTCAATTCTCACACTTCTTGATCTGAACTTCATCACCATCATCCATAGATTACAATTCACATATTCATTTGGCTGAATCAATCAAGGATAGTGCCATACAAGTTTCATCATTCAAGGTTCAAGAAATTGGAATCACATGATACAAGAAGTTTGAGCCCAAATCTTTGCATACAGAATCAAAGTGGTGGTGTGTGGATCAGTTTCAAGTCCTTGCAAGCATTGATTTAGGGATCTCCATAGTTGCATCTCCATTTTAAACCAGGTTGGATCTCTCTTCGAATTGTATGTTTTTGGTTAGCATGATAGGGTTTTGATAGCTTAGAATGGTTAAGTTAGGTTAGATGATGATTTTCACAAAGTTTGGAGAGGTTTTGTGAGGTTTGGCTATGGAGTGCATAATCTGTTAGAGCCTATAACTACTAGGATGAGGCACGAAAATCTTGGGGGATTAGCATGTTAAAATCAGCTTGAGTTGTAGTTGAGTTTAGGACAAAAACTATGGAGAATTGAAGCAGTTGATCACAGGTGTTCATGGTGGATCATGGCTGTGCTACCTATCGAATTGGTTGATTGAATGAGTTTTAGGGCAAACTAACAGTACAGACTTGTAGAGGGGAAGAAATGGACTGTTTTTGTTTTTTATACCTTGTGGTTTCATGTCCTGTGGAGGAAGAATGATGAGCTCGAAAATGCTTGCATGGAAAGCAATTTCTGAAACCCTAGGGTTGATGGAGGAAGACGATGACCCGTGGCCGTTCGATCGTTCTCATTTTATGACTTTTTCTGCCCATCCAACGGTTCATGTTCAAACTGAAATATGGAGGGAGTGACTCACATCAAAACGCCGCGTTTCATTTAAGATGAAACGTTGGGCTTAAGCTCAGATGACTATACGCACCCCCTTTTGGATAGGCCCAATCAAATACACGTGAATCACTTGCTAAATACACCGAGTTCTTTTCCTTTTTTCTGACTTTTTCCCAATTAATTTCCTGAAGCGCGTTGGGCCTAGTGATATTATTATTCGCGCCCCCACTTTTCAAGCCCACCTGGATATGAACTGGGCGCCCCTGCTATTCTCACCCCTCCCATTTATTTCTTTATATTTCTTTTTTAATTTCCTTTCATTTTTTCATGCATTTTCAAAAAATCATATAAAATGGAAAAAACATTATTTTTCAATAATTCTTTTTGCATAATTTTCTTTAAAGAGTCTAGAAAATTCTCAAAAATAAAAATTGCATTTTATTTTTTATTTGATATTTTTCCCATATTTTCCAAATAAATGCATATTTTAGGTGTTTCATTCCATACATGAAATTGTTAATTTTTGTTGTATTAGTTGCTTTAATATTTTTTGTCCATTCTTTTTAGGTTGTTTAGTTTAGATATTAAACTTGTAGATACAATTTAGTTCATATTTTTAGAAGTTAATTTTAGGTGTTTAGTTTAGGTGTGAACAACATGAACAAATTAGGGTTTTAAGTGATAACTTAGGTGAAGTAATACATTTCCCTTAGGACTTAGAGATTAAATAGTTTAGCTATGGGACTATAGGGGCTATGGGTAGTTACTAAATCCCCTTAGAAATCACTAGGATTCCCCTACTGCTATTAATATACTGTGTATGTCTGATTGATTGGTGTGGTGTGCCCTCTGGGGATTATTGTTTGTCTGTTTGGGTATTGGGATTGCCTGGGGATTTGGGGAGAGCTGAAGACTTGTGATGATGAAGCCATTGGAGATCCAGAGCTTGAAGTCCAACTTCCAGAGTTGATGAGGAGATTCCTGCTAGCAGCTGTTGAGGAGATTAGGGTTTAGGAGCTAGGCAGAGCTCTAGATTAGAAAGCTTGATTCTCAAACATGGAAGGTTTTGACTGCCTCCATTCCTCTCTGTGATACAGAGTCTCTTTGAGACACTCACCCCCTTCCTTTGGAAGGCTTGGTGCTATTGTCTAAGGGATAGAACTCTTGAGAGAAAGTGTCTTAGGTGTTAGTAGCAGTTGGTTTACCACCATTGGTAGTCAACTAATTGCTTAACACCCAATTCACTCTGGTGATTGATCCCTCAGCTTGGAGGATAGGACTTGAAGAAAGCCATTGTAGACTGAAGATTGATGATCAAGACCTTGCTTGAAGGCTGTGGAGATGGAGATTGATGCTTGCTGAAGCTTGTTGCTGTCTGGAGAGGACTTGAAGACTGGTGTGATGCAGAGCTGCTGTGGCTGTTTATTTTTGCTATATTTCATTTCTGATGTATTGATTGGTTTTCCTGGCTGTATTGTTTGTTGTTTATCCTGTTGGGTTGAAAGTGAAGCCTGTTCACTTTTGCCTGTTGTTTTCTAGGTTCGAGGTTGAGTGGGACTCCCTTGCCTCGCTTGTATTGCTGCATTCATGCATTTTACCGCTTTACTGTATATATCTGATATTGTTTCTGTGTCCGATCATTCCCTTAGGATCTCTGTTTCTCTCTGTGCAAGAGAGGAGCATGATAGACATTAGGTCTTAACCCATGCATGATAACATTAGGATAGTTTGATTCCCTTCGCAACCGTAGGTTAGAGTTCTGTCTCTTCTTCCTCAAAACAAACAGAAAAACACAATAAGATTTCAAATACAATAAAAGACACTTCTTCCGTAAAAAGAACGTGAACTCATCAATACGTCATTTTTGTCCGCTTGGACTGCTAATCAGAAAACCTTTTTCAGAAGGAATAAAATCAATCAAGACAGACTTGTGTCGTACGTGGCCCGAACTATGTTTGCTCTGATCTTCCATGCTGTGTGGAAGTACGTAGGCATAGGATGCGATATCCTAGCGAGCAACCTTCCCCTCCTTTCCCGTAGGTAGGCGAACTACGTTGACTCTGATTTCTCGTTCCAGACGGGAATACGTAGGCATAAAGTGCGATACTTTGCCGAGTCATCTTATTTTCATTTTACTTCCTTTTAACCCCTGACCTTTAGAGTAGATAGAATAACAATCCATACCCGAAAACAAGCGTGGATCCCGTCGAGTACGACGGACGTGAGGGGTGCTAATACCTTCCCCTTGCGTAACCGACTCCCGAACCCAGGTTTTGGTTGCGACGACCATACCTTTCCCGTGTTGTGCGAGGTTTACTCTGAGCGTTTCCTTTCCCTCCCGTGGGATAAATAACGCACGGTGGCGACTCTTCTGTCAGCCGGCGCCGATTTTCGCAGTAGCGACAGCTGGCGACTCTGCTGGGGATCCAACGTCCCCTGGCTGCTAAGGACTGCGATAGTTCTTATGCATTTGGGATCCAACGTCCCTTAAGAGAGTCAATCCTAACGCTTGTTTTCCCGTCGAGGATTTTGTATGGATTTATATTTCTGACCTTTATTTTCAGCATTATATATATTGATTATTATTGCTGTATTGGGGTGTGACGGGTGTTCTGATATTGAGTGAGAAGCCGGACCTGGGCTTGAGTGCACCTTAGACTTAGAGTAGAGATTAGTGGGCGCGCACGTGCTTTGCATGTCCTAGTGTCCCGCGAAATCTACGCTCAGACGAGGTTCTTCTGGTTGGCCTCCTGTCCTGCCCTTTGGGTGGCTTGGGTTGCTGGTTAGTTGGATTGTCGACTCTGGGGACCGATCATTTGGAAGTTGGCTAAGTGAGGCCTCTTCAGGATTTGGTGATGCCACTCCTTCTGGGAATCGTATCATCAAACCTGAAAGTCTGTGACGGCGACGACCGCATAGGATGCCATACCTTTGTCAGTTACTAGGACATCCACCTGTGAGAGGGTTTGGGGTTATGCAGGTAACTAGACTTTCAGACTACCGGTTATTTCTTGATCAGAGATCCTGGGTATTTATGGAGAGTTATGAGGTCTGTCAGAGACCATCTGGAGATATGTTATGAGGTCTGTCAGAGACCAGTTGGATAGTTCTGAGGTCTGTCAGAGACCATTTGGAGATATGATTTAAGGTCTATCGGAGATCAGTCAGAGTTATGCTGTGGGTCTGTCAGAGGCCATTGTTGGAGCTTTGTTTTAGGTCTATCTGAGACCGGGGTTTGAGGACTTCTAGAGAGTCTATCTGAGACTTCTTGATATGGTTCAGGCTATTCAGCTATGGCAGTTGGTCCCTGTTGCATGTTATTTGCATTGCATTATTTTGCATACCCATTATCATTGCATCCCACTAACGTGTGTCTGTGCTCCAGGTGCATTTGCATCCCCCCGGTTCTAGTATCTGGACTTCTGAGTATTTGATCATGGCTGGCTTGAGGATGACCGTTGCGTATAAGCTACCTGTCCCCGATATTACTCCACTCCTGGGTCTGATTTCTCTTGCAGATGAGGATGTCCGTAGAAGCTTCAGGCAGAGTTACGGACGGTTATTGGGTTTAGTGCGCAGATCTACTGATGATGAATTGAACGGACTGTACACCTTAATGAAATTCTATGACCCGGCTTTGAGATGTTTCACGTTTGCGGATTTTATCTTGGGGCCCACCATGGAGGAGTATGTAGAGTTTACTGAGCTGCCAGTTCAGAACGCAGTTCCTTTTATCCACTCAGCCGCTGAGCCTAATTTGGAGGATTTAGCCAAGGCCCTGCATATGAATGCTTCTGACTTGTTGATGACTGCATGGCGAGGGGTTCCGGGTTTTTCTCTTCAGTTTCTGGTTGGCAAGGCTCAAGAGTACGCCAAGAATGGGTGTTGGGTGGTCTTTAACGCTATTTTGGCCCTCTGCATTTATGGGATAGTGTTGTTCCCTAACTTCCCAAACTTCGTGGACATGGATGCATTTCATCTATTTGCTGCCGGTAACCCAAGTACCAACACTGATCGGGGACTTTTACCATTCGATGCACTACAGGAATGAAAACAGGAGAGGCAAGAATGTCTCTTGTTGCGTACCTTTGCTGTATATGTGGTTCAAGAGCCATTTTCCATCGAGGGGACCTTTCATGGATAATGCAATCACGCCCGACTGGCCAGAGCATATGATGAGGTTAACTCCTGAAGACGTTGATTGGTTTGATAGAGATCTGCTAGGATCCGAGCTTATATTCAGTTGTTATGGGTACCCTAATGTCCCGCTGATAGGGAGGAAAGGGTGTATCAACTACAACCCTTCTCTGTTCGTCCGTCAGTTCGGATATGCGCTGAAGAGCCCGCCAAAGGAGGAAGAAGTACAGGAATCTCTGTACTTCACCGGAGACGTGAAGGGGGAACTATTAGCCAAGTTGCAGCATGCCTGGACGCGTATTAACCGAAGAGGGAAGCCATTGTTAGGAAAGAATGACTGTCAGGCCTATGCACCTTACAGAGAGTGGATTCAGGAGAGAGCCAGTCAGTTGAGGATGCCATTTCCAGATGCACCAGTTCTTGTTCCTATTCCGGTAGCAGAGCCAACTACGGTTTCTAGGGAGGCCTACGAGCAAGTTGTGAGAGAAAAAGAAGCCTTGTTGAAGATCAATGAAGGGTTAGAGCAGGAGCTAACCCAGATTCGCAGTGAGAAAAACAAGGCCGTCCATGCTTTCCAACAGCAGATTGAACTAATGAACAGACTGGGGGCTGAGTTGACTGAGGAGAGGAAGAAGCGCGAACGTCTGGGGCAAGAGTTCAGAAGCTCCCATGACATGCTTGAGTCCAAAAAGAAAGCGCTTGACATCGCTCACCGAGAGATCTCTTCCTGCAATAAGACCTGGAATGCCACGCTCACCAACAATAAGAAGAGGGAAGATAAGTTGAAGCAGCAAATCTCCGACCTCGAAGAGCAGTTGAAGTCCAGCATCAAGAAGTGTGAAGAAGAAGTGATGACTCGGTACAGTCTCCAGAACGCACTGAACAAGGCCATCAAAGGCAGAGATGAAGCTGTGTCTCAGAAGCGTAAACTAGAAGATCGCTTCGGAGAGGGGGCATGGGAAGAAACTGCTGAAGACGTGCGCCGTGTTCTTAAGAAAAGGAACCAACTTGTTGAAGGGCTGCTTGCTCGACCCAGTCATCCGGAGACCAAGAAATTGCTAGAAGAGTATCAGACTTATGGGAGGATTTGATCATTTCATGTAGTAACTTGTATGCTTTATTTGCATAGTGCTGACCATCACCAGGATTGTTGGTTGAGGTCATGCATTCTCTTTGTACTCTTAGTAACATTGTATTCTTGGCCTATTGGTTTTCTCAGCAATATATGAGGCTTTCTGTGATTCAACTCCGATCTTTATATTGTTAGCACTGCCACTGCACCGACACCTTCACACTAGAATCGGGGAATGAATTTCCCTAACGCACAGACACACATTGCATTGCATTCATATTCATATTGCATTACAGGTAATCTTTGGATGGTGTCTTATTTCCTGCTCTGTACCAGGTACTTTTCAGGATTGCAGATCAGCACCCGCACCGCTATTCTACTCGCACCAACTGTCGAAGAATCATGGATCAAATATAGAACGAGATGCAAGATGTGCGCGAGAAGCTAGCTCTCTTTATGCAGACCATGGAGGCTATTGCAAAAGGTCAGGAGAATTTGCAAGCCATGGTCCAACCTCTGTTGGCCCGAAATGCTGGTCACGGCAACGAGGATCATCAGTCTGTGCGAGTCGATACTGCTCATGGAGATGGCACTCCCACGCCAGTGGCTCCGCCTGTAGTCAATATACCTGCTGCTAATGTCAACAACGCTACCGCTGCTGTGAATGGTAACGTCGGAGTTGGGAATGAGACTGCTGTCCATAACGTTGGGCTTGGTGATGTCAACTTGGGCGATAATATGGGAGGCAACGGCTTTGTCAATGCTGGATTCGGGTTCAACGATCAGGGATTCGATAACGCTGGGAAATATGGTTTCAATGCTCAAGGCTTTGGGCAAGATGGTTATGGTGTGGCCAATCAGGGTTACGGAGGTTTCAGAAATGGAAACAGCGCTGGCTTAATGGCTTTTGGGCCTGCTGGAGGTGTTCAAGGGTACGGCAACAGAGGCCGAGGTCCGGTGATGAATCAGATTAGAGCTGGCCGAAATAATGGATATGATGGGTATGGAGCTGGGAATGGTATGTGGCAAGAAGATCAGCAGGAGGACGCTTTCTCCGGCGGAGGTTTCGAAGGGCCGATGGATGACTCCCAGAAGATCATAATGCTGGAAGAGCAGATGAGGGGGGTTCTGAACCAAAGTGTTGTGGGCTTGGACATGGCAACAATGGGTCTGGTACCTGGATTGAGGGTGCCAATCAAATTCAAAGCTCCTACGTTTGATAAGTATAAAGGGGACACATGTCCGAAAGTGCACGTACGGGCTTATTACAGAAAGATGTCTGCGTACTCAACTGATGAGAGAATGCTAATGCATTTCTTTCAGGATAGTCTGTCGGGTCCTTCCTTAGAGTGGTATATGGGGTTGGAGCCAACCAATATCAAGACATGGAAGCAATTGGCAGAGGCATTTGTAGCTCACTACATGTATAACAGCGACTTGGCGCCCAATCGTGTCCAATTGGCAGGGCTGTCGCAGAAGAAGGGGGAGAGCTTTAAAGAGTACGCGCAAAGGTGGCGCGATATGGCTTCCAGAGTCCGTCCTCCTGTAGAAGATAAGGAAATGAATGACATGTTCGTCGGCACATTCACAGGCTTGTTTCATGACATGTTGTTTCATACATCCCTGGCTAGTTTTCCAGACCTAATTTTGATGGGAGAAAAGATTGAACGTAACATCAAGCAGGGAAAGTTCCAGGCCGAGGAATCAATTGCATCTGGCAGTAATAAGAGGGCTTTTGGTGGGCGCCGTCAGGGCGAGGCAAGCGCAGTATTTGGAGGCCGAGGCCGAGGCCGAGGCAGGGGTCGGAACCAATATCATCAGCCGCAACAGGTGGCGAGTGTTACCATCCCATATCAGCAACAACCACTTCAACAACAACAACCGGTTCAGCAGCAGCCAATGCAACAGCAACAGCAGCAGCAGCCTCAGCAGGGGGCACAACAGGCTCAGCGAAGATTCCAGGGTGGTAAACCGAGAAGAGTGTTTGAGAAGCCTCCATCAACATATGCTGATTTGTTGCAGACATTGTTGGGTTTGAACCTGGTAGAGAAGAGAACTCTGGCACCGATAACGGGAGCTCCCCCGTTTGGTTATGATGCAAGCAGGCACTGTGAGTTTCATTCTGGGGCTCCGGGCCACGATATAGAAGGTTGCCACGCTTTTAAGCATGTTGTGCAGGATCTTTTGGACAATAAGACCATCAATTTCGGAATGGCGGGTCCGAATATAGTGCAGAAACCCATGCCTAATCATGGGGCGAACGCCATTCTGACTGAGGAAGCGTTGAATCTGATTATGAATGTCGACGATTTAAAAACGCCGCTGAGCGAGATAAAGAGCAGACTGTTACAAGGGGGTGTTTATCCAGGATGTGACGAGTATTGCTTAGAATGCTGGACCCTAGCTGGGGGGGTGTGATGATTTGAAGAAAGGCATTCAGGCTTTAATTGATGGAGGCACATTGCAGTTTCACCGAGCAGCAACCGAAGAGCCCGCAAGGGCAGTAGCAGATGATCAGAGTGATGTGGCCACTGTAACAATTCCGCGAAAGACAATCACTATTGCAGCACCAGCTCAGCGACCACCGATCACCATAACTAAGGCCGGGCCGATCCCGTACGAGAACACGAAAGCAGTCCCCTGGTCATATGGGTTGGAGGTGTATTGTGACGGGATAAAGATTGATGTTAATAAGCAGCCAGCCGAGACTGTGGATAACGTTGTTGGTTCAGGAGGTATGACAAGGAGTGGTAGGATCTTCATATCGCCCGAAGTCGAGGCCGAAAGACTAGCAAAAGGAAAGGGGAAGATGGTTGAGAATGTCCCTGTGCAAGCAAGCGACAAAGATGCGGCATCGAAAGACGTAGAAGAGTTCATGCGCTTGATTCGAAAAAGTGATTATAAGATTGTGGAGCATCTGCAACAGACGCCGTCCAAGATATCTATTTTGTCATTGCTCTTGTGTTCGGAAGCTCACAGAAATGCTTTGTTGAAAGTCCTGGATACTTCCTTTGTACCCCAAGACGTCTCTGTAAATCAGCTGGAAGGAGTGTTGGCACATGTAAATGCAGGGCACAGCTTGGGCTTTACCGACTTCGATTTGACCCCGAAAGGGAGAGATCATAATATGGCGCTGCATATATCTGTCGAGTGTAGAGGATCAGTAATGTCACATGTGTTGGTCGACACCGGATCGTCTCTAAATGTAATGCCCAAGAAAGCGATGATGAAGCTGGATGTCAGAGGAATCCTGTGCACGCCCAGTGACTTGGTAGTTAGAGCCTTTGACGGCACGCGGAGAACAGTCTTTGGATCGATAACATTGCCCCTGCAGGTGGGGCCGGAGGTATTTGCAACTGAGTTTTATATCATGGATATACAGCCTGCGTACAGTTGCTTACTTGGAAGACCTTGGATCCACGGAGCTGGGGCAGTCACGTCTACCCTGCATCAGAAGTTAAAATATATGGTCGGAGACAGTGTAGTCACCGTATGCGGAGAAGAAGACATCTTGGTCAGCCATCTGTCGTCATTTAAATATGTGGAGGTCGACGGAGAGATCCACGAAACACCCTGCCAGGAATTTGAAGGGTTGCGTATCAAGGACAAAGGTCCCGGGCCGAGCAAAGCGTCGGAGATAGCCGTCTCATCGTATAAAGAAGCTCAAGCTCTAGTGGAAGAAGGAGAAGCAAAGGGTTGGGGCAAAGTGCTGGACATTCTTGTGAAGATGGACCGGTTCGGGCTGGGATACCAACCGTCGTCATCAACTCCTTCCGTGGGGGCACCCCGTTTCAGAGGGCCAATTACCATCTCTGCCAGTGGAGTATGTCATGAAACCGTCAATGCTGCTTCGGAGTCTGACGAAGGAGACAGCGACTGTGATATGGATGCCTGGATTCAGCCAAGCACGCCAGGACAAGGACTGTGCAACTGGTCTATTCAGGAGCTTGTTCTTGTGACTCTTAAACAGTAATGCTTTGCTTTATTAATTGTTGAATAATCTGATGTCTTGCCCGGGGCATCAGGATTTGCTTAGGGCTGTGTTGTTATGAACATTGCGTGTTAATCATTAAATAAATGGCGTTTTTCATGTGCAAATACTGTAATCTCTGTCTTTCTTGTTTTATATTTTTCAATAAAATGGCAACGTGGTTATTCGCTTTATACGCATTTTGAAGCACTTAACCATTCCTTTTGCAGGATAACATTTTCAGATGACATCCTTGAACCACCTATGACTCGTCCCGACTTTGAACACCCGGTATTTCAGGCTGAAGAAGAGGTTGTCGAAGATAGCGACGTTCCTGAAGAACTGTCTTGGTTGGTGAAGCAAGAGGAAAGATCCATTCTGCCTCACGACGAGGTCATCGAAGTTATCAACTTGGGGTCGGAAGGGGTTGAGAAGAATATTCGTATCGGGGCCGCACTGCAGGGCGATATCAAGCGAAGACTGGTTGAAATGCTCCGAGAGTATAGTGATGTATTCGCGTGGTCGTATGAAGATATACCAGGGCTCGATACAGATATGGTTGTGCACCGCCTGCCACTGAAAGAAGAGTGCCCGCCAGTCAAGCAAAAGCTTCGCAGAACTAGACCAGATATGGCAGTGAACATCAAAGAGGAGGTTCAAAAACAGTGGGACGCTGGTTTCCTGGCTGTGACAGAATATCCCTCGTGGGTCGCTAACATCGTACCAGTGCCAAAGAAATATGGCAAGGTTCGAATGTGTGTGGATTATAGGGATTTGAATAAAGCGAGCCCGAAAGACGATTTTCCACTTCCTCATATCGATGTGTTAGTTGACAACACTGCCAATACTCCGTATTCTCCTTCATGGATGGCTTCTCAGGCTATAATCAGATTAAAATGGCGCCAGAGGACATGGAGAAGACTACTTTCATTACGCCTTGGGGAACATTTTGTTACAAAGTGATGCCCTTCGGGTTGAAGAATGCTGGGGCAACGTATCAGCGTGCAATGACGACTCTTTTTCATGATATGATGCATAAAGAGATCGAAGTTTATGTTGACGATATGATTGCCAAATCCCAGACGGAGGAAGAGCATCTGGTGAATCTGCTGAAGCTGTTCAAAAGGCTTAGGAAGTTCAGGCTGAGACTGAACCCTAACAAGTGTACCTTCGGGGTAAGATCGGGTAAACTGCTGGGGTTTATCGTAAGTGAAAAGGTAATAGAGGTCGATCCTGCAAAAATAAAAGCGATTCAAGAGATGCCGACGCCTAAAACAGAAAAAGAGGTGCGCGGGTTTTTAGGGAGGTTGAACTACATCGCTCGGTTCATCTCTCACCTAACGGCCACGTGTGAACCATTATTCAAGCTGTTGAAGAAAGATCAAGCTGTAACGTGGAACGAAAATTGTCAAAAGGCATTCGACAAAATAAAGCAGTATTTGCAGGAGCCTCCTATTTTGATACCCCCAGTGGCGGGGAGACCATTGATTATGTATTTGACAGTTCTTGAGGGAAGCATGGGTTGTGTTCTCGGTCAACACGACGAGACAGGAAGAAAAGAGCATGCGATTTATTACTTGAGTAAGAAATTTACAGACTGTGAATCTCGATATTCAATGCTGGAGAAAACTTGTTGCGCGCTAGCCTGGGCCGCCAAGCGTTTGAGGCAATACATGCTGAATCATACAACCATGCTCATCTCGAAGATGGATCCTATCAAATATGTATTCGAAAAGCAGGCGTTATCAGGGAGAATTGCCCGTTGGCAGATGGTCTTGACTGAATATGACATCCAATACGTCTCGCAGAAGGCTATAAAAGGGAGTGTACTGTCTGAGTACTTGGCTGAGCAGCCTATTGAAGATTAACAATCGATGAGGTTTGATTTTCCTGACGAGGATATCATGTACCTAAAGATGAAAGATTGTGAAGAACCGTTGCCAGACGAGGGACCAGAGTTGGGTTCCAAATGGAAGATGATTTTTGACGGAGCTGTGAACGCTTACGGTAACGGAATAGGGGCAATCATTACCACTCCACACGGGTCGCACATCCCGTTTACTGCTCGATTGACCTTTTCAGTTACCAATAATGAAGCCGAATACGAAGCTTGTATCATAGGGCTTGAAGAAGCCATTAATTTGCGAATCAAGAATCTGGACGTATACGGAGACTCAGCTCTGGTGGTGAATCAGATAAAAGGGGAATGGGAGACACGTCAGCCTAACTTGATACATTACATGAACTATGCAAGGAGATTGTTGCCTTTCTTCGACAAGGTTGAATTGCATCATGTGCCGCGGGCAGAGAATCAAATGGTTGACGCTCTCGCCACTTTGTCTTCCATGTACAAAGTCAACTTTTGGAATGAGGCACCCAGAATCATTATCTCTCGGCTTGACAGACCAGCCTATGTGTTTGCTATTGATGAAGCATCCGATGACAAACCGTGGTATTTTGATATCCTTAATTTCCTGAAGAATAAAGAGTATCCGGATGGGGCATCCAGTCAAGATCATAAGACTCTCAGGAGATTAGCGGGTAATTTCTATTTGAATCCGGATGGCGTCTTATACAGAAGAAACCACGATTTGGTGCTGTTGCGTTGTGTAGATGAAAGAGAGGCAAAGTTACTCATGGAGGAAATACACGAAGGTACCTTTGGTACGCATGCTGGTGGGCATGCTATGACGAGAAAGCTGCTGAGGGCAGGTTATTTTTGGCTGACTATGGAAACTGATTGTTTCAAGTTTGCGAGGAAGTGCCACAAGTGCCAAATCTATGCCGATAAGATCCATGTGCCTCCGAGTCCTCTAAATGTGATGTCATCGCCATGGCCATTCTCGATGTGGGGAATCGATATGATTGGGAAAATCGAGCCGACAACGTCTAATGGGCATCAGTTCATTCTAGTAGCGATCGATTACTTCACCAAGTGGGTGGAAGCGGCGTCTTACGCAAATGTAACGAAGCAAGTGGTGGCCAGATTCATCAAGAGAGATATCATTTGTCGATATGGGATTCCCGAGCGGATAATCACGAATAATGGTTCAAACCTGAACAACAAAATGATGAAGGAGCTCTGTCAGAATTTCAAGATCGAACACCACAACTCCTCCCCTTACCGACCCAAGATGAATGGCGCTGTCGAAGCGGCCAATAAGAATATCAAGAAGATCGTTCAGAAAATGGTGGTGACCTATAAGGATTGGCAAGAGATGCTACCCTTTGCTTTGCACGGTTATCGTACGATGGTACGCACATCAACCGGGGCAACCCCGTTCTCGTTAGTATACGGAATGGAAGCAGTGCTGCCATTAGAAGTTGAGATCCCTTCTCTGAGGGTATTGCGAGACGTTCAGCTGGACGAGGCAGAATGGGTGAAAGACAGGTTGAACCAATTGAGTTTGATGGACGAGAAGAGGCTAGCTTCTCTAGCATACGGTCGTTTGTACCAGAGCCGAATGAAGAAAGCATATGATAAGAAGATACATCCGCGAAGCTTTCAGACGAGCGACCTTGTGCTGAAAAGGATTCTCCCGCCGCAAGCAGATCACAGGGGCAAGTGGACCCCCAACTACGAAGGGCCATACGTTGTCAGAAAAGTCTTTTCAGGAGGAGCGTTATTGTTGTCCACCATGGACGGTGAAGACTTTACGTCACCTGTGAATTCGGACGCAGTTAAAAAATACTTTGCTTAAAATTGACCCGCTGGACAGAAAAAAGAGAGTCCAGGCAAAAATGGGGCATCCTGGCGAACCAAAAACAGAATAAAAGGTTCTGGCAAAAGTTAGGGATAAAATTGAAAAAAATGTACACCCGCGAAGTTGAAAACCTACACTGGGCGGCTTCGGCAAAAAAAGGGTATCCCGGTGAACTGAAAACCCGCAAAGGGCGGTTCACGCAAAAGTTAGGGATTCGAAAAGCAAATGACTGCGGTCCGAATTTGATATTGCAAGTGAGCATCAGTGCGGGAGAATACCTAAGGGATCGGTTATCTGATACAACATCTTCAGAGGTGTGAATACCGGGAAAGCATTGGAGTCGGATGAGTCATAGGAGGATCAGTTCGTGGTGTTCGTCTGCATCCCGTTGCCGACATGTGTACAAAATTTAATTTGTCAAAATATTTATGCTTCTTGTGCATACGTGTATACTTACTTTACGTAGCTTCCTCATTTCAGGAGTTACATCCCGTGTACAAAATTCCGCCCATTCAGGGGCCCAATCAATAAAATATGTTATTCAGTACTTGATGCTGGTTCTTTACTGTTTTGTGCATGATAAAACGCCTAAGTTTATTGAAACTAGCATGTGTATAACATCACTGGCCCTTGCCAACAATTGCTAAAGCTTTGAATTAACTGAAAATAACGTCACTAACCTGAATCGATTTGGTTGTATAGGCTTGTCTTGTCTCATTTGTGTTGTTGCAGGTTTCATAGCCGTACGAGGAAGATGACCAAGAGACCGCAGTGATAAAAGACTCGACCCTCACGCAGGTCACGCATGTTCTTCCTAAAGAAGGATAGAATTCCCCAGCTAGTGGTAGCCGATCCAGAAGGCATGCTCCAACAAAGCCATTTATTCTCAGCAGAATTGGCGATTCCAAAATTATAGGTTGTGTTCAGGCAGTGTGGTGTCCCCCAGAAGGATTCCTTGTCTCAAGCAGAGGGGTTTAGCCTCAGAAGATTAATATTTCAGATTGGTGAGCTGTATTCAGGCAATTTACCTTTCCCCGCAGGGTCATTTACTCTCCCCCAGTGGAGTCAGTTAATTTTCCCCAAGAGAATCATCCCATCCCCAGCGGGATTCTCTTCTCCGCAAGTATTTTCATTCCTTCCGGTGGAACTCGAAGATTAAGACTATCCCCGCCAGAGTTGGTGCGGGTCCTGGCATTTATTTTGTCAGAATACCGTGTGATACCCGCAGAAGTTCGATCATACTAGGCGCATCTGTTAGTCTCCAGCAGAGTTATATTCCCCAGCAGGGTGTCACTTCAACGAGGTGCTTGGTTCAAGTTCCGTGTCCCAGCTGAGCCGACCTCATCCTTCCAGCATTTATTTTGCTGGAATAATTCTACAGCATCTGGTTATCCCCAGCGGAGTTGGCATTATCTTCAGCATTTATTTTGCTAAAGCAGTTCCTGTACCCAGCAGTTCGAGTCTGCATTTGCATCCACCAAATAAAAGCGTAGCATTTCCATTGCATCATTGTCGAACGCATGCATTTTCGAAACATAAACTAGGTTGGCTAACCGTTTGTTCCAAGTATTGTTTCTCTTGCAGGAAGAGAGAGCCCTTGCTCAGGTGAATCAATAAACATTCAGGATCTCGACGTGAGACATCCGACGAAGTGTCAGTTGTGGCGCTACTCCCCACAGAGTCAGCAGGATAAGTTTCTCCTTATCCCCAAGCAGAGTTATTGGTCATCAAAGGATTCATGAATCAGAATTTCAGAGGCTACCGCCGGTTATCAGAACGGGCGTCCGGAAGTTTGGTTTCCAAATGTCCCCAGAAGAGTCAGCCTCAAAGTTGCTGTAACGTCAGTGATAAGAAGTTTGCGGACCAATGGAAGGATGAGTCCTAACGTGGACAATTTTATTGACGGGATTTCTTTGTGCTAGAGAAGATTGTTGGAATGTGGAGTCCTGACGTGGACATTTCTTCCAGGCGACGATATGTGTTAGTCCTAACGTGGACAGGTTCGAGTTCTCGATGTGGACAAAGTTGGTTACTCTTCGTGTTGGCGTCCTGACATGGACAATTTATTTCCAGCAGATAGCTTTATCCGTAATGGTGAAATGTGCGTCCTGACGTGGACAAGTTCGTAGTTCTTCGTGTCGTCAAAACGCGAGAGTCCTGACGTGGACAATTTTATCCTTCTTCGTGTTATTGGCAAAGTGTGTGTCCTGACGTGGACGGGGTTTATTTTCTCAGCAAGTCAAAGACGCGCAAGTCCTGACGTGGACAGGTTCTATTACTTCAGCAGGTTAAGATGTGAGTCCTGACGTGGACAAGTCTCACTTCCCAAGTAGGCCAAAGGTGCATGAGTCCTGACATGGACAAATTATATTTCCTCAGCGGGCAAGAGGTGAGTCCTGACGTGGACAAATCAAGACGAAATGTGAGTCCTGACGTGGACAAGGTTGTTCCTTACGCGGAAAGAGAAGCTTCAGTTCCTTACGTGGAAAAGCAAGTTCAGTCCTGACGTGGAGAGACGCAGAAGAGACGAGTTGGTTTCCTTACGTGGAAAGGTTGTGATTCCTTACGTGGAAAGAAAGATTGATTCCTTACGTGGAAATGATGAGTTTATTCCTTACATGGAAAGATTGAGTCCGTACGTGGACATATCGAGTTGGAGTCCTGACGCAGACAAATCAGAAAGTTTGATTCCTTACGTGGAACGAAGATGCATTCCTTACGTGGAAAGGGGGGGGTCCTTACGTGGATAAATCAAGAAGAAGGTTATTCCTAACGTGGAAAGGGCGTGGACGATGGAGTCCTAACGTGGACAAGTTTATTCCTGACGCGGAGAGAAAGAGTGTATTCCTGGCGTGGAAGAGTTTAGTCCTGACGTGGACAGATCCAAAAGAAGAAGTTATTCCTAACGTGGAACGGTTATTCCTTACGTGGAAAGACGAGTAATCCCCAGCACGGTCGCTACGAGATCAGTGGGTTGTCGTGACGGTCAGATTCAGCTGATGAATGTCGTTCCCCCAAGCAGTGGCGCAGTTTATTTCTGCGGTTGGCAAATTTCTGGTTTCACTAGTATTCAACCGTCTCGTACCGCGAATGTCTGAAGGCTCCGGGATCTTCACCCCAATCGGGTCCAAGTCGCTTGAATAGGGGCAGCTGTTGCACCCTAAAATTTGCTCAACCTTATCCACTTGGTTTATGTTTCAATATCATTAGCATTTGCATATAGAATCATGTACATAGGTTACTCATCTGCATAACATAAGCATAGCCAATCATTCAACAGGGGACCAATCATTATTCTCATCTCTAGAGGCCTATCAAGAGGTTATTATTCAAATTCAATCTCATTCAAGTCATCAGAAAAGAATTTGAAAGTTGGAGAAGTCATTAGATCAAGTATTGAGTACATCTCCTAACTGAGGATACCTGGGGATCAACAAAGAAATTGTGAGCTGTGGGCTGAGCATGGGAAGTATCTAGACATCTTGGAGGACTTAGAAAGGCATTTGGAGAAGGAAACAAGTTGTTGATGAAGTCACAAGAGTTACAGTTGAAGACAGTCAACTAGGGTTACATCTGGGTCAACCCTGGGTCAACCCTAGGTCAAAGGATTGATTGAAAGGCATTAAGGGCTATTGGAGAGATGTGGGGTTCATCATTTGACATGAATAATAAGGATATGTTGTTATGCTAAGAAGAAATCAAGAGAAATCAAGGAGAAGAGGAGTTTCTAAATTAGGGTTTCTATGTAAAATCCCCTAGTTTAGGTCAAATTTCCAAGCAAGATAAGTCAAAATGCAAGCTTCAAATGGATCCTTGGCCAACATAAAACTTGTAGAGGATCTCAATACCTTTAATTTGAGTTGTGTAAGACACTAAGATGATTTATAGAACTCAAGTTATGGTCCTTGCAAGTTACAGGTCATCTGAGGTATCTGAAATTTTGTCTGTGAAAGTGACTTGACTTCCAAGCAATATTTACCCCTCAAGGAGATTTCAAATGAATTTCTGGTCAACATAAGAGTTGTTCCTCATTGTCTTAGCTTTCTATAATGGTATAGTATTCCTTCATATGATTTGTGGAACTCTACTTATGGTCTTGGCAAGCAAAGGGTATTTTGGTCATCTGAGAATTACAGGTCATTTTAACCTATGCCCAAAACTCATGCAAGGAAGCTTCAAATGGAAAACTTTACAACATCAAACTTGTTCCAAATGACATTTTGAGTCTAGAAAAGTGACCATGAGAGATTGGAAATATTCATAGCACAAGGTTTCAAAATTGTTGGATTTAATGAATAAAAATGGACTTAAAAATGAGATTTTTCATATCTTGGCCAAATGAAGCAAAATTATAGGTCATTTTGAATGGAAAGATCATTTTAAAGACATTGGATAAAGTATAATTTTGAGTATAGTTCATATTTTGTGAGTTGTTCATGGTTGCTTGTAATGGAAGGTACATATACCAAATTCAAGGGAAAGAATGCAAGGGAAACTTCTCCAAGTTTCTAGGAGGTTCTAACCTCACCTATATATTGATAAGAGATAGTTCATGCCATGGTTGGTGATTTCATTTGTTCAAAACCCCAAGTTATACACACTTTCTCCAATTTGCAAAAGCATCACAAACTCTCTCAAATCTCCCTCAATTCTCACACTTCTTGATCTGAACTTCATCACCATCATCCATAGATTACAATTCACATATTCATTTGGCTGAATCAATCAAGGATAGGGCCATACAAGTTTCATCATTCAAGGTTCAAGAAATTGGAATCACATGATACAAGAAGTTTGAGCCCAAATCTTTGCATACAGAATCAAAGTGGTGGTGTGTGGATCAGTTTCAAGTCCTTGCAAGCATTGATTTAGGGATCTCCATAGCTGCATCTCCATTTTAAACCAGGTTGGATCTCTCTTCGAATTGTATGTTTTTGGTTAGCATGATAGGGTTTTGATAGCTTAGAATGGTTAAGTTAGGTTAGATGATGATTTTCACAAAGTTTGGAGAGGTTTTGTGAGGTTTGGCTATGGAGTGCATAATCTGTTAGAGCCTATAACTACTAGGATGAGGCACGAAAATCTTGGGGGATTAGCATGTTAAAATCAGCTTGAGTTGTAGTTGAGTTTAGGACAAAAACTATGGAGAATTGAAGCAGTTGATCACAGGTGTTCATGGTGGATCATGGCTGTGCTACCTATCGAATTGGTCGATTGAATGAGTTTTAGGGCAAACTAACAGTACAGACTTGTAGAGGGGAAGAAATGGACTGTTTTTTTTTTATACCTTGTGGTTTCATGTCCTGTGGAGGAAGAATGATGAGCTCGAAAATGCTTGCATGGAAAGCAATTTCTGAAACCCTAGGGTTGATGGAGGAAGACGATGACCCGTGGCCGTTCGATCGTTCTCATTTTATGACTTTTTCTGCCCATCCAACGGTTCATGTTCAAACTGAAATATGGAGGGAGTGACTCACATCAAAACGCCGCGTTTCATTTAAGATGAAACGTTGGGCTTAAGCTCAAATGACTATACGCACCCCCTTTTGGATAGGCCCAATCAAATACACGTGAATCACTTGCTAAATACACCGAGTTCTTTTCCTTTTTTCTGACTTTTTCCCAATTAATTTCCTGAAGCGCGTTGGGCCTAGTGATATTATTATTCGCGCCCCCACTTTTCAAGCCCACCTGGATATGAACTGGGCGCCCCTGCTATTCTCACCCCCTCCCATTTATTTCTTTATATTTCTTTTTTAATTTCCTTTCATTTTTCATGCATTTTCAAAAAATCATATAAAATGGAAAAAACATTATTTTTCAATAATTATTTTTGCATAATTTTCTTTAAAGAGTCTAGAAAATTCTCAAAAATAAAAATTGCATTTTATTTTTTATTTGATATTTTTCCCATATTTTCCAAATAAATGCATATTTTAGGTGTTTCATTCCATACATGAAATTGTTAATTTTTGTTGTATTAGTTGCTTTAATATTTTTTGTCCATTCTTTTTAGGTTGTTTAGTTTAGATATTAAACTTGTAGATACAATTTAGTTCATATTTTTAGAAGTTAATTTTAGGTGTTTAGTTTAGGTGTGAACAACATGAACAAATTAGGGTTTTAAGTGATAACTTAGGTGAAGTAATACATTTCCCTTAGGACTTAGAGATTAAATAGTTTAGCTATGGGACTATAGGGGCTATGGGTAGTTACTAAATCCCCTTAGAAATCACTAGGATTCCCCTACTGCTATTAATATACTGTGTATGTCTGATTGATTGGTGTGGTGTGCCCTCTGGGGATTATTGTTTGTCTGTTTGGGTATTGGGATTGCCTGGGGATTTGGGGAGAGCTGAAGACTTGTGATGATGAAGCCATTGGAGATCCAGAGCTTGAAGTCCAACTTCCAGAGTTGATGAGGAGATTCCTGCTAGCAGCTGTTGAGGAGATTAGGGTTTAGGAGCTAGGCAGAGCTCTAGATTAGAAAGCTTGATTCTCAAACATGGAAGGTTTTGACTGCCTCCATTCCTCTCTGTGATACAGAGTCTCTCTGAGACACTCACCCCCTTCCTTTGGAAGGCTTGGTGCTATTGTCTAAGGGATAGAACTCTTGAGAGAAAATGTCTTAGGTGTTAGTAGCAGTTGGTTTACCACCATTGGTAGTCAACTAATTGCTTAACACCCAATTCACTCTGGTGATTGATCCCTCAGCTTGGAGGATAGGACTTGAAGAAAGCCATTGTAGACTGAAGATTGATGATCAAGACCTTGCTTGAAGGCTGTGGAGATGGAAATTGATGCTTGCTGAAGCTTGTTGCTGTCTGGAGAGGACTTGAAGACTGGTGTGATGCAGAGCTGCTGTGGCTGTTTATTTTTGCTGTATTTCATTTCTGATGTATTGATTGGTTTTCCTGGCTGTATTGTTTGCTGTTTATCCTGTTGGGTTGAAAGTGAAGCCTGTTCACTTTTGCCTGTTGTTTTCTAGGTTCGAGGTTGAGTGGGACTCCCTTGCCTTGCTTGTATTGATGCATTCATGCATTTTACCGCTTTACTGTATATATCTGATATTGTTTCTGTGTCCGATCATTCCCTTAGGATCTCTGTTTCTCTCTGTGCAAGAGAGGAGCATGATAGACATTAGGTCTTAACCCATGCATGATAACATTAGGATAGTTTGATTCCCTTCGCAACCGTAGGTTAAAGTTCTGTCTCTTCTTCCTCAAAACAAACAGAAAAACACAATAAGATTTCAAATACAATAAAAGACACTTCTTCCGTAAAAAGAACGTGAACTCATCAAGACGTCATTTTTGTCCGCTTGGACTGCTAATCAGAAAACCTTTTTCAGAAGGAATAAAATCAATCAAGACAGACTTGTGTCGTACGTGGCCCGAACTACGTTTGCTCTGATCTTCCATGCTGTGTGGAAGTACGTAGGCATAGGATGCGATATCCTAGCGAGCAACCTTCCCCTCCTTTCCCGTAGGTAGGCGAACTACATTGACTCTGATTTCTCGTTCCAGACGGGAATACGTAGGCATAAAGTGCGATACTTTGCCGAGTCATCTTATTTTCATTTTACTTCCTTTTAACCCCTGACCTTTAGAGTAGATAGAATAACAATCCATACCCGAAAACAAGCGTGGATCCCGTCGAGTACGACGGACGTGAGGGGTGCTAATACCTTCCCCTTGCGTAACCGACTCCCGAACCCAGGTTTTGGTTGCGACGACCATACCTTTCCCGTGTTGTGCGAGGTTTACTCTGAGTGTTTCCTTTCCCTCCCGTGGGATAAATAACGCACGGTGGCAACTCTTCTGTCAGCCGGCGCCGATTTTCGCAGTAGCGACACATATATTTTCAACATTCAAATTATTTTCTTAAATAAATCACGGATAAATTAAATCCTCGAGATCCAACCTCATTATTTCAAACACCATTCAAACACAACCTTCTTTCAAAATGAAAAAGAGAGAGAGCCAAGTCTTTGACTCTTTCTCCCGATTACTTGGGCCAGAGAAGTCTTTCTTAAACTTCAAGTAATAGTCATCTGATTCAACCTCATGATTTCAAACACCATTCAAACACAACCTTCTTTCAAGATGAAAAAGAGAGAGAGTCAAGTCTTTGACTCTTTATCTCAATTACTTGGGCCCGAGAAGTCTTTCTTAAGCTTTAAGTAATCGTCATCCGATCAAAATCACCTTTCAAACACAACTTCATTTCAAGATGAAAAATAGAGTTAGTCATGTCTTTGACTCTCTCTTCCGATTGCTTGGGCCTGAGGAGCCTTTCTTAAGCTTCAAGTAATCGTCATCCGATCAACCACACCTTTCGAACACAATTTCTTCTAAGATGTGTTGTACCCCAAATTTTGACCAACCATTTTCTTATACTTGGCTTATGTTTCATTCCATTTTAGCATTTGCATAACATTGTTCTTAACAGGGGATCAAGAGGTTTGTTGTGCCATTCAAGGGCAGAATCTCCTTGGTTTCAAGCTCAAGCAAGGGCATTTGTGCAAGCCATCAAGTGTTTATCATCACCATGGAAGTTTCAAAGCTCCTTAATGGGAGAGGTTTGTGTATTGGTATCACCTCCTATCCTGAGGATTATCAAAGGGTTTTCAAGGATTCATAAGGTCTTATTCTTGGTTGAAACATGGTTTAAAAGCTCATTGAGTACCCTAGGGGTCATTGTGGAGCTTGTGTAGTCATTCAATTCATTTTTGAATTGTTTCATACCATTACATGACACAAAAGAAGTTTACCACATTTGGACCAACATTGAATCATGTTACATACCACTTTTTCACATTTCCATACCATAAAAATTGATGAATAAAACTTTGTGCAACCCATTCTCAATCACTCAAACCACCACAATTCATTTCTACACACTACACATGTTCATTTTCTGTTGACCAAGGAAAGGTACAAAAGCCATAACCCGTGTATGCTTCAAAATGACATTTTTTTCGCAATTTTAGAAATCACTTGATTCACCCATTATGGGCCTGCATGAGTGCCCTAAACCCATCATACATAAGCTTAGAAACAACCCTAATTGGTCATAATAGAGGGAGCTGAGCAGAGAGAGGAGTTTCACTCAAAATTTCACAAAAGTTTCTCTTCTTCGAATCTGGTTTTGCCTTGGGATTCTCTTCAAGTTGTGGCTCAATTCTTCATCATTAAGGATCAAGGAAGAGTTTGAAATCATTAAAGTGAAGCTTGCATCAAGTTTAAAGGGCCAACGAAGCAGCTCCGTTTGGTAAGTTTTCAATCTTGAAACTCTCATTCTAGGCATTTTTCTAGGTCCATTTGGCTTGCATCTGAAGTCCTACTATATGTAGGCAATGTTTGGTTGGTTTTTGTTGGTGTTTGATAGCATTTTCAGTTGACATGTTTGAAATTCATGCCTTCGATTCTCTTAATTCAGGAACCTTTTTCAAAATCCATGGTTAGATTTGGAATCCTTGTGAGCTCAGCTTTCCATTGATATAAGATTTGCGCATTTTTATTAGGGTTTGGTGACTGGTCTTCGGAGAGCTGGCTGGAGAAGACGACCGGAGCCCTAGCTCCGGTGTCCAGTCACCTGGTTGGTCTTTGCTGACTCATTCTCCTTTGACCTGATTGCTTGGCATGCTCCCATTCGTTTGACCCAAGCCACAGGTGCATTTGAATCTGACTAGACTTAATGAAACAATGCGTTTCATTAAGTCTGAGGGTTGGCTTGGATTGGGATTTATTTGCTAATCACCTCCCCATGTTATGAGGCCCATGCGCGCAATTTCCTTCAGGCAGTTCATTCTGAACATTGCTATTACACCTCCCAACTTGTTTGCATTATTTTTATTTCATTTTCTTTTCTATTTTCATTTTATATTTTTAAAAATACTTTCAACTATCAAAAAATTCCCAAAAATTGTTTTCTTGCATTTCAAAGTTTTATTTACTTTTCTATAATTTTTTTCTGATTTTATTTTTATTTTCTATTTTATTTCAATTTTGCAATTAAATGCCTTTTATGGTTCATACCTTGTTTGATCCATTTCATTTGAACCTCTAATGCAAGTCCCCTATTATCAATGCTTCTTCTCCATTTAGAGGATGAATTGAAGTATCTTTGAGGGTAGATATGGTTCATGATTGATCATTTTTTGGTTGACTTTGAGTTGACTTTTCTTGTCCCTCGATTTATGCTCGATAAGGTGGATCACCATCAATTCTTGAATTATTTGGTGATGCCTTGAGATGAATTTGACCTTGAGACTTTAGATTCTGCTTGTCACTTGACCTAGCTTGGTTTTGTTTTTTATTTGAGATTTATTAAATATTTTTCCTATTTTTGGTGAAGCTCGCAAGTCATGTCATCTTAGGAAGTGTTCATACAAACTAGTTTGACCTAGTTCTTTTGGGAGATGACTTCTATGGATCCCATATGCACCTTATGAGTCTTGATGTTTGTTTATGACATGATTAAAGTGCTGGTTCTTTAATTTTAGGTCATATATTTATGTAACTTGTTTTGCAAGTTACTTGAAAGTCATGCCTTTCCACTTGGCTTTAAGTGTTGAATTTGTGATAGAATCTTGATTCTTTCACTTACCATGACTTGGTTGATGATTGTGATTTGTTTCCAATATTGTTTTGAGTTTTCTTCTTATTGATACACCTCTGCCCCATGTGCTTTGATCCTCATTCAAGATGATTTGGTGTTCATGTTTATGCTTTGAGCTTGTCTTGGATGATGGATCACTTTTTGCACTTGTTTGCTCTTTCTTTTGCATGATCAATTTGAAATGTATGGTTGAGATCATATACATGTGCTTGCTGCCCAAGTTTCTTTCTCCCATCCTTTCGTTTGATCATGACTTTTGCTTTTGTTTTATGCTTAGCATTTGTTTAAGTGATATATGTTTGAAGGGTTGTAGGAGTTGTTGCTTCTCCCATTTCATCTCACTTTTCTTGACTTGTGTAAGTCAATTTGTGTGTGTTTGAGTCTCATGTTATTGAATCTTTATTGCATTTTTGCATCTTTGAATTACATGTTTGCATTGCTTTGACTTGTTTGAGTCAACTTCTTCTCTTTCTTCATATCATCTGTGATTGAATTATTTGTTGTTTACTTGGTATTTTGCCATGATCCCTTAGGATTCCTAGTCCCTCTGTTTAAGATGAGAGTAGGAGATACATTAGGTGTTCAATCCTTTGCATGACAATATTAGGGTAGTTTCTCCCTTTTCAATCCCAACTTTAGGAGCATTTTGCATGATAACATTAGGGTTAATCAGTTCCCCTTAGAGTTTGTGTCTTATATTCTCCTCTCATAATCTCTTAAGTCACATAATAAAGGATAATAAATGTTGTACGCTACGAGCCTTAAGTACTTGAGGAATGATAGTTGGGGGGCCTCCTCTCATACCGTCTAGAGTGTTTAGCGTATGCCTTTTGGGCGATATGCGACGCATTTGCTCTTAAGTCATAGTCTTTAGTGCAACATGAGTTACAAACTTAACTCAATTCACTTCTCCTATAAAAAACACAAAACAAAACATCAAAACCTTTTTATCTTTTGGGATTGTTTGAAAATCATTTTCAGAAAGAGTGTATTAAGTCTTGGTTCTACCGTAAACAGACATCGTCCCTAACTGCTAGAACGAAGGTTTAACCCTACTCAGTTAAAACACTTAACCAATCTGTGGTCGTGTCTACCCGAACTACGTTTGCTCTGATTTCTCGTACCAGACGAGGATATGTAGGCACAAAACGGTGATGTCTTGGCGAGCAACCTTCCCCACCTTCACCCGTAGTTGTTCGAACTACGTTGACTCTAAATTTCCCATTGCACGAGGGAATACGTAGGCATAGGGCGAGACTGTCTTATCGAGTCTCTTTTCTTTTGTCCTTGTGAGCTTGCCTTTAGATTAACATCCTTTTAGATAGACAACAAGCGTGAATCCCGTTGAGTACAACGGACGTGAGGGGTGCTCGTACCTTCCCCTTGCGTAACCGACTCCCACACCCAAGATTTGGTTGCAATGACCTTGTCTTTTCCCCTTCTCGTAGGTTTTCTCTGATCGTTTCCTTTTCCTCTCTTTGGGATGAATAACAAACGGTGGTGACTCTTCTGTCTTTGCCGATCCCTTTTTCGCAGCGATGCGACAAGATGGAAAAGAGAGAGAGCCAAGTCTTTGACTCTTTCTCCCAATTACTTGGGCCCGAGGAGCCTTTCTTAAGCTTCGAGTAAATTGTCATCCACACCCCGTCTTAAACTTATTTCAACCTCGTCTTTTCATGGTCGTTACCACGAACTACGGACATTCTGATTCTTCATTCTCGTCTGAATGTAAGATATGTAGGCACAAGATTGCGATGATCTTGGCGAGCTACCTCCCATCCATCTTCCCGTTTTCCTCGTCTTTTCGTGGTTGTTACCACGAACTACGACTGCTCTAATTCTTCATTCTCGTCTGAATGTAAGTTACGTAGGCACAAGATTGCGATGATCTTGGCGAGCTACCTCCCCTCCATTTTCCCCTTTTCCGTTCCTTTTCATGGTTGTTACCACGAACTATGACTGCTCTGATTCTTCATTATCGTCAGAATGTAAGATACATAGGCACAAGATTGCGATGATCTTGGCGAGCACAATCCCCTCCATCTTCCATTTCCCCCATCCTTTCCCGTAGTCGAACTATGATGCTCTGTTTTCTCATTCTCATCCGAATGAGCATACGTAGGCACAAAGGCCCCAATTCTTGACGAACTCCCTATCCTATAAACCGTCCCCTTTTCCTTTATCATTTCTATCCTTTTATTGTATCATTTAGTATTTAGTATTGAGAAGAGGACAACTAAGCTTAGCTAACATTCATTAGAATCCGAATTAAGAGGTTCCTGTTGAGTACAATGGACGTGAGGGGTGCTAATACCTTCCCCTTTCGTAACCGACTCACGAACCCGGAACATCAGGTTGCAACGGTCGTGTTCCTTTCATTTTTAAGAGATTTTCTCGATATTTTCCTCTCCCGTGTATTCGGGATAAATAAAATTCGGTGGCGGCTCTGTCGAACCGAACTTTCGCGCCTTTAGCGCGAGGGTCGTATAATTCGAATGAATTTTCGAGGTGCGACACATAGTACAAGAGACGTTGAAGATAGATACACCAAAAGATCTTGATCCATTGTGTAACGTGTTTACAACTGAGTCTTCAAAGAGATCTTGTACTATAGAGCCATTGAGAGTTGATATCCGTAAAGTATGCCAACTTTTCTTGAGCCTTGTGAACTAAGACTCTAACTAGCAAACTGATTTGACAATGCAGCTTGCTTTCTGCAGTACGAATAGCTTCAACTTTATCACTAACTCTAAATGATCACCAGAAGACAATTTACATTCACCAAGTGTAGAGACAATTATGTTATTTCTTATGATGCTAAGATCTTCAGCTTCAGAGTTTACACCAGACATCACTTAGAGAGTTACACATTCTGCACCACCAGAAGTTAGAAATTCAGCTTCTCTCAAGTGTGTCCTTGTATATCAGATTTTGAATATATATTTATAAGTATTAGAACCTGCATACATAAAACACACATTAAATATAACCATTGTTCTTTTAATATTTTATTATCATCAAAATTCAAAGAATATATGTCATGAACAAATCTTTTTCTAACACCATTCATATGGACATTGATCACATATAGTAATTGGTAAAGTCTCTTCCCGTAATGGACGTGGTGATGGAAGTAGCAACCTCGTTTCTTGTGTTAGGAAAACCATACTAATGTTTATAGGTATCTTCCAGATTGGATATGAGTCATGAGCTCAGGAACCCAAAACTAGGTCATAGGCCTACTTAAGGTGGCAACTACTTTCTACTCGTGATACTGAGGCGTCGTCCTCTTATATGGTTAGCCGAGTTGAGTGAAGAGGTGATTTTTGATGTCGGGTGTTGGATCATAGTCTCATGCTTGTTTGAAGCCGAGTTCGCCACTTTTAAGTTTTATATTGTTACAACTCCTCATATATAATATCTATAAAAGTGAAATAATTATGAGTGTTATATAGCTCTAATATTCATCAGTTAATAAATTTTCCTAATAAAATTTGATGCTCTAACTCTAATTTATATTTTCCACAATTGCTTGGAATTCATTCATTTAGGCCATATGATATATATGCAATTCATCATCATAAAATGAGAAGACATTAGACGGAAATATGTCAGAGGTATCTGCTGCATAATTTATATCTGTCCTTAAAACATAAAAAAATAAAATAAAAATCTCAATGAGCTGTTTTTAATCCAATTGCTTATTTAGCTTTTATGTCCTAGTCAATTACCAAGAATTGAAAGAGTTGCTTTCTGAATTGGACCCTGGCATGGGTTCCATATATAAAAACCATTTTGGTTGAAGATTAGGTTTTGTCTTCTAATGCCAAAACTATGCCATGCAACAAATGCGGCTCCATTTCCAATACACCCCATAGCCAGACTCTACCCTATTCAATAACTATATGTCTTGCACTTAAGAGTTGAAATTGAAAGACTTCTCTTTCAAAAAAACATTGCAGCAAATAACCCTTGTCTGGTTGTTACCAATAGGTCAATTTGATATAATAAATTCATAACGGTATTGTCATACTCACTAACACCTATTAACAAATATGGCTGAGTAAGTCTATATGAATTCAATTTTTATATATATTTATATCCAATGTACGACTCAATTCAATATACAATTTATGCAATTCAACAAAGACAGTTGGTAGATAGACATAATGAACTGGATCCATTCATTGTAACATAAAAAAATCATGATTTTAAATTTAACTTAGTATTTTGTTTCTACTAGTGCATATGGTTTTCCTATGTTTCATGATCTTGCCGTTTGAATAGTTGTTGACTATGATGTTGTCTAATGATAATTAATAATTAACTATAATTAGAACATTCCGTGGAAGTGTGATATTGAGATCTGTCAAAATAATTTACAAGGCAAGCATTTATTTGAAAGTATACTAATCTTCAAGAAAAGCTATGATTGCAAAGTTGTATGAGTGTGACCCTTATTGAATCACATTTATTTTGGGCAGTGGATATTATTTATGAAATTATCTTTCCAACTAACATGGTATCTATTGTGGGACCTTTCCACATTAAGGATCAAAATGCTGTTAATAAATTTGTTATTAGGCAACAAGTAGCAAAACAACAAATAGCAAAACATGCAGCAAATAATAGGGTGTTGGAAGCAATAAACAAAGTTGGAAAAAGAGAGAGAGAAAGGGTAGTTGCACATTTATGTAGGTTTTTTATAATGACTTGAATGTGCAACCAGACATTCATTTCATGGGGAAACTCTAGCTCTATTCCCCTTGTTAAGAGAATGGGGAAATGAAATTGAAGGCATCTTATTCTTGAACAGAATGTTTAAAATTAAATGATCACAGGAAAACTCATTCCAAGTAAGTCTTACATGTCTTTATAGATTTTTAAATATTATAACATTATAAAACTATCTTTGTTAACTACTAGTATTAATTATTTCCATGCAGAAACATTAACATAATGACTTTTTTTTTACCTCATATAATATACTAATAACTTCAATACAATAATTTTTTTTTATAAACAAACAAATTATTATGTAAGGGGAAAGGTTACTCCATAGTAGAATTTGACCTAATTTATTCTTACAAAACTGTCTTATAAAGTGGCGAGGGATGTAATTTTATATAAACTCTTTTTAATATTTATATCTAACAAATGTGGGACTTAAGATCTTCCTAATACACCCCTCTTATGTCTAACAATCTTTTAGGCGTGGTGCGTGGATATTAACGATGGGTAGTCCATAGTTTAATCGATAGGCTCTAATACCATATTAGAGTTTGACCTAACTCATCCTTACAAAACTGGCTTGTAAAGTGTGGGGTGTCATTCTATATAAACTCTTTTCAAGCTCTATGTCTAACCAATATAGAACTTAAGATCTTCCTAATAATCCACCCCAATACAACTCAAAGATAGACATAGTACAACAAAAGGACAAGATAACTATCCTAACTTTCAATGAGCTCGATACAAATTCTCTTACAAGCATTATTACGAAATACAACCTAAAAGATTAGAGCTCCATTCCAATCAAAAAAAGAGTCTTCAATTTCCTGATTTAGATGAATCATTAGCAAAATGTCTCGTAATTGCTACAAACCCCTTCCTTTTTCTTCAGTTAGCACTGAAACTTTAATGCTTGAATCCCATACCTATGAATTTTCGATCCACTATCCCATCTCTGCCATCTTGAACCTACATTGAGGAACATTCGAGTACAGACCTGAAAACAGATTATTCAAACAAGTAGAACCCACTTGTCTTTCCAAAAGTATATACACTTTTTATTATTAGAACACACAGTTAATGCGCAACAAGATTGTAATTGTAAGATGAAATAAATAACACACGCACACACTCTAATGTTTTGACATCTCGGAAGACATCTTGGAGGAGAAGAAGAGAGAGAATAGAGACAATTCTCATTGATTATTATTTCACATTACAAAGTGTTATTTATATGTGTTACAAAATAGCTTGCTAAGCAAGTCATCCATACACAAGGTAACTAACTAACAACCATTTTGTAACAAACTACTAACTAACTTGTACACATGACAGTTATGGATTAACAATCAACACTCCCTCTTAATTCATAACTGTTGAACACTCATAACACCAAGTTTCTTTCTTAAAAAACTCAAATTTGTCAAGCTTTAAAGCCTTTGTAAAACCATATGTCAACTGCATTTCAGTTGCACAATATTGCACTTCAATCATTCTATTGTTCACTTGCTCTCTAATGAAATGAAACCTTGTATCATTGTGTTTACTTCTTTCATGTGAGATTGGATTTTTAGGAAGACTAATAGCTGACTTGTTATCAATTCTGAGTACCAAAGGCTTCATCACTTCACACCTCAGTTCCTTCATCACTGAATCCAACCACATTGCTTGACAAGTTGAAAATGTTCCTGCAATATATTCTACCTCACAAGGTGAAAGTGCAGTCACTGGTTGTTTCTTTGTACACCATGATATAGCTGATTCATTGAACTTGAAAGCATAGTCAGATGTACTTTTTCTATCTCTGTTGTCTCCATACTAATCACTATCTGAGTATCCAATGAGTTCACTTCTTTCACATTTGCTTCCATTTAAGAATAGTAGACCAAAATCCTTTGTGCCTTTTATATACCTAAGTATCCTTTTAGCAGCTATTAAGTGAGTATTCCTTGGATCATGCATGAATTTGCTAATCACACTGACTGAGTAGCAAATGTCAGGCCTGCTGTTGCACAGGTATCTCAATGAAGCAACCATTTGTCTGAACAAAGTTGGATCAACTCTTTCTTCCCCACTGCACTCATCCACTTTTTGAGTTTGTCTCTGATGGATTTGAAATTGAATTTCAACTATTCATTTCAAATTTCTCAAGCAATTCGCCTACATATTTCTGCTGGTGCATAACTGTTCCATTCTTCACCTTCAGAAACTGCATTCCTAAGAAGAATGAGAGTTCCCCTAGATCAGTCATCTCAAATTCAGATTTCAACTTGTTTTTCACTTTTTCAACCTTTGATGTCTTGCTTCTTGTAATGAGCAAATCATTCACATATAGGAAGATTATCATGGTCCCTTCTTTATTGAACTTTACACATACACACCAAACTCTGCTGAACACTTTTTGAAACCTATTTGTATCAGAATTTGATCAATCCTCTTGTTCCAGGCTCTAGGGGTCTGCTTCAACTCATACAAAGCCTTATGGAGTCTATACACCATGTTCTCCTTGCCTTGCACTTCAAAACCAAGAGGTTGTGACAAAAACACTACCTCTTCAAGTGGACCATTTAGAAAGGCTGATTTCACATCTAAATGATAAAGTGACCACCTTCTCTTGCAAGCTAGAGCAACAACTAACCTTACAGTTTCAAGCCTTGCAACTGGAGTAAACACCTCATTGTAATCAACACCATGTTTTTGTAAGAAGACTCTAGCCACCAACCTTGCCTTATACTTTGAATTTTTTCCATCAGGATTTAGTTTTAGTTTGAACACCCACTTCACATCTATTTTCTTTTTCTTATCTGGCAAGTTAGCTAGCTCTCAGGTTTGATTATTCTCAATTGAATGGAGCTCTTCCATCATAGCTTTCCTCCATACATCTATCTTTAGTGCTTCTTTGTAATTGAGAGGTTCAACATCTGCCAATAATGAAAAGTGAATGATATCACCTTCATCATTTACTGCATTATCAAGAATTACATCACAATCATTCAACCTTCTTGGAGCTTGCCTGATTCTTTGAGGTCTCACAAATGCTTCCTCTTCTTCTAGTTCATCTGCATCATTATTGTTCACTTCTTCATTATTTGATTCATCACTTGAATCAGGATAAATGTAGCTTTGTTGATTCTCTTTATTGTATATTGGCTCCTATTCCCATTTTCACTTCTCAGCCTCATTCACAATCACATATCTACTGACATGTACCTTTTGAGTTAGAGGATTATACAACTTATAGACACCTTTTAGATGATATCCTATAAGTATCATAATCTCACTTTTATCTTCAAGTTTGCTTCTTCTAACATCTGATACATGTTTGTAGCACAAAGAGCCAAAAACCTTGAAATGCTTCACATTAGGCTTTCTTCCACACCAAGCTTCCTCCGGTACCTTCAAATTCAGCTTCTTTGTAGGACATTTATTCAAAATGTAAGCAGTTGTAGTGATTGCGTCACCCCAAAACTTGTGTGGCAGTTTTTTCTTCTTGATCATGCTTCTTGCCATATTTAGTAGAGTTCTATTCCTTCTCTCAGCAAGTCCATTATGCTGAGGTGTATAGGGAGATGCTACCTCATGCATAATGCCTTAATTGACACAGAAGGCTTCAAATTCTTTTGAGGTGCATTCTCCTCCACCATCAGTTCTCAAGATCTTAATAGATTTACCACTCTCCTTTTCTATTAAGATTTTGATTTTTTTGAATACATCTAAGGCCTCACTCTTAAGCTTGATTATATACAGCCATATCATTCTTGTACATTCATCAGAAAATATGATGAAGTATCTGCTTCCCCCTAATGAAGATACTTCAAAAGGACCACATATATCAGAGTGATCCACCTGCAGTGCTACACTAGCTCTTTTAGGTGCTTCAGAAGCAAAGGAAAGCCTACTTTGGTTGCTCTTTACACATACTTCACAAATGGATCTTCTGACATTCAGTTTTGGCAAGCCATACACCAATTCTTTAGAATTCAAATCACTAAGAATTCTAAAGTTTAAGTGACCATACCTCTTGTGCCATAGATCTTCAACATCTTCACTCACTGCTGCAGACAGACACATCATCTTTTCACTTGAGATGTTACATCTGTATGTTCTATTCTTTAACATGTTTGTTTTAAGCACCAAATTCTTCTTTGCATAAAAAAACTTCAAAGACTCATCATCCATGGTCACTAATATCCATTCTCCATCAGTTGACCAATGCTCATGAGAATGCACTTCATCTCAGGAACATACATCACTTCTTCAATAATGATTCTTTTGCCATCATTGCTTTTAATCACTATATTTCCACTACCTTCAGCTGCAAGTTCTCTACTGTCAGCCAATTTGATGCTTGTTTTCTTGCTAGCATCAAAACTTGTCAATTATTCTTTATATGATGTCATGTGATTTGAGCACCCAGAATCAAGAAACCATTCTTCATTCTTAATCCTTTCCTCACTAGTAGTAGCAATCATCAAAACTATACTGGAATCCTCTCCACAAGCCAAATTTGCTTCTTCATCAGTCTTTGGACCTTTCTTGAACCAATATTCATCACCAAAGTGCCCATACTTCTCACAGTTGAAGTATTGCAACTTACTTTTGTCAAAATCCCTCTTCTTATTCTGACATCTACCAAAGCCTCCTCCTTTTGAAGATTCATCTTTGTCTTCACTCTTGTTCTTTTCATTGTTGGACCAATTTGCTTTTCTTTTTCCCTTCTTCTTGAAATTCTTCTAATTTCCCTCCTTCTTGAAAGTTTGAACTTGAAATACTTGTTGAACTGATCTCTCTGAACTTCTATCAATTTTCATAGTTTTTACATCCTTTGCTTCGTGGATAGCTACAACTATGAAATCAAACTTTGGACTCAAAGATCTCATCATCTTTTCTACTACCATTTGATCTGTAATTCTCCCACCACAAGTTTGTATCTGATTAACAATGGCTGCTAATTTTGAAAAGTAATCACTTACCTTCTGATCTTCTTCCATCTGCATCATCTCATACTTTCTTCTATGGGATTGTAGCTTCACTTGCTTCACCTTTTCTCCACCAGTGTGATAATTTTCTAAAATGTCCCATGCTTCTTTGGATCTTGTCACCTTAGAAATCTTCTCAAAGTGTTGATTGTCAACATTCTGCTGAATGTAGAACATAGCTTTGTAGTCTTTCTTCTTGGCTTCCTCGAATGCAGTTCTCTGTGCATCATTTTGCATAATTTCACTCACTTCTTGTGCTCCAAATCAAGACTTCGTCAAAGCACTCCAACTATCCCAGTTCTTGCCATCAAGAACCAGAATATTTGATCCAAAACCATTACTATTCATCTTGCCTATCAAGAAACTATCACTCAGTGTTTCCCTTGGATTGAACCCCTCACTTCTCACTTCTGTTTCCCTTGGATTGAACCAGGCTATAGATGCCAATTGTTAGAACACACAGTTAATGTTTTGACATCTTGGAGTAGGAGAAGAGAGAGATTAGTAATGATTCTCATTGATTATTATTTCACATTACAAAGTGTTATTTATATGTGTTACAAAGTAGCTTGCTAAGCAAGTCATCCATACACAAGGTAACTAACTAACAACCAATTTGTAACAAAATACTAACTAACTTGTACACATGACAGTTATGGATTAAAACTCAACACATTTCCTAACTTGAAATTAAAGCTACCTATAAACCAACTAGCCTCAAAATCTTGAATAGAAGTATGAACTTAATTAATCTTGAATTTTCCTTTTGTGCTCAATCAAACTCTTGATTTCTCCATTTTAACTTGAGTTCTACAACCTCTAAAAATTAACTCTTTATGAAAGCATATGAGTCTTGCACTTAAATGGAACGCCAAAAGATCCTTCTGAATCAAGAACTCTTAACAAATATATGGCATAATTCTATTTGGAATTTTGATATGAGGTCTTTTGCAACTTGAATATAAAACTTAAAATTGAATCAGTGGCGAGTTCAATGGATATTTGCGAAGACGTAGATTCTGCGTCTCAATTTGAAGCTTGCTTGTCTAAACTCAAATCCGTCCACATTCAACGTTTCAATTCAAACTCTTAATCTTTCTTGGGAAATCTCTGAGAAACTTTGAGGGGCAAGACTTGTATTGACCGAGGGGTCTGCAGGAGATAAGAGGAACATGTAAAGCTTCCATGATCTTCTTGAACTTTCAACAGCGGGCCTAACTTTACACCACAAACAAACAACTGGTTAAAAGGGTTGGCTAAAATGCAAGATGGATTAAAATGAATATGCAAAAAGAAAAAAAAATGGAAATGCACAAGGAGGTGGGACCTTGAGGTCAAAAATTAGGGTGCTACAGGATCTTTAAGAGGAAATCCTAGAATATCCATTTTAATGACATATTTAGGGATGAATTAGGAACACTCTTGGCATAACACCGTAAACCCAGATGATAATTTTTAAAATATTGCATAAAATATTAAGATGTGATAAGGGTGTCACATTGGCAAATTATTAAACTTTTATTCTAAAGTTGGAAAATTAAACATCAAACAAAGCATGAGAAATCAATTTAAAACAACTTATAAAACATAGCAAAATATTTCCAAACCGATGTTAAAATATCAGAGCAAAATCTAGAATATACTAATAGCTGACAATGTCTGGCAAAAACATAAAACAGAAGCAAAACAACTGAAGATGGCAACTACGCCATCCTTCATAAAAATAACAACTATCACTCCTCAGTCTCTACCTATGAATTATCTGCATGACATACATATGTAGAAACATGAAAACAAGATAGGGTGAGAATACACTCAATAACTTAAATGGTGTTAAAACAACAAGGATAATACACAACATCATTTAAAGTCAATACAATTATACAATCGACAAAATTAAATATAAAATGCTCATTTCCCATACTCCCAATCATGCAGTACTATCACTAGATATCAGAAGTGTGTTATTGAGTGATCCTAAACACTAGACTGAAGTCCTAAACACTGGACCGGAGTCCTAAACTCTGTACCAAAGTGTTGAATTCTAGACCTAAGTCCTAAACACTATAACAAAGTCCTAAGCTAACTTCGATATACATGATATTACAAACAAACTCAAATATCCATCCAAACCTCCTACACTAATATTAACACTGCCTGTTAAGGCTAACACTAGTTCTTATGAACCTAAACATATAAATACTGCTAGTTAGGGATAAAACATTGGGCTCGCTTTGGACCTAAACCATCAACATTCAACATCTCCTAACAGTATGTTGATATATCAATTAAATTGATCATAAACAAGCAAAACTCTTTTCTCAACAATAATTAGTTAATAGTATGAAATGAGTCGAGGAACCAGAATCTATATGAAAAATCGAGTCAAACATTAAAATAGGTCAAAACAGGGTTGACGGTTGGCTCGTCACGCCATGAAGGTCGTTGCCTCCCTGGGTATCCATACCTCTCACTCGATGAAATTCTATGGGAAATTACACCTGTTGTGAGGTGTCGACGGTTTGACTGTCACATGGGTGACACTAGTCATTATTAACGCTTTGACGTCTTCTTCCCCGTGTTGTAGTAAGGATCAGATATCAAGCTGTTGTATTAACTTGAACCACAAATCTTTGAAGTTTGCCATCGAACTTTGATTTACCCAAAGGAAAGGGAAAAGATCAAAAAAACCCTAATTGCGCAATGTAATAACAATGCTAAGAGATTTAAGGTTCAGGGGTTGGTTATGCTTGCTATTGTTGGGAAATATTCTATGGGAAGAAACCTAGGGGTTTATTTCTAAGTATGCTCGCCAAGACATCGCATCTCGTGCCTACGTATCCTAGCAAGGATGGAATCAGAGCATTCGTAGTTCACCTAACTATGGGTGAGGAACTCTTGATAGTGATCAAGGTTCCAAAGGGGGAAGGTAAGTGTCAATAGCAATGACAATTACATAGAGTTAAGAAACTCTGATCCTAAGGCTAGGATAAAAGGGAAAGACTCTAACAAGGTCCAAAGGGTAAGTAAGTGTCCATAGTAATGATACTTACCGTTGTACCCCAAAATTTGCCCAACCTTTTCTTTACTTGGCTTATGTTTTCTAGCATTTTCATTTGTATATCATTTTTCATTGGCAGGGGATCAAGAGGTGTGCATAGCAAGAGAGGTTTTTCAAGGGTTCCAAGCAAGCATGAGTGCTCATCAAGTCATCAGAAGCTGGTCAGAGCTCTTTGAGAAAGTGAATGGATGTATATTGCTTATCTCCTATCTTGGAGGCCAATTGAGGATCACCTGAGGATCACAAGTTCATGGATATGAATATGAGATGTTGTGAAGCTCATTGAGTGCTTTGATAGCCATTGTGGAGCTTATGCAAGTTGTTATATCATGGGCAAGAGGTTGCAGTCAGAGGATTGTACACCTAGGGTTTCATCTGCCTAGTGCAAGATCCATTGTGGATTTGAGGGAGATTAAGACTTAGTTCTAAGTCTTTGGAGTCATAGAAAGTTATGGTGAGGCATATAAGATGTTATTTCAAAATCAATTCAAGAAGAATCAAGAGTGTGAGAAGTTACTAAATTAGGGTTTCAGAGGTTTGTCAGTGTAAAAGCCCCCTATTTAGTGCCTAACTTCAAGACCACACATCTCAAGATACAAGTGTAATCTCACTTTGACATGAACACGAAACTTGTAGAGCATGTTCTTAGATTTCTTTTGAGTACTAGAAATCACCCATTGGGTTTGTAGAACTCAAGTTATGATGCCGGCAAGTTGTGGGTCTTAGATGAACCATATTTTCAGTCAACAAAAGTCAACCATCTTCCAAGGCACTTTTGACCTAGAATCATGTTTCTCCTCAACTTTGGATGAACTTGAAAGTTGTTCCTCATGATCTTAGCTTTCCAAAAAGTCCTGAAGTCCTTCATCTCATTTGTAGAACTCAAGTTATGAAGCTTGCAAGGCAGGGGTATTTTGGGAAAGTGAGATTATAGGTCATTTTCATTATAGGTCTTGTTCATGACCTTATGCACTTCAAATGAAACTTTTCCACATGATCAATACACACTCTCAGCAACTGATTTGAATCAAAATCAAGGAAAATGGGAGGGAACTCACGTGTGCATGAAGCTTGAATTTCCAATTTGGGCATTTTTGAGTTGCACTCTAATCAGGCCAAATTGGGCCTCCAAATCATTCTAGATCCAGCATATAAAAGTTCCAGATGAAGTTTGGAGCTTCATTGGTGCATTTTGGTGGAGAATTGAGCAGAGCATAGTTGGAATATTCAAGAGAGAAGTGAAAATCGTGAATCAAAATTGAGGCCATTTCAACTCAAACTAAAGCAAGCAGCATCTTCCTTGATCTTCATTGAGTGGATCTGCATCTTTTTGAGCAAGCAAAGCATCTGTAGAAGCTCCAACGGAGAGACTCCGTTAGGTAATCATCAAATCAATATTTCTCTCATAATATGCATCCATTTCACTCCATTGTTGTTGCAAACTGAAGTCCTACATGTGTAGGCAAATTCTGGATAGGTTAGGGTTGTGTTTATGGAAATTTCAGTTTGGTGCTTGAAACTTCTTGCGTTCAAATCTCTTTGTTCTTGCATGATAAATAAAATTGGATTGTAGATTCATGATCTACATAACGTGGCGATCATTTTAGTATAAAATTTTGCACGTTTTGGTTAAGTCTTGCACCTGCAACTCCGATGGTGTTGCCGAAGAAGACGACCAGAACAGTGGTTCTGGCGTCTGGTTTGTTTTCCGTTTGGCTGACTTGGATTGCCACATGTGCGCGCTGAATCTTTGACTGAAATGAGATCAACGACTTAGATTTGCTTTGACCAGCCAGCGTGGTGCTTGGACTTGCCACACGTTTAAATGAAACGCATCATTTCATGGTTGGATCTAGTTTGTTTTGATTGGGCTCAGACACGCTAATTGCACCCGCCTCTTCCTTGGCCCAATCTTTTTGCCTTGTCTGACTGTTATTTGCACCACTGCACTTATTTCTTTTTTTTTTTTATGCTGTTTTGATTTTAATTCAACAAAAATAGTTCCAAATGTTGTAAAATCGCACAAAAATATTTTTATGACACTTTGAGATGTCATTTAATTTTTGGAAATGTTTATTTTCATTTTTGATTTATTTTTTAATTAAAAAGGGATTTTCTATTTGGAGTTGTTTTTAATTGAATTTTAATTGTTCTTGCTTGTTCTTGCATGGTTTCTTGAGCAATATTTCTTTCCAATGATTGAAACTTTTTTCTCATGTCAGTGATGAGTTGAAGAGTTTTATAGGATGCTTTTGCCCCTAGTTTGACCATTTTTTGTTTGACTTTGATCTCATTTTTGTTGACCCTCGACAATCCTCCTTCAAAGTGGAGCATCCTTGTGAATCAAATTCTTTGATGATGCTTTGAAGTGACTTTGATTGTGATCTTTTGGCCTCTGGTTTCCAACTCTTTGATGTTTATTTGAGATTTTATTTGGTTATTTTTGAACCTTTTTCCTGTTTTTGAGGTAACTTGCAAGTCAAGTTACTTCTAAGGGAGGTTCCTACAAGCACTTGACCTAGTTTGGATGGGAAATGACTTCTATGGATCTCTTGAGCTCTCAATTCTTGTTGATTCATACTTCTAACATGTTGATGTATTTGAATGCTCATTTTTAGGTCATAAACTTGTTCATTTCTTGTTGATATTTTCATTTCTTTTAGGCTTTCCACTTGAAGTTCAAGTGTTGAATGTGCTTAAGACCTAGGTCTTTCTCTATGCCTATGCTTGCATTCTCTTTGGTGCTTTTCCTTCTTTGGTTTATGTACTTTCTCCTATCATCTTTGCTTCTGTCCCATGACCTTAGAGTCCCATTTGAGATGGTTTAGTCCCTCCTTTGGAGGTACTTGGAACATATCATGAGTGGTGATTCTTTGAGGACTCCTTTGTTGTGTGCTTGCATGATCATTGAGTTTTCCTATGGTTGAGTTGCCCATTTGAGTTCCTTGCTATCCTCACCTTGCCTCCCATTCTCTCATTTGATCATGTCCTCATCTCTTTCCTTTTGGTGTGCCTTAGGGCTTGTGGTTGATGCTTGAATGGTTGTAGGACTTGTTCTCCCATTTCATCCCATTTTTGTGCATTTGTTTGCTCTCTTTTGTGTGAATTCTTTCTTCCTTCTTCTTTGCATATCTAATATGCATGCTTGATATTGAGATGTGCTTGTGGAGGCTACTTCCCCACACTTTTTTTCTCCCTCACTTTCATTCTAATTGTGCATTACATGTTTGCATACTTGTATCTTTCTTATTACATGCTTCCTTCTTCTTCTTTTTCTTTGCCATGTTCCCTTAGGATCTCTAATCTCTCTTGTTCAAGAGGGATTATGATAGACCTTAGGCTTGAATCCATGCATGATAACATTAGGTAGCATTCCCTTTTATCCCAATCATAGGCGCATTTTGTATGAGAACATTAGGCTGAGTCTTAGTCTCCCTTTAGAGTGTCTCTCTCTTCTCATCTCAGAACACTTTCAAAAACATCTAATTAAGGTTAAGGATTGTTGTACGTTACGAGCCTTAAGTACTTGGGAAATGGTGATTAGGGGGCCTCCTCTCAATCATCTAGAGTGTTTAGCGTATGTCCTTTGGACGATATGCGACGCATTCGCCCCTAGGTCATAGTCTTTAGTGCAACATGAATTACAAACAATAATCAATGCACTTATTCTCTAAAAAACACAAAAACAAACTTCAAATATTTTTATCCTTCATGATCTTAATTTGGAAAACCTTTTTCATAAGGAGAGTTTTGTTAACTCTTGGTTCTACCGCAAACGGGTAACGCTTAAGTCTCCAATGGTCGAGCTGCATACACCTAACTGCTAGAACTAAGTTTTAACCCTACTCGGGCCTAAAACATTTTGAACCAACCGGTGTTCTTGTTAGCCTGAACTACGTTTGCTCTGATTTATCATACCAGATGAGGATACGTAGGCACAAGATGGCGATGTCTTGGTGAGCAACCTTCCCCACTTTCACCCGTAGTTAGCCGAACTATGTTGACTCTGACTTTTCCATTGCACGAGGGAATACGTAGGCATGGAGTGGCGATGCTCTATCGAGTCTCTTTTTCTTTTCTTTTGTACCTGAGTCGTAGCTTAGATAGTAAACACCCTTTTTAGATAGACAATAAAGCGTGGATCCCGTCGATTACGACGGACGTGAGGGGTGCTAATACCTTCCCCTTGCGTAACCGACTCCCGAACCTGAGATATGGTTGCGATGACCTGTCTTTTCCCGTTTTTGTTAGGTTTTCTCTGATAATTTCCTTTCCCTCTTTTGGGATAAATAACGAACGGTGGCGACTCTTCTGTCCTTGCCGGCCTCTCTTCGCAGTGATGCGCCAGCTGGCGACTCTGTTGGGGATATATTCCCATCCCCTATGCGAGTCAATCCTAGCGCTTGGTTGTTTATCTTTTTGGGTGTACGTATATATGTGTTGTACTTTATTTTCCCACATTTACTTTTAGCATTGTATATATCAGTTTTGTTGTGCTGTTGGGGGGAATGTTCCATTGAGAGATAAGCCGGACCCGGGCTTGAGTACAAACATAGCATTAGAAGTGGAAAGTAGTGGTGAACCTGTATGTTTGGCATTTACTAGTTCCCATGAAATTCGTGCTCAGACGAGATTCTCTTTGATGACTTCTCTTCTGGCCCTTTGGGCTTGAAGGGATTTTGGATCTGAGGATTGTCGACTCTGGGGACCAATCATTTGTGATTCAGCTAAGTGAGGCCGCTTTGGGAGATTATGATGCCAAACCAGAAATGGTGAACGTATCATCGTTTCTCAAAAGTCTGTGACGCTGATGACCGCATAGGATGCCGTACCTTGTCAGTGATAGGTTCATACTTGTGAGTTGGACGGGTTATGCAGGAAACCTTTACCTCCAACCTACCTGGTTTTCTCGTCGGTGCAAACTTTTGATCTTGACACAGTGTGTCCTAATTATCAGTGACATGTTACTGTCAAAGCGAAGCACTAGTTCTTCTCAATCAACAACATATCAGTCTTGATCCCCTGTTTGCATGTGCATTTGAATTTTCATTTTGCATATTCATTGATATGTATTTATGTTGCAGGTGTACATTTCCCTTTGATTCTAGTGTTCTTATTTCTCTGACATGGGGCCTAGCCTGAGGAAGACAGTGGTATACAAGTTTCCAACACCTGACATCAGATCTCTGTTGGGTTTAATTTTTGTGGCTGACAGGAAAGTGATGGAAGACTTCAAGGAATCCTATGGGAAGCTTCTGAGTGTTGTCTACAAGCCATCAGTGTATGAGTTGAATGGTCTTTATGCTCTCTTGCAGTTTTATGACCCACAGCTGAGATGCTTTACTTTTTATGGTTATATTCTGGCACCTACCTTAGAGGAGTTCTTTGTGTTGTTAGGAGTGCCTATTCTTGATTAGATGCCATTCTATCACACCGAAGTTGAGCCTGATCTAGCTAAGCTTGCTGCTGCTTTGCATCTGGATGTTTCTGAGCTGAAGGGGCATTTGGCTAAGAGGAGTGGAATACCTGGTTTCCCTTTATCCTTTCTGATTGAGAAATCTCAACAGTTTGCCAAAGATGGTTGTTGGGTGGTGTTTAATGCTATCTTAGCATTGTGTATCTATGGTATCATGTTATTTCCTAACATTCCGGATTTTGTAGATTTGGATGTGTCCCATATCTTTTCCTCAAGGAATCCTATACCTATGCTGCTAGGCGACGTCTATCATTCTGTGCACTACAAGAATGAGAACAGAATAGGGAAGAATGTATCTTGTTGTGTGCCTTTGCTGTATATGTGGTTTGTGAGTCATTTCCCCAAATCTGGTCCTTTCATTACTACTGCAGGTACTTCAGAATGGTCTGAGAGGTTGATGGGGTTGTCTACTGAGAACATTATCTGGTTTGACAAAGATATGTTGGGTACTAAGATCATTTATAGTTGCGGAGGTTTTCCTAACATCCCGTTGGTCGGAAGGAAAGGATACATCAACTATAATCCATCCTTGCTAGTCAGACAGTTTAGGCATGCCTTGAGAGATCCTCCTAAGGAAGAGGAGATACAAGAATCTCTGTATCTCACTGGATTGTTGGAAGGGGATACGTTGCTTATAGTTGAGGATGCTTGGAGTAGAATCCATAGGAAAGGGAAAGTTTCTTTGGGTAAGAGTAACAGTCGAGCTTACGACCCCTATTTGACTTGGATCCAGGATAGAGCAAAGAGGTTACTGATGCCTTTCCCGTCTGTTGAGCCATTGTATCCTCTCATGATTGAGGAACCTACTACTGTGGATGTTCAGAAGTATAACCAGTTGTGGTCTGAGAAAGAGGAGCTCCGGAAAGCTAATGAAGAGTTAGAGAAAGAGATCATTCAGCTCCGGAGTGAGAAGATTGAAGTTGTGCACGTTTTCAAGAGGCAGACTGAGCTTGTGAACAGGTTGGGTACAGATTTGACCAAGGAGACTCGTTCCCGTGAACGTTTGGGTTTAGATCTGAAAGTTGTCGGTGATGTTCTTGCTTCTAAGAAGAAGGACTTGGATAGGGCTTATATGGAGATTTCCAAGTTCAATGATCACCAGAATGCTACTCTTTCCAACAACAAGGAGCACGAGGATAAGTTGAAGCAACAATTGCTAGACTGAAGACCCAGCTCAGAGCGAAGGATGAGAGGATTGCAGATGAAGCTTCACTCAGGCGGGACAGTGATTGTAGACTGAACAAAGCTTTGACAACCTTGGAGGATTACAAGCTGAGGGTTGATTCAAAGAGGTGCAAACTAGAGGAAGTCTTTGGTGAGGGAGCCTGGGAAGACTATGCTGAGGGGTTACAGACCACTATCAGACAGAGAGAGGCACTCATTCAGGGGTTACTCGTCAGACCAGATCATCTTGAGACACAAGAGCTGTTGGAGGAGTTTCGTACTTGTTGTCGTACCTGATGTCTTTCTTTTCCTTTGTAGCCTGTTTGTAGTGACCATCACCAGACCTGTTGGCTGAGGTCCTTTTGTGGATTCATTGTACTCAGTTGTATGGTTGTACATTTCCTGTTGGCCTTTTCTTGTATGTAGGAGGTGTTTGGCTCTATGCTTGGGTTTCCCTATGGCTCGTTGTTCGCGCAGGAACTAGAATCAAGGGGAAACATCTCTAATGCATATATACATGTCTGCATTTTGCATAGCAGGTGTAGCGGAACCATTTTTCTTACCCCTGTTGGTTTGTTAGATTGTTTCAGGATAGACGGCCAGACTACTCACCGGTACGCCACAAGAGGGAATCAGCGCAAAGTTATGGAACAAGTGCAAGCTGAGATGCAGGAGATGAGAGATAGGATGGCTCAGTTTATGGAGCTGATGCAGGGGTGGCAAATGGCCAAGAACAACTGAGGACTCTGGTCCAACCATTGATTGCTCGTGTTGACAATAATGGTGTGCTTCATGGAGGAACTGCTGCTAATCCTCCTCGCGATGATGGTACGCCACATGCTCACGTTATTCCTACAACAGTTATCCCTCCGGGCGGAGGCAATATAGGTGTAATCCCTGAAGTGGTGTATGCTATGCATGGCAACAATGTTCCTCAATGGGATGAAGACCAGCAGGAAGACGCATTTTCTATGCGAGATATCGGTGTTGGACTACCATCTGAGGTTGATAAAAGGTTTAGGCTGATTGAAGAAAAGATGAGATCTTTTGAAAATCAGAATTCCATGGGACTAGACATGGCCAATCTGGGGCTGAGCTCGGGTTTGAAAGTTCCGCTGAAATTCAAAGTCCCTGACTTTGACAAGTATAAGGGAACTACTTGCCCAATGGTCCATTTGCGTTCTTATTACCGCAAAATGTCTGCCTACTCGGATGACGAAAAATTGCTCATGCATTTTTTTCAAGATAGCTTGTCAGGACCCTTGCTTGAGTGGTATATGGGACTGAAGCATGTTAATATCCGCAGTTGGAGAGACTTAGCTGAAGCCTTCGTGAAACACTATCAGTATAATAGCGACCTTGCTGCTAACAGGGTCCAACTTCAGAATTTGTCTCAAAAGACTGGTGAGTGCTTTAAGGAATACGCCCGGAGGTGGCGCGAACTTGCAGCAGGAGTGCAACCTCCGATGGTGGAGTGTGAATTGATTGATATGTTTGTAGCCACTTTGCCTGGTTTCTATTATGAGAAGCTTATCAATAACATGTCTGGTAGCTTTTCCAATTTAATCATCATTGGGGAGAGGGTAGAGAATGGTATAAATCTGGGAAAGATCCAATCTGGTGAAGTGTCCTCAGCCGGAGGAGGAGGTAAAAAGGTGTTTGGTAATAAGAAGCGTGAAGGCGAGACTAATTCAGTGTCTAGTTCCCGAAGGAATAGATATCAACGATCAGTGCAAAACCGTCAGCAGCAGCATGTTGCTAGTATCACGATTCCAGCCGTTCCTCAACAACAGCAACAACCATAACAACAGCCGCCACAACAGAATCAACAGGGTTATAGAAGGTTTCAAGATCGGAGTCATACAACAAATAGACAATTTGACGCACCTCTGATGCCTTATTCTCAATTGCTCCAGCACTTGTTACAGTTGCAGTTAGTACAAAAGAGAACTTTAGCTCCTCTGACAGGTGCACCATCACTCGGTTATGATGTGAATGCTCGTTGTGAGTTCCATTCCGGGGCACCTGGGCACAACATTGATAACTGCAAGGCCTTTAAACACAAAGTTTAAGATTTGGTGGATAGAAAGGCAATAAACTTTTCTCACGACGCTCCCAACGTCGTGCAAAACCCCATGCCCAACCATGGGACAACCGGAGTCAGTGAAATCATTGAAGACGAGAGTTTAGATCTGATAACTGATGTCAATGATTTGAAGACGCCGTTGGGCTTCGTGAAGGAAAAGTTATTGAAGGAAGGGATATTCCCATGCTGTAATGAATCATGTGCTGAATGTTTGAGTCACCCCGAGGGATGTGCAAAGCTGAAGAGCTGTATTCAGGGTATGATGAATGATGGAATGTTGCAATTTGAACGGATTGCTGAGAAGAAGTCTGAAGAAGTAATGGTTGAAGAAAGGAATGAGGTTGCAACGATCTCGATTCCATACAAAACTATAACTATTTCTGCGCCGAGGCCGCCAACCATTATCATCACCAAAGCTGGTCCTGTGTCGTATGAGAGTACCAAAGCAATTCCATGGAATTAAGGAGCGGAGGTATATTGTAATGGGAAAAAGAAGGAATTGAAGATCTTGCCGACTGATTCTGTGGATAATCTAGTTGGAGCTGGTGGAATCACTCGAAGCGGAAGAGTGTTCTCATCACCTGAAGTGGTTGCTGATAGAGTTGATAAGGGGAAGAAAGCTGTGGTGGAAGAAACTTCTCAAGCTGGTGAGAAGAGTTCTTTGGAGAAGGAAGCGGATGAGTTCATGAGATTGATAAGAAAGAGTGATTACAAGATAGTTGATCACTTGCAACAGACTCCCTCTAAAATCTCCATTCTGTCGTTATTGCTATGTTCAGAAGCGCACCGGAATGCGTTGTTGAGGATATTGAATACTGCTTACGTGCCGCAAGAGATATCGGTTAACCAACTTGAAGGGGTTATAGTGCATGTCAATGCAGAAAGTGGTCTAGGATTCACGGATTTGGACTTGACCCCGAAGGGCAGGAATCATAATTATGCGTTGCACATTTCAATTGAATGTCATGGAGCCGTCCTGTCTCATGTGTTGGTAGATACAGGATTGTCTTTGAATGTGCTTCCAAAAAAGGCACTGATGAAATTGGATACTCGTGGTATTATGTGTACGCCAAGTGATCTTGTGGTGAGAGCCTTTGATGGTACCAGAAGATCTGTATTTGGAGAGATGACATTGCCTATTCAGGTGGGTCCCGAAGTATTTGATGTGGTATTCTATACTATGGACATTCAGCCTGCCTATAGCTGTTTGTTGGGTCGTCCATGGATTCACTCGACGGGAGCCGTAACTTCCACGTTGCACCAGAAGCTCAAGTACATGGTGGGTGGTAGCGTTGTCACTGTATGTGGAGAGGAAGATATAATGATCAGTCATTTATCTTCGTTCAAATATGTTGAGGTGGATGGTGAAATCCATGAGACTCTTTGTCAAGCTTTTGAGACGGTACAGATTAAAGACAAAGTGTCTGCTGTGAGCAAAGCGCCCGAAGTGGCCATGTCATCCTTCAAGGAGGCCTAAGCAACAGTGCAGGCTGGGGCAGTACCAGGTTAGGGTCAAGTGTTGGATATACCCCATAAGCAAGATAAGTTTGGTTTGGGATACTGCCCATCTTCTTCGTCATCCTCACAGAGCGCGCCGCGCTACAAAGGGTCAGTACAGTTTACCAAAGGCGGGGTTATCTTCGAGAGGATCAACGCTGTTTCAGATGAAGACGGGGATAGTGACTGTGATATGGACTCGTGGATTAGGCCATGCATTCCAGGACAAAGCCTCAACAATTGGACTATCGAGGAATTCATTCAAGTGACAACGGAAGAGTAATACTTTGTTTTTCTGATTATTATACAACCCTATGTTCTACCAGGAGCATAGTGGTCTTGTCTTCAGGGCCTTATTGGTTATGCTTGCACAATCTTTTTCAATTAATCAAAGGGCGTTTTTCTGCATTCAAATATTGTGATCCTTGTTTTTCATGTTTTATGTTTAACAATAAAATGGCAATATGGCTTTGTGCTTGTTTTGCATATCATTTTAAGCATTTAACCATTATTATTATTGCAGGATTCACATTGCAGATGACACAGCGCCAGAGACATCTATGACTCGCTTCGAATTCGATAATCCGATATTTCAAGCCGAAGAAGAGATATATTTACGAGAAGAGCTAGCTATACTTTTGAGAAAGGAAGAAAAGATTATTGTGCCTCATCAGGAGGAAATCGAGGTTATTAACTTGGGTTCTGAGGAAGTTGTGAGGAATGTTCGGATAGGGGCTGCACTGCAGAGTGACAACAAGCAAAGTTTGGTTGAAATGCTCCGTGAGTATAGTGATATCTTCGCTTGGTCATACGAAGACATGCCCGGGCTTGACACAGACATTGTGGTTCATCGCTTGCCGTTGCGTAAAGAGTGTCCACCAGTCAAGCAGAAGCTCAAGCGTACGAGACCAGATATGGCTGTGAAAATCAAGGAAGAAGTCCAGAAGCAGTTGGACACAGGATTTTTAGCTGTTACAACTTACCCTCCGTGGGTCGCTAACATTGTACCCGTGCCTAAGAAGGATGGCAAGGTACGAATGTGTGTCGATTACAGAGATTTGAATAAAGCGAGCCCGAAAGACGATTTCCCGCTCCCCCATATTGACATATTGGTTGATAATACTGCTCAATATTATGTGTTTTCCTTCATGGACGGTTTTTCCGGTTATAACCAGATCAAGATGGCACCGGAGGATATGGAGAAAATGATGTTTATCACGCCGTGGGGGACTTTCTGTTATAAGGTAATGCCTTTTGAGTTGAAAAACGCAGGGGCAACCTATCAGCGGGCTATGATCACTTTGTTTCATGATATGATTCAACATGAGATTGAGGTCTATGTTGATGACATGATAGCAAGGTCGCAAACGGAGGAAGAACATCTGGTCAATTTGTTGAAGCTGTTTGAGAGGCTCAGGAAATTCAGATTGAGGTTGAACCCTAACAAGTGTACTTTCAGGGTCAGGTCAGGAAAGCTGCTGGGGTTCATTGTCAGTGAAAAAGGAATCAAGGTCGATCCTGCAAAAATAAAAGTTGTTCAAGATATGCCAGCGCCGAAAACAAAAAAGAGGTTCGTGGTTTCTTGGGGAGATTGAACTACATTGCTCGGTTCATATCTCATCTCACAGCCACGTACGAACCAATGTTCAAATTTCTAAAGAAAGATCAGGTGGTTGTATGGAATGAGAATTGCCAAAGAGCATTTGATAAGATAAAAGAATATTTGCAGGAACCTCCGATACTGATACCCCCAATTGTTGGAAGACCTTTGATAATGTATCTAACGGTTCTTGAGAATAGTATGGGTTGTGTTCTCAGTCAACACGACGAGACTGGAAGAAAAGAGCATGCAATATACTATATGAGTAAAAAGTTCACAGATTGTGAGTCTCGGTACTCGATGTTGGAGAAAACGTGGTGCGCACTCGTGTGGGCTGCCAAACGTTTGAGATAGTATATGCTTAATCATACAACCATGCTGATTTCGAAGATGGATCTGATTAAATACGTATTCGCAAATCAAGTGCTTTTCAGAAGAATTGCCAGGTGGCAGATGGTACTGACAAAGTACGATATTCAATATGTTTCCCAGAAGGTTATAAAGGGGAGTGTTCTGTCAGAGTATCTCGCCGAACAACCAATTGAAGACTATCAATCTATGAAATTTGAATTTCCTGATGAAGACATCATGTATCTGAAGATGAAAGATTATGATGAACTGTTTCCTAACGAAGGTCCTGAGCATGGCTCCCAATGGCAGATGATATTTGATGGTGCTGTTAACTCATACAGTAGTGGAATTGGGGCAATCATCACGACTCCCCATGGGTCTCATATCCCATTCACTTCTAGGTTGACATTTCCCTGCACCAACAACGAAGTAGAGTATGAAGCGTGCATCATGGGGTTGGAAGAAGCCATTGATCTGAGGATCAAGAACCTAGTTGTGTACGGCGATTCAGCGCTAGTTGTAAATCAAATCAAAGGAAAATGGGAGACCAGGCAACCCAATCTGATTCCTTATATGAACTATGTAAGGAGGTTGTTGCCATTCTTTGATTGTGTAGAGTTACATGACGTGCCGAGAGCGGAGAACCAGATGGCAGATGCTCTAACAACGTTATCCTCAATGTACAAGGTGAACTATTGGAATGATGCTCCAAGAATAGTTATCTCGCGCCTTGGTAGGCCATCATTTGTATTTTCCATTGAGGAAGCCTCTGATGGCAAGCCATGGTTTTATGACATCCAGAATTTTCTTAAGAAACAAGAATATCCGCCAGGGGCGTCGGCCCGGGATAAGAAGACTCTAAGAAGGTTGTATGGAAACTTTTATCTGAACCAAGATGGTGTACTCTATAAGAGGAATTATGATTTGGTGTTATTAAGATGCGTGGACGAGAAAGAAGCAAGCTTGCTTATGGAAGAGGTCCACGAAGGAGCCTTTGGTACGCATGCCGGCGGGCACGACATGTCTTGAAAGTTGTTACGAGCAGGGTATTATTGGCTGACGATGAAATCTGATTGTTTCAAATATGCGAAGAAATGCCATAAATGCCAGATTTATGCAGACAAGATTCATGTGCCGCCGTGTCCTCTGAATGTCATGGCATCTCCTTGGCCCTTTTTTATATGGGGCATTTACATGATTGGCAAGATCGAGCCAACCGCATCCAATGGACATCGTTTCATCCTGGTTGCCATTGACTACTTTACCAAGTGGGTGGAAGCAGCCTCCTATGCGAATGTCACGAAGCAAGTTGTAGCCAGATTTATCAAAAAGGACATCATCTGTAGATACAGAGTGCCTGAAAGAATCATCACTGATAATGGTTCGAACTTGAACAACAAGATGATGAAGGAACTGTGCCAGAGTTTCAAAATTGAGCATCACAACTCATCGCTCTATCGTCCGAAGATGAACGGTGTTGTTGAAGCGGCCAACAAGAATATCAAAAAGATAGTGTAAAAGATGGTTGTAACCTATAAAGACTGGCATGAGATGTTGCCCTTCGCTTTGCACGGATATCGTACTACAGTATGCACCTCAACTGGGGCAACTCCTTTCTCGCTGGTGTATGGTATGGAAGTTGTCCTACCATTAGAAGTCGAGATTCCTTCTCTGAGAGTTCTGGTCGACGTCAAGCTCGATGAGGTAGAATGGGTAAAGAAAAGATTGAATCAGCTTAGCCTGATGGACGAGAAAAGGCTAGCGTCTATTGCATATGGTCGGTTGTATCAGAGCTGGATGAAGAAAGCTTTTGACAAGAAGGTGCGCCCTCAAAGCTTTCAGACGGGTGATCTTGTGCTGAAAAAGATTCTCCCTCCACAAATAGATCACAGGGACAAATGGACTCCCAACTATGAAGGTCCATACATTGTGCGAAAGGTCTTCTCCGGAGAAGCCTTGCTGTTATCCACCATGGATGGTGAGGATTTTACATCCCCTGTGAATGCAGACGCAGTTAAAAAATACTTTGCTTAAAGAGACCCACTGGAAAGGAAAAAGAATATCCAGGAAAAATTGGGTGTCCCGGCGAACCATAAAAAGAATGGGTTCGGGCAAAAGTTAGGGATATAAAAGAAAAAAAAATGTAAACCCGCAAAGTTGAAAACCTGAAAAGGCGACTTTGGCAAAAACGAGTATCTCGGTGAATTGAAAACCCGCAAGGGCGATTCAGGCAAAAGTTAGGGATTTAAAAAAGCAAACGACTGCGGTCTGCGGGTGATCTTCAGAGCTTAGTGGATTGAGGGAGGACCTGTGGGCCGTTTATCTGAATCAATCTCTTCTGAAGACGAAGTGTCGGTGAAGCATCAGAGTCTGTGGGTCATAGATGGATCAACTTATGGTATTCCTCTGTGCCACATTGCCGACATTCTGTATATTTCTATGCATTTCTGTATATTTTTGCGTAGCTTCCTCTTTTCAGGGGTTGCATCTGTTGTAAAATCTTACCTATTTACAAGCCCATCTGTCAATAAAACATATACTATTCAGTAATTGTTTGCTTTAGCCTTACTGTTTTGTTTGTAAAAAACGCCCGATGTTTTTGATAAACTGTGTATACATAAACTTGTAGGCTTTGCCAATAATCATTAAAACTTTGAGTTATTTGAACAACATCACGGATGGTGATTGAGATAGTTCCTTTGTACAGGATATCTTATCTGTTTGTTCGTTTTTGCAGGGTCGTTAGCCTTGGGGTAATTCGTCAGAGGTGTATTTCCAATATGATCACCATTTTCCCCCAGCTATTGAAGTTTGAACATCTCTATCCCCGGTAGAGTTGTATGCAGGTGGACCAAGCAGTTAAGTGTGCGCGCTTATCCGCAACAGTTGGTCGGTACATATTTAGCTCTTCGCAATTCGAGACCGAAGTCTCCAGCAGAGTAAGGTTATTCCCCCAGAGGGTCGAGATTGATATTCCCAGCAGATTAAGTGTGCACGCTTATTCCCAGCAGTTGGTTCTGTACACATTTAATCCCCGCAGGTTGCAGGTAGTATTTACTCCCCAGTGAGTCGAGATGGGATTTCTCCCCACAGAGTTTATACGCATAACTTTGTATCCCTTCGGAGTTCAGTTTGTTGAATCATCCCCAAGCAGAGGTCAATGTGGTTCCCTCGTTGGGCGATCCTCGGTAGAGTTGGCTTTTCTCCCTTGCAGGATCGTAGAGTTGTCTCTATCCTTAGCAAAGTCAACATGAAGTGATTCTATTTCCCTGCAGAAATAGACTATTTCCCAACGAAGTCGGTAAGTTTGTGGTTCCCTGGTAGAATGGATCTATAGCAGAGATAGTTTGTGCCTCAGGTGAGCAATTCCTAGCAGGTTGAATTTTGACTTTTTCCCCGGTAAGTCGTCACTTTCAGGTGAGTATTGGTGAGCCATTCGGGGCTATTTTCTTCAGCAGGGCGTGTTGTGAATCTCGATGGTTGATTCGGGGTTCCTCGCAGAGTTGTTGATTCCCCAGTAGGGTGAATTTGTTCTCAATGTCTGGTTGTCTATCCAGCAGAGCTGTCTTTTCCCCAGAAGAGTTGTATTCTGGAAGGCCGTTCAGGGCATTTCCCTCAGCAGGTTTTTGATGTGAATCCCCAGCTGAGTTTGAACTTCTTGTTCTCGTTTCCCAGCTGAAGTCTAATTATGATTGGCATGTGTTAACCTTTTCCCCAGCAGGGTGGATCTTGGGTTTCTTCTCAATATTTATTTTGCTGGTTTGGTTCCGCAGCATGTTGCATTTTGTGCATAGCATTCCCCAAACGCGTAGCATTTCCATTTCGTATGGAGCATTACGCCATTTTTAAACATACGCATGTGAAACATAAGCCAGGTGGTTACCTCTTTGTTTGCAGGTGTATCTCCGACAGATGACTGTTATCTTTGCCCGAATGGTATCCAGACCATGGCAAGTTGTGATTGATGTAGTTGCCTGTATGGTATCCAGACCATGGTAAGTTGTGATTGATGTAGTTGCTCGTATGGTGTTCAGACCTTGATGACTAGTGATTTCTTATAGTCCGCGTGGTATCCAGACCCCGGCTTACATTTTCCCCAGCGGTGTCGCCGGACCTCAGCTGTTGTTATAAACCCATGTGGTATTCAGACCCTGATGAGTACATTTGTGGTGTATTCCTTTGTCCGTTGAGTATCCAGACTCTGGTTATTACGTTGAGCATTTAGACTCCGGTTATTTCATTGAGCGTTCAGGCTCCGGTTATTTACGATGAGCGTTCGGGCTCCGATTATTTCGTTGAGCATTCAGGCTCTGGTTATTTTGTTAAGCGTTCGGGCTCCGATTATTTCGTTGAGCATTCAGGCTCCGGTTATTTACGTTGAGCGTTCGGGCTCCGATTATTTCGTTGAGCGTTCAGGCTCCGGTTATTTTCGTTGAGTATCCAGACTCCGGTTATTTTGTTGAGCATTCAGGCTTCGATTATTTCATTGAGTATTCAGACTCCGGCTTATTTTGTTGAGTATCCAAAATCTGGTTATTATGTCGAGTATTCAGACTCCGGCCTAGCCTGTTGACTCATTTTGTTTGTCGAATATCCAGATTCCGACAATTTGAAGTAGTATGTTCTAAGCTTGTATGGTATCCAGACCATGGTGCAATCTTTGATGGACGCGTTCATCTTATTATGTTGGTTCCTCAGCAGAGTTGCTTTGTTAAGTTTCTCTCTTCCCTAGTGGAGCATTTTCAAGATGTTTATCAGCAGATGTCTCTTCCGACTGCGTGCCGAAGGTTGTTAATCAATTAGCTTGTTGTCGTTGCAACTATCAATTCCGTTATTTCTGGAGATTTTTATCCCCAATCAGAGTTTGCAGTTTATTTTTGTGGTTGGCAAATTTCTGGGTTCTTCGGTATTCAACCGTCTTTTACCTTGATTGTTTGAAAGCCGTTCGCTTTTCACTCATTCAGGTACAAGTCGCTTGAATAGGGGAAGCTGTTGTACCCCAAAATTTGCCCAACCTTTTCCTTACTTGGCTTATGTTTTCTAGCATTTACATTTGCATATCATTGTTCATTGGCAGAGGATCAAGAGGTGTGCATAGCAAGAGAGGTTTGTCAAGGGTTCCAAGCAAGCATGAGAGCTCATCAAGTCATCAGAAGCTGGTTAGAGCTCTTTGAGAAAGTGAATGGATGTATATTACTTATCTCCTATCTTGGAGGCCAATTGAGGATCATCTGAGAATCACAAGTTCATGGATATGAATATGAGATGTTTCAAAGCTCATTGAGTGCTTTGATAGCCATTGTGAAGATTATGCAATTTGTTATATCATGGGCAAGAGGTTGCATTCAGAGGATTGTACACCTAGGGTTTCATCTGCCTAGTGCAAGATCCATTGTGGATTTGAGGGAGATTAAGACTTAATTCTAAGTCTTTGGAGTCATGGAAAGTTGTGTTGAGGCATATAAGATGTTATTTCAAAATCAATTCAAGAAGAATCAAGAGTGTGAGAAGTTACTAAATTAGGGTTTCAGAGGTTTGTCAGTGTAAAAGCCCCCTGTTTAGTGCCTAACTTCAAGACCACATATCTCAAGATACAAGTGTAATATCACGTTGACATAAACATGAAACTTGTAGATCATGTTCTTATATTTATTTTGAGTAATAGAACTCATCCATTGGGTTTGTAGAACTCAAGTTATGATGCTAGCAAGTTATGGGTCTCAGATGAACCATATTTTCAGTCAACAAAAGTCAACCAACTTCCAAGGCACTTTTGACCTAGAATCATGTTTCTCCTCAACTTTTGATGAACATGAAAGTTGTTCCTCATGATCTTAGAATTCCAAAAAGTCCAAGAAGTCCTTCATCTCATTTGTAGAACTCAAGTTATGAAGCTTGCAAGGCAGGGGTATTTTGGGAAAGTGAGATTATAGGTCATTTTCATTATAGGTCTTGTTCATGACCTTATGCACTTCAAATGAAACTTTTCCCAACATGAAAGTTGCTTCAAACGGTATTAATTTCATCCTAAAACATAATTTTGTCATGGATTTGTCATGTATATGAAGATTGGTGAAGAAAATCAATGGAAAAATGGACTTAAAGTCATGAATTAAATTGAATTGGTTTTAATTCATTTTAATGTCATGTTTGTGCTTATTTTGATCCACAATGCCATAACAAGGAGAATGCACCAATTAATTTGGAGTCATGCAAGCTAGAACTTGTGATTTTCAAGTTTACTTCAAGAAGAAGTTTCACATTCAATTTCCACTGTTGGATCAAATTAAGGATCAATTCTCATCCACATGATCACTACACACTCTCAGCAATTGATTTGAATCAAAATCAAGGAAAATGGGGGGGGGGGGGAATTCACGTGTGCATGAAGCTTGAATTTCCAATTTAGGCATTTTTGAATTGCACTCTAATTAGGCCAAATTGGGCCTCCAAATCATTCTAGATCCAACATATAAAAGTTCCAGATGAAGTTCGGAGCTTCATTGGTGCATTTTGGTGGAGAATTGAGCAGAGCATAGTTGGAATATTCAAGAGAGAAGTGAAAATCTTGAATCAAAATTGAGGCCATTTCAACTCAAACTAAAGCAAGCAGCATCTTCCTTGATCTTCATTGAGTGCATCTGCATCTTTTTGAGCAAGCAAAGCATCTGTAGAAGCTCCAACGGAGAGACTCCGTTAGGTAATCCTCAAATCAATATTTCTCTCATAATATGCATCAATTTCACTCCATTGTTGTTGCAAACTGAAGTCCTACATGTGTAGGAAAATTCTGGATAAGTTAGGGTTGTGTTTATGGCAATTTCAGTTTGGTGCTTGAAACTTCTTGCGTTTGAATCTCTCTGTTCTTGCATGATAAATAAAATTGGATTGTAGATTCATGATCTACATAACGTGGCGATCATTTTAGTATAAAATTTTGCACGTTTTGGTTAAGTCTTGCACCTGCAACTCCGGTGGTGTTGCCGGAGAAGACGACTGGAACAGTGGTTCCGGCGTCTGGTTTGTTTTCCGTTTGGCTGACTTGGATTGCCACATGTGCGCGCTGAATCTTTGACTGAAATGAGATCAACGGCTTGGATTTGCTTTGACCAGCCAACATGGTGCTTGGATTTACCACACGTTTAAATGAAACGCATCGTTTCATGGTTGGATCCACTTTGTTTTGATTGGGCTCAGACACGCTAATTGCACCCCCTCTCTTCCTTGGCCCAATCTTTTTGCCTTGTCTGACTCCTATTTGCACCACTGCACTTATTTCTTTTTTTTTTTATGCTGTTCTGATTTTAATTCAATAAAAATAGTTCCAAATGTTGTAAAATCGCACAAAAATATTTTTATGACACTTTGAGGTATCATTCAATAAAAATATTTCCAAATGTTGTTTGCTCTCTTTTGTGTGCATTCTTTCTTCCTTCTTCTTTGCATCTCTCATATGCATGCTTGAGATTGAGATGTTCTTGTGGAGGCTACTGTCCCACACTTTTTTCCTCCCTCACTTTCCTTCTAATTTTGCATTACATGTTTGCATACTTGTATCTTTCTTATTTCATGCTTCCTTCTTCTTCTTTTTCTTTGTCATGTTCCCTTAGGATCTCTAATCTCTCTTGTTCAAGAGGGATTATGATAGACCTTAGGCTTGAATCCATGCATGATAAAATTAGGTAGCATTCCCTTTTATCCTAATCATAGGCGCACTTTATATGAGAACATTAGGTTGAGTCTTAGTCTCCCGTTAGAGTGTCTCTCTCTTCTCATCTCAGAACACTTTCAAAACATCTAATAAAGGTTAAGGATTATTGTACATTACGAGCCTTAAGTACTTGGGAAATGGTGATTGGGGGGCCTCCTCTCAATCATCTAGAGTGTTTAGCGTATGTCCTTTGGACGATATGCGACGCATTCGCTTCTAGGTCATAGTCTTTAGTGCAACATGAATTACAAACAATAATCAATGCACTTATTCTCTAAAAAACACAAAAACAAACTTCAAATCTTTTTATCCTTCGGGATCTTAATTTGGAAAACCTTTTTCATAAGGAGAGTTTTGTTAACTCTTGGTTCTACCGCAAACAGGTAATGCCTAAGTTTCCAATGGTCGAGCTGCATACACCTAACTGCTAGAACTAAGTTTTAACCCTACTCGGGCCTAAAACATTTTGAACCAACCGATGTTCTTGTTATCCCAAACTATGTTTGCTCTGATTTCTCATACCAGATGAGGATACGTAGGCACAATACGGTGATGTCTTGGCGAGCAACCTTCCCCACTTTCACCCGTAGTTAGCCGAACTACGTTGACTCTGACTTTCCCATTGCACGAGGGAATACATAGGCATGGAGCGGCGATGCTCTATCGAGTATCTTTTTCTTTTCTTTTGTCCCTGAGTCGTAGCTTAGATAGTAAACACCCTTTTTAGATAGACAACAAAGCGTGGATCCCGTCGAGTACGAAGGACGTGAGGGGTGCTAATACCTTCCCCTTGCGTAACCGACTCCCGAACCTGAGATATGGTTGCGATGACCTGTCTTTTCCCGTTTCGTTAGGTTTTCTCTAATCGTTTCCTTTACCTCTTTTGGGATAAGTAACGAATGGTGGCGACCCTTCTGTCCTTGTCGGCCCCTCTTCGCAGCGATGTGCCACTTACATAGAATTAAGGAACTCTAATCTAAGGCTAGGTTAAAAAGGGTAAGGACTCTAACAAGGTCAAAAGGGAAAAAAAGTAGGCTAAGCTATCCTAAACAAGACATAAAGTCAACAGAGGGAATCCTTTCCTTTGGAATTAGACACAGGTAAACAACATCAAAGGAGCATTGAGAAAATCTTCAAGTATCAAAGCTAAAGGCATGAATGTATGACAACATATACAGAGAAAATACTAAAGTATCCAAAATCAACTCAAGAAATAAAGCAACAAGTCATCGATGAGGCACATAACATGTTAGAGATGAAGGCAAACAAGTAGTGCAAACATTTGTGTCTTAAAGTGTCAAACAAACATCATTATCTAACACACAAAGCCAAAATGAACCAAACAAGATGAGAACCCATAAAGGTCAGTATCTATACTTCATCATGTTCAACACATTCAAAAGATCAAGAAAAGGATACAAGAACACTAAACATGCACCAAATCATGACTCACACACTTGTTAACAACAAGCTCATAAGAAAAACTCAAAGATGAATCAAACATTAAGGTCAAAGCATGAAACTAATATGGGACAGTAGCAATACCAAACATTTCAACTCATAAACAACCATATGACATCAAGAAAGCTTAACAAGTATCATACTCAAAAACATGAACAAAGAACTAAGCATGTACCAATTCATATCAACCACAAAAGGACTCAAACATCACATGCAAGCAAAGGAAGTGAAATAAGCAAGCAATAAACTTTGAAACAATAGAAGTCAGAAGCTCAAACATAGCATTCAATTCATTTAAAAGAACCAAGCATCAAATAGATTCACACTAGAATCATGTCTAAAAACTATGTCAAAACAAACCAAAATCATGTTCAAAGCAAACCTAACTTGAGGCATCAATCAAAAATAGTAAAATGGCCAAATAAATTCAAGTTAATGGCTCTACCTCATGGCAATACATTCAAAAATAAGTGTGGATAAGATCTCTAAAATAAATGCACAAATGCTCACATAAAATAGGGAGAGAAGAAACACTCCTCCATTCAACCCTTATAGTGAAGTCTGTGACGAGCAAAGAAAAATGAATGTAAAAATTAACATGATCGTCGAGAAAATGCCATGGAAAAATCTTATATCTCTAACAACTTCTAGTGAGGATGATGATGAGATGAATTACGTTTTTCTTAGATATTTTTGAATTTTCCCTTCTCAGCATTTTCCTTCATGCAATTTACATTCTTATAATTTGAATTTCATAGTAATGATATGAGTTTTTCCTTTTTTCCTTATAAATGGACCTTTCCCTGCCTTTTTGATTTTGACAAAGGGGAACAAATATACTCTCAGGGTATAAGGGTATATTTTGTATCTAACACAAGGGGAGTTATCACTCTAAATATATTTATATTGTTTCTTTTACCACCTCTTTTGAGAGATGTGTTGCCATCATCAGAAAGGGGGAGAATATGGAACCTTGTTTTGTAGTTGATATGCTTTTAACAATGACATCTAATGATAAGGTAAGTATGAACAATTAAACAGATAAGTATGCAAAACTATCTTTAGGGTTTGATAAACTTGATTATCCGATGATGGAAAATAAAGACTACAACTAAAGCCTCATCTCAAGCCACTCAAGCATGTGTCAACATAAAGAGTAATATCCGAAAAAGTCTTGAAGCATTGTGGTGATCTCCAAACTTAGTAATGAGTGAAAGATTGTAAGGCAAAAGGACTTTATTTTAAAAGCATATGGCTAAAGCACACATGCTAAAATATTTTCATAAATTCTCTACCAAAAGAAAATATTTTGAAAAACATTTGGAAGTTGACACAAATGAATTGGGAGCAGTCAAAATAGCTATAGGAAAAATTTTGACTTTTCTAATTGATTATAATATTTGTCCAATCGATTAGAAATGCGCAAACTTAAGGCCCAAGCTATCTTGAAGGCGCCTTGATTTTGTGAAACAACTAGACATCGTAAACTTCCTTTTTAAGAACTTGCAAACGATTATTTCTATCTTCTAATCAATTAGGAATAGGTGTTAATCGATTAGATTCTTATAAAATGATTTTATTGAAATTTCTTTTTTGAGCCAATCTCAGGCCTATAAATAGAGGTTCCATTTCTCATTTCAAATCATCCAAAATCGTGTTTTGCCACTTTCATATCTCACACACACTCTCTCTCTCTCTCTCTATCAACATTTGTTTAACTTTCTATCACTATATTTTTAACCTAACTGCTTTTATGGGAAAAGTAATTTTGCGAGTGAGATTATTTTTGTAATTCTGGAAAAGGTAGAATTGTAAATTCACCAAGGGAATCTTTTGTATACACCTTTGTTGAATATTGTCCACTTAGGGATTCGTTTGGATTAAAAGCTAAACCCATAAAAATATTTTTTGTTTGGGATTATGTGATTCAGTCCTAGTTTAGGTTGGAAATCAATCTGTGATAAAATCTCATAGGTTCTTGGTCATCCCAGTGTTAAACCAAGATAGGTTGAAGATCAGACTAATATTAAAAGCTTCATAGGTTGGAGATTAACCTGGTGTTAAAATCTCTCATATTTTTGGTTATCACGTGTAAAACTAAGGTATTGAGCTCAAAGGTTTTGGAATTTAAAGAATAACAGCTCCAAGGTTTGTGTTTGTAGAGAGAAGACTAATCGCTTCAAACCATCATCCAGAAGGAAGATTGACCACTTCACTCTCAAACTTATAGTGAAGAAAAGATGCAACTGCCTATATCTATCCTCTTGCATTTCTTGGTTGAAGATCAACCGCCATTCCTTATGTAAGGGGGCTCATGAAACTTTCCTACTAAAAGCTCTCAATTTTTCAATGGAAACTCTCAAGATCAATTCTTGGGGACAAGACTATGTCATTTTCTAATGAACCTGTATAAATCTTGGTTTTCTCATTCTTCCCTTAACTCTTTTATTTTTTATGCATTTTATTTTCCACATATAAGTTTTCTAAAATATTTTCAAACCTTAAATTTATTTCTAAATTTTTTTTAGAACCAAGTTTTCCCAAACCACATAATTCACCCCCCTCTTGTGTGTGAAGACTCAAGTCCAAAAAACTCTAGGCCCAAAAGAGGGCTCATAAATACATCTCCCAAGTTGGAGAAAAGATGAATCTCAAGCAATATAAAACACCCCATACATGTCTACGCCTAAGCACACCACTTAATAATAGAGCCTCTCACCTCACATGAGTAGTGTCTCTAAACCACCATAAAACACCACCATACGAGGCTTCTTGCCTCCATGGGCAAGCCCTAACCACCATACAACATAATATACCTACTATGGTCTTTGAGTCCCCCTGCCCTTGTAGAAGGAACCCACACATCTATACTTTGTTACTAGTACAATGGCTCCCACCGTGGGGCCCTGGTAAAACAAACATGGGCCAAAGCTTCTTCATCACCATAAGCCTAATCATTACTATCATTCACTTCTTTACCTAGCCACTTTTGGTCGTGGTTAACAAAAGAGTTCTATCCCTTACGCCAGAAGGTACCAATAGTAGAGGATGATGTACACAACATCAAACAACACTAATAAGAGTCCAATCACATATAGAAGATGGATTTTTTGGATTATAGGGTCCACTAGAGTCACTAAGGGACTATCTCACCGATCTAATGAAGCCACCAATAGGGTCGTCCCACCAAACCCAGAGACATCTGTGGGGGAGTTCCAAAATAGACTCTAGGTAGGAAACTTTAACGAGCCTCTTTCCTAAAAGCCAATGCTCTTGTTGGTGGAATCAGTCACCCGAGCAGAATGCTACATAAAGGGCGAGGAGAGCAACACTGAAAAGAAGGTGCGTAATGTCAAAGAGCGTGTTCCCAATGCAAATGGTTCACACCACCCGAAGAATAAAAATTATACATATCCCATAAAGGGAAAAAACATGTTTAAGAAGATAGGCAAGGTGGCATGCATTTTCAAGCCCATGAACACTCGTTTTGAACATATCTGGTGCGAGGTTCTCAACCTGCACAACATCCCTACACTGCCCACTCTAAAGGTGGATGTAATGAGTCTTAAATTGGGAAGTTTGTGCGAGTTCAATAGAGTCAAGGGACACCACATTAAAGATTTCTACCAGCTCAAAAGGAAATTGATGGGCTAATCCTAGAGGGGCACCTCATGAAATATATGAAAGGCGGCTCCTCCCATGCATCGGAAAAACCTAACTCACGAGGGTGAGATGACATAGGAAGCCTCAGGCCTAACAAAGAAGAAGAAGTACTGCAAAGAGAGGGAATTAAAGTTGTGTACCACACATTCAACACTATAGCATGATGATTCATCGAGGGCGGGAAACCAACTGTGCTAGTAGAAGGTATGTCGTCATATCTTGAGTATAGGAGACCTCTCTAAAGGAAAATCCTAAACGCTAGAAACCATAATCTTATTCTTTTAGAAAGATGTTGCTGGCATTCAACCTGACAATGACAACCTCATGGTTATCACAGTCAAATGCGACAAATGGGAGAATAAGAGAGTTATCATTGACCAGGGGACTTATGCACACATGTTGTACTAGGAGGCCTTAGAAATACTTTTCCTCGACCCAGAAGACTCGAATTCTTTCAAATGATTGTTGGTTGAATTTTCTAGAGAACAAGTAAAAGTAAAGGGATACATCACCTTGAAGATCACCTTCGGAGAGCAAGATCAAGCCAATGAGATAAAGGTTACGTATTAGGTTATTGATGCCTCATCTTCCCATAATATGATTATAAGGCAACAAGATTTTAAAAAGTGGGGTGCCACCTTGTCGATTATGTATTTATGCATGAAGTACCCACTCCTAAATGAGTGATTAGGGCTTATCCGAGGAGATTAGAAGATCACCATGAAATGTTACACATAGAGTCTAAAGTTGAAAAGGGTCCACACTTCAGGAGGGAGAGCAAAGTGAATGGTTTTAAGAATAAAGTTACCATGAGAAACCTTCAAGAGCTAGGAGGCTTCCCCTCCAGCCATTGAGAATATTGAAGATTGAAGGCCCACAAAGGATGCCATCTAGAGACATTTGCATAGTTGTTATTTATTTACTTTCCTTTATTAATTATTTGGCTACTTTGTTATCATCTTTTATAGTCGAGCGTTGCATTTATACTGATTATAAAGGACAAGTTACTACATGAGGTGCAGTATTTTCCATTTTCACTTTTTAATAGAGTAAGGGTTTTTAATGAGGAACCTCGTTTTATTATTTTATACAATCCATAATTGTTGATTCTTACTTACTTTGCAGGAAACCTGAAAGCTCAAGAGAAGATCGCCCATAGAGGCAATCAAACTAGATGAGTCCTTAAGTGGGATCCTTGTCGCCCACAGAGGCAATCAAGTCGTTGAATCCTTAAGTGGGATCCTTGCCGCCCATAGAGGCGATCAAAATCGTTGGATCCTTAAGTGGGACCCTTGTCGGCCATATAGGCAATCAAATCACTAGATCTTTAAGTGAGATTGTTGTACCCATAAAGGTGATCAAAATTGCTGGGTCCTTAAGTAGGACTCTTTCTTCCCATAGACGAAATCAAGTCACATGATCCTTAAGTGGGCTCTTTTCCCCCAGAGAGGCGATCAAGTCACTGGATTCTTATTTGGTCCTAGCCTCTCATAGAGGCAATCAAAATTGTTGGGTCCTTAAGTGGGACCCTTTTCTCCCATTGAGGCGATCAAATAGTTGGATCCTTAAGTCGGATCATTTGCGCCCCTAGAAGTAAAAAAAATGCCATGGCCCTAAAACTAGATGCTTGTTAAGTTCCCCTGCAGCCAAATTATTGCAAGAGGAACAATGATAACATATTCCCTTAATGCTAAAGGGTTAAAGACACAAAGATAACAATAAAAGAAGTTAACAATAAAGGTGCCTTCATGGGGCTCCAGATCGAAAAAATAACAAGTGTACTATTTTGCCAATGCGATAATAAAAGGAAATTTCCACGAATATCGATCTTAAGGACTGGATAGGAATATAAGTTCTGATTTCAATTCAATCAAACAAAAAGTACTTGGGGTTTTGAATTTGTTGGTTTAATTATAAAAATAATTACAAATAAAAGAAGGAAATCGATTAAGTGGTTTCAACAAATATGAGTAACATGCTAGGGGAAGTGTATGATCCGACTCAGTAACAATCTGAATTAGCACTGCAATAACTTATTGTAACTAACTAATAACCGATTCTTTAGAATGCTTACTCCTAAGTCCTTAGTGAGAAAACCTTTAATCACCCACCATAATTCCTATGTCCATAGAGAATTGCAGATGAAATTAAGCAATCAATTATCAAGAATATTCAGGTTTCTATAAGGTATCCTTAGTCCTAGGTGATATCTACTACAAAATGATCCAAAGCAAGATATTAACAACAGCGGTCCAGCCTAATCGTTAATCGAAAATGAAACCCTGTTTGTCCGATAGGGCAAACTTTAAGAATAGCTAGAGACCAAATCAGTTATGAAAAACAAAGGAATTATTATTGCAATACTAATATCATAATCATTACAGATTCAAATCAGGGACACCCCATAGCATTGGGGGGTTTAGCTACTCATAATATTCAAGGAAAATACAATATAAAAATTAGACATTACAAGAAATTGGAGAAACTCGAATTGTCAATCGCTTTCGCTCTTGAAAACCCTTCGTCTTCTAAAGAACATGAGCTCTCCAATATTTTGATTGTATAATTCTTCTCCCGTCTAAAAAAAGTTATTTCTTTCCTTCTCAAAAAGCATCTAAAATACTCACAGGTCTAACACAACAGTAGGGAAATGCCCAAAATACCCTCATGGGTCACATAAGTTAAAAATCCAAGAAAATTAGAAGATTAAGCGCTTCAGCCAACACGGGCCGTATCAGCTGACACGGGCCGCCGTGTTCACCCCCTGGCTATTTGCAATAAAACTTCTATGTTCCAGGGATGCTGACACGGGCCGTGTTACCCCCCTGGATTCTCCCTTTCTTGTATATTTTCTTGGTCAGGCATATCCTCCTGACACGGCCCGTGTCAAGCAACACGGGTGGTCGTGTCAGGCCTTCTATAGCTTGCCAATATCACTCCTGGAAATACTATATTGTCCACTTTTTCGCTCTGATTCTTCCTGATTGCTTACCTGAAACTAAAACAATGGAAATACCAAACTAACGCATAAAATGCAATAAAAGGAAATAAAATGCAACTAAACATATAAGAGGATTAACTAAAACTATTGGTAAAATAACGCATAAAAACCATTGATCAAACTCCCCCAAACTTAAATCGTTGCTTGACCTCTATCAAGAAGCTTGCATAAAGATTTTTCAGATCAAATGGTACACATCAAATAAAAGACTTGTGAAGGTAAAGTGTGTCGATACTCATACGTGAGCCTTTGTTCCGATTGACTAAGACTAGTTCTCTTGGTAATCGTTCATTAACGAAGGTATTACACAAACACATACCCCAGTAAATCCACGAACCTAAATCCCCCTTTTGGCCACCTCTCCAACTATGCTTTGGGCTTAAGTCTTTTCTTCTACTTTCTACCCTCATTCAGATAATCAGATTAAGGCACTTTTGATCGCTTTCCCTCACATGTACAAAATTTGATCGAGACTTTTTTGAGGCACCTTTATTCTTTTTTCTCACGCGTTGGCATTTATTAGTCCACTTTGGGACGACTATAGAGATTCAACCGCTGTTAGGTTAAGTAACCAGGTGAGGGTTACCCAACTTAGAAGGACCAATTGTCTTCACTGTCATTATTCATCATTTTTTGTGTGACATAAGTCATTCTCTCAATAAAATTTATACATGAAACTCTCTTTAATCATGTCAGACTATCATTATGAACTAATCGGGGAATACTTTTCAAATCCAAGTACTATGACACAAATCTACACGTTGGACTTGTTTCCTTACTCTAGAGAATCTAAGGTGTTCAGGTTATACCTCAATTTCCAAAATTTCCCAAATTCCCTAGTTTTAACTCCTCTTCCTTCAAACTCTATATACTTTCCTGACTATTTCACACATCACAGTATTCACAATAAATTTTTTTACTGTCCTTATTCAGGGAGAGTTCAAAGCGATTTTTAAACATAAGCACACAAACACAATTAAAAAGTACTTAAAATAAAAACTCAAAACAGTAAATCCTCCCCCAAACTTGAACTAAACATTAGCCTCAATTTTTTAGAGTATGAGAGGAAGAGACGTAACTTACAGAGATCCTTACTGAGGAGTCGGAGGGTAATGCAACACCCATTTGCTACATCCTAGCTTGCACCTGTAAGGTCTCGTTTATTACCTGCAAACGAAACAAAATAACAACAAAAATAAAATGCTCAATCATTAAAAACGTGGGTTGCCTCTCACGTAGCACTTCATTTAACGTCGCTTGGCTCGACGATTCACTCCCTATTGTTATGGGGGGTATTTCAGCTTCCACACTTTGTTGCTTGACCTTTCCGCAACAAAGGACCGGTCAGGTTCAGAGATAACATCAACTTTGTGTATCAAATCACATCCAACATCAATGTTCTTTCTTTTTCTCATCTTGACTCCCCGAATGAAGTTTGGAGTCTTGCTATGTACCCTAGACGACTGAGATATTGTAACCTGATAGATTACACCAGATACTTTTTTAGGACGTGGTTTTGAACTTTTGCCTTTTTCCATTTTTTTGATCATTCCCACTGAAGGTTGATTATTTTCCTCTTTACCTCGCTTCTTGATGTCCAAAACTTTTAAACTTATTTTCTCATCAAAGGATTTAAAGGATAGAGTACATGTTTCAATATCAACATTGCACCGACTAGTAAGCAAGAATGGTCGGTCAAGTATGATGGGAGTCTCTTCATCTTCTGGGATATCCATAATCTCAAAATCAACTGGGAAGGTAAAGTTATCAATTGTCACCAGTACATCCTTTTCTAGCCCATATGACTTCTTAGTCGTGTGGTCGGTAAACTTCAAGTTTGTTCCCGTATCGCTCACTTTTCCAATACCCAGCTTTTTGAAAATATTTAAAGGCATGAGACTCACACTAGCACCTGAATCAATAAGGAACTTCTTGAAAGTTCTATCTTTTATAGTACATGGGATTGCTATAGGTCCAGGGTTTTTCCGCTTGATGGGGATTCTCATTCCTTGTGATATTTCACTACACTGCTCAGTTGAAATTTTCTGCTCCTCACCCATTGTTCTCTTTTCCCCCATTACCTCTTTCATGAATTTCTTGTACAAAGGCATTTTCTCGAGTGCTTCAAAGAACGACATATTGATTTCTAACTTTTTGAACATCGTGCTAAAATTTTCAAAGTCTTTCTCCTTCTGATCCTTCTTTGTAACTCTCTGAGGGTAAGGTAGCTTGATTTTTGGTTTAACCTCCTCTTTCTCTTTAGTTGGATTTGCAGGTGGTACAAAATTTTCCGGTTCTTTCCTATTTTCTCTCACTTCCAGTTCTTCCACAACTCTATGACTTCTTGTTCTGACAATATTAACATTCTCATGATTTTTTGGATTTGGTACTGTCGCGCTCGGGAGGGTTCCTTGAGTTTGCATGGAGAGTTGTTGGGCTATTTGTCCCATCTAAACCTCGAGATTTTTTATAGAAGTTGTGGTGTTCCTCTAATTATTTTGTGTCTCTTCTTGGAATTGAATATTGTGATCTGCCATATTTTCAATGGTCATCTCCCATTCTGCTTTCTGAAGAGCTTGTTGCTGCTTTTGATATTGAGGTTGATTCTGGTATTTCTAGGAGAAGTTAGGATGATTCTTCTACCATGGATTATAAGTCTGAAAATATGGATTATTCTGCTTCAGAAACTTCATATCTTCAATTTGTTTAGCAGTCGCAACGCAATATGCAATAAAATAGGGTCCAGTACAAATCTCACAACTCACAGCTTGGACAGGTTTAACTTGAGCCACAATTTGAGTACTTACATTCATTACTTTAAGCCTTCTTTCTACTTCAGCTTTGATTTGATCTTCCATTTTCACAACTTGATTAGCCAACTTCAAGTCAATTGTACCTTCCGGTTTACTCACACTACAATCATATAGTTCCAAAAGCTCATTTGCAGAAATGGCTTCATTGGTATTCGTAATATCAGTGGTTGTTGTAAATTTTGATGAGCCACCAGCTGCCGTATTAATTAGTTGCTTAGTCTTCATCTTGAGATTATTCACAAATATCTACATCTGTTCAGTTTGACCCAAGTTATGAGTAGGACATGCAAACAATAATTGTTTGAACCTTTTATACGCATCGCCCAATGATTCTCCCTCCTTCTATTTAAAATTCATGATATCATATCTTTTACGAATGTACACAGAGGCAGGAAAATACTCATTAAGAAAGGCCTTCTCTATCTCTTCCCAAGTAGCAATACTTCCGGCGGGTAACGAGTAAAACCACTCTTCAATGTAACACCCCCTTCTATACCCCAAATAAATGCATATAATACAACTAAGCACATACAAGTTATCAGAGTAAAAAGGTTTTATAATAAGGTATAAAAGAAGAATGCCACAATTTCACCAATAAAACACTTTTACAATTTGCTCCATAAAATATGTAACATTTTCAATTTAAGCGGAAGATAAAATCATTTGCTCGTTTTCAAAATATTAATCCACGTACACATAAGCTATCCAATTTAATATATATCATATCAGTTAGATTACAAAACCACATCAGCTGATACATCGCAATGTATCACAAAAGAATGACTGTACTAGTCTAACTACCCGGTGTTACATATCAGAGCAGTAGACTCAAAAGAATGAAGACTATTCTTCACAAAAGGACTCCAGCATCCTAATCTGCAATGCCTCATAGAGCATTATAAAACAGCAGAAGGGTGAGAAATATAACCATAATAATCAAAGCATAAGATTACGTATATATATAGGTATCATATAACACATATTCACATTTCTCACCACACTTCGTTCTCATAATCATAATCATATCACGTTCACATATATCAGCATTATGAACATTCACAAGCACATCCCTTCATGCTTAATTTCACAATCATTCACAAGCACATTTATACCACAACAATATTATGAAATGTGACTCAACATATCCAATGCAACTCAATGCTATGCGGTACCGACATTAGTTATCTTTTTCGGTTTTCACTCTAAACCGGGTCCACCCTTCTAGACCGATAACTCGTTATCATTTTTCGGTTTTTACTTTAAACCGGGTCCACCCTTCTAGACCGATAACATCCAAGCCCGTCCCCTAGGCTTCAAACCCACCCTTCTAGGTTTGGGACAAGCCACTAGTTTCCACGAAACTAACAGACATTGCCTCTTGACTAAATGATGCATGTACAATCAGTCATAACAAATGCACTTAAGACCGACATCTTAATCTCATGCATTCAAATAATTCATCTCTTCAAGAATTACATCATGATTGCACATACAACATATATCAAACATTTATCAATGGATTCATTTCACACATCATCATATTCAACAACAATGCACACATATCACATATGTTCCCATGCATTCACACCACAATCGCATACATATATGCACTCACGATTCATTGGACGATACACATATATTCCTCTTTGTATTCCCATGTATCTCTAATTATCACAACAATCAAGGTATTCTCATTACAATACCAATCATACAATTATAAGTTATGCACACATAATCACTTATTATGTTCACATGTATTTTAACCGATTACAATTAATCCTTCATATCACAACTCTAGGATTCACGCCCGAAGGCTACCCACAGCACATGTTATCACAATAGATCATATCTATATTCATATCATAAGGTATCCACCTATATGGAACAACCAAACCATCTCCACATGATCAACACAGCAAAAGAAAAATGCTGTCAAACTCGCTCACATTCGCCTGGCGAACCCTCGCAGCGAACCTTCGCCTGGCCTTCGCCTGGCGAACTCCCTCAGCGAACCTTCGCCTGGCCTTCGCCTGGCGAACTCCCTCAGCGAACACTCGCTAGGCTTCGCCTGGCGAAACTTCCCAACGAACCCAAGTCAGTAGCTACTGACTTCATTCGCCACCATTCGCCAGCACCTTCGCTGGGCGAACCTTCGCTATCCATCTTCGCCTGGCGAACCCACCAGCGAAGTCTACTGGGACTTAAATATAATTATTCGCCAACATTCGCTAGGCTTCGCCTGGCGAAGCTTCGCCTTCGCTCGCCTGGCGAGAGCCAGCGAACCTGCGCAGAACAGAACCCTATTCTATCTTCTCCTTCATCAATCCATCATCAACCAAACCTCAAACATCCAAATCAGTACAAATAGCATCAATACATGTTACCCGACTATTCTACGGCATTATTGCTCAATTTCAACCGATTAAATCACAGTTCTACCGATTATTCCAACTTTTGCCCTAAATGAAAAAAGATGGAAACTACACCAAAACCCCAACCCAACATACATAACATCATGCAATGATCAAATAGAAACATTTCTCACCCTTACCTCGATTAATCGGAGCTTTGATGTTGGTTCTTGATGATTTCCACTTTTCCTCTTCTTCTCTTCTCTTTCTCTCCTTTCTTCTTCTTTCCTCTTTCTTTCCAAATGTTTTCTATCTTTCTTTTCTTTTCTTTCTTTCTTATGTATTTCCTTCATTTTCCTTCCTCTCCAATTCCTTCTTAATTTTCTATCCATACCAATTAATAAAATTAATTCCAACATTAATAAAAACCCCACTAAATCAATTAATTACTATAATTAATTATTTAATGAAATTTGGGCTGTTACAACCCTCCCCTACTTAGGAATTTTCGTCCTCGAAAATGTTACCTGATTCAAACAGCTCTGGATAAGACTCTTTCATCCGACTCTCAAGCTCCCAAGTGACATTTCCACCAGCCGGTCCTCCCCAAGCGACCTTTACTAAAGCAATCTCTTTACCTCGAAGCTGCTTCAATTTCCGATCCTCAATCCGCATAGGTGATGCCTCAACAGTCAGGTTATCTCTCACCTGCACATCATCTATTTGGACTACATGAGACGGATCCGCAATGTATTTCCTCAACTGAGATACATGGAATACGTCATGAAGATTAGCAAGCGACGGTGGTAAAGCCACACGATAGGCCACTTCTCCTATCCTTTGCAAAATCTGATAAGGACCAATGAAACGCGGCGACAACTTGCGCGACTTCAGTGCCCTACCAACACCTGTCATCGGAGTGACTCGAAGAAACACATGATCTCCCTCTTGAAATTCAAGTGCCTTCCTCCTCTTGTCATAATAACTCTTCTGACGACTATGAGTAATTCTCATCTTCTCTTGAATCATCTTGATCTTATCAGTAGTCTGTTGAACTAACTCGGGTCCAACAACAGAACTTTCTCCGGACTCGAACCAACACAATGGTGTCCTACACCGTCTACCATACAACGCCTCTAATGGTGCCATACCAATACTCGAATGGAAACTGTTGTTGTAGGTAAACTCAATCAAAGGCAAGTAGCTATCCCAAGCTCCTCCTTTTTCCAATACACAAGCTCTCAAAAGATCTTCAAGCGACTGAATCGTCCTCTCCGTCTGACCATCAGTCTGAGGATGATACGCTGAACTCAAATGCAACTTAGTACCCAAAGCACTCTGCAGGCTCTCCCAAAATCTCGAAGTAAACCGCGGATCTCTATCCGAAACAATACTTAACGGAATACCATGCAGACACACAATCCTCTCAATATACAACTTAGCCAACTTCTCCAAAGGGTAATCCATACGCATAGGAATAAAATGAGCAGATTTAGTCAACCTATCCACGATAACCCAAATAGCCTCAAAATTACTCGGCGTCCTCGGCAAACCTGATACAAAATCCATAGAGATACTATCCCATTTCCACTCAGGAATAAACAACGGCTTCATCAACCCCGATGGCTTCTGATGCTCAATCTTTGACTTCTGGCAAGTCAAACAAGAATACACAAATTCCACAATATCCTTCTTCATACTAGGCCACCAAAATACTTTCCTCAAATCCTGATACATCTTAGTAGCACCCGGATGAATACTCAACCCGCTACGATGTCCTTCCTCAAGGATATTCTTCTTAAGCTCAATCATGTTCGGGACACAAACTCGATCCCGACATCTCATAATACCATTCTCATCAATCCGAAAATCACCACCTTGGCCTTGGTTGATTAAAGTCAAACGATCAACTAGGCTCAAATCCGATTTCTGTCCTTCTCGAATTTCGTCCAAAACACCACTTGTAAGCTTTAACATACCCAAATTAAATCCAAAAGAAGTTCTCTCACATACCAAACTCAAATCTCGAAATTGCTCGACCAATTCTAACTCTTTCACCATCAATGCCGACATATGCACTGATTTCCGACTCAATGCATCCGCTACTACATTCGCTTTACCCGGATGGTAATTCAAGCCAAAATCAAAATCCTTCAAAAGTTCAAGCCATCTTCTTTGTCTCGCATTCAATTCCTTTTGATCAAAAAGATACCTCAAACTCTTGTGGTCACTAAACACTTCAAATCTTGCGCCAAATAGATAATGCCTCCAAAGTTTCAACACGAACACGACGGCGGCCAACTCTAAGTCATGCGTCGGATAATTCTTCTCATGCACTTTGAGTTGCCTCGAAGCATAAGCCACAACTTGATTATTCTGCATCAACACACCTCCTAAACCCATCAAAGAAGCATCACAATACACAACGAATGGTTCTCCCGGATTTGGCAGGATCAAAACAGGAGATGTCGTCAACCTTCGCTTAAGTTCTTGAAAACTCGCTTCACACTTGGCGTCCCAAACAAAGGCTTGACCTTTCCTAGTCAACTGCGTCAACGACAACGATAACTTAGCAAATCCTTCAATAAACTTCCGATAATAACCGGCTAAGCCAAGAAAACTTCTGATCTCAAAAACTGACTTCGGAGTCTCCCATTGCGACACCGCTTCAACCTTCGACGGATCGACCGCAATACCATTACTCGAAATCACATGACCAAGGAAACTAACCTCCTTCAACCAAAACTCACACTTAGAAAGCTTTGCAAACAATTGCTTCTCTCTCAACACAGTTAACACAATCTTCAGATGCTCGGCATGCTCTCCTTCGCTCTTCGAATAAACCAAGATGTCGTCAATAAACACCACCACAAACTTATCCAAATAAGGATGGAAAATCCTATTCATGTACTCCATAAATACACCTGGTGCATTAGTCACACCAAATGGCATCACGGAATACTCATAGTGTCCATACCTCGTCCGAAAGGCCGTCTTCTGAATATCCTCAGCTTTCACACGAATCTGATGATACCCAGATCTCAAATCAATCTTGCTGAACACGCTCGCACCAACCAACTGATCCATCAGATCATCAATCCTTGGAAGTGGATACTTATTCTTAATAGTCACCTTGTTCAACTGTCTGTAATCCACACAGAGCCTCATAGAACCCTCTTTCTTCTTAACCAACAACACCGGTGCACCCCACGGTGACACGCTCGGACGAATAAACCTCTTTTCAAGCAAATCCTCAAGTTGAATCTTCAACTCTTTTAACTCCGAGGCCGACATACGATATGGAGCCATCGATATCGGACTAGTTCCAGGAATCAAATCTATCGAAAACTCCACTTCTCGCTCCGGCGGTAAATCCTTTATCTCTTCAGGGAATACTTCCGGAAAATCTCTAACAATGGGCAAAGCCTCAATCTCTTCACTCTCACTAGTCCTCAAAGTTGACATAAACATAAATACCTTAGCCCCATCTTGCACCGATTCTTTCACTTGTTTCTTCGTCATAAACAAATCTCTTTCAACATCCGAATCGGGGAAAATAACCGTTTTGTCAAAACAGTTAATATACACACGATTGAATTTTAACCAATTCATTCCAAGAATGACATCCAGTTGATCTAAATGAAGACACACTAAATCAATCCCAAAATCTCTACCGAAAATACTCAACGGGCAATTCAAGCAAACATACGGTGTAGTTACCGAACCCATAGCAGGAGTATCAATAACCATACCGCCACCAATCACAGACAACTCAAGATTCAACCTTCTAACACAATCCAAAGAAATAAAAGAATGCGTAGCTCCGGTATCAATTATAGCGATCAAAGGTATACCATTAATAAAACACGTACCTCTGATCAATCGATCGTCGCTAGCAGTCTCAGATCCAGATAGAGCGAACACTTTCCCGCTCCCTTGATTCTTCTTCGGCTTATCGCACTTAGTACTGATGTGCCCTTGCTCACCACAGTTATAGCAAGTAACACCCGCACTGCTTCTGCACTCAAGAGCCTTGTGGCCTGGCTTGCCACACTTAAAACACGCCTTCTCAACACTTTTGCATTCGGGAGCACGATGTCCCGCTTCACCACAACGGTAACACCTAACCGGGGTAGAGACTCCCCCACTTGGCTTCTTGCCATAACCCATTCTCTGCTTCCCTTTGTCTGCAGGAGTCACATAAGGTTTTCCTCTAAATTGACCTTTTCCTTTCTTATCACTTAGACTCTTGTAGTGGCTGGACCTAGCCCTACTGTCTTCGTCATAAATTCTGCTCTTGTTAACCAATTCAGAAAACCGCCTGATTTCCTGATATCCAATAGCTTGTCTAATCTCGGGTCTCAAACCGTTTACAAACTTGAGGCACTTAGACCTCTCAGCATTACCAGTATTATAGTGAGGACAAAATTTGATCAACTCCTCAAATTTCGCCGCATACTCAGCAACCGTCGAATTACCTTGCTTCAACTCAAGAAATTCGATCTCTTTCTTCCCCCGCACATCCTCTGGAAAATACTTCTCCAGAAAGGTTTCTCTAAACAAATCCCAAGTAATCACAATATCATCTTCCTCAAATCTTTGGCGAGTATTACCCCACCAATCTTCAGCTTCTTCTTCGAGCATATGAGTCCCAAACTGCACCTTCTGTGCATCCGAGCAATTCATAACTCGAAAAATCTTTTCCACAGCTCTCAACCAAATTTGTGCCTTGTCCGGTTCATGAGTTCCCTTGAAGGCCGGAGGGTTATTCTTTTGGAATTTCCCCAAAGCACGGAATCCATCATCAGCATGATTCCTCACATTCACATTGGCCGGAGGATTCTGCCCAATTGCCCCCGCCAATCTCGTCAATGCCTCCGCAATCGCTTCGTCGTTCCTCCCTGCAACCATCTTACTAATTCCAACAACAGAACCACGTAAGAACAACCAATATTGATAATGCATCACACGCATATCAATAACACACAGGGAAAAACACTCCAACAACTTGGCCGGACGGACCGACCTGCTCTGATACCACTCTTGTAACACCCCCTTCTATACCCCAAATAAATGCATATAATACAACTAAGCACATACAAGTTATCAGAGTAAAAAGGTTTTATAATAAGGTATAAAAGAAGAATGCCACAATTTCACCAATAAAACACTTTCACAATTTGCTCCATAAAATATGTAACATTTTCAATTTAAGCGGAAGATAAAATCATTTGCTCGTTTTCAAAATATTAATCCACGTACACATAAGCTATCCAATTTAATATATATCATATCAGTTAGATTACAAAACCACATCAGCTGATACATCGCAATGTATCACAAAAGAATGACTGTACTAGTCTAACTACCCGGTGTTACATATCAGAGCAGTAGACTCAAAAGAATGAAGACTATTCTTCACAAAAGGACTCCAGCATCCTAATCTGCAATGCCTCATAGAGCATTATAAAACAGCAGAAGGGTGAGAAATATAACCATAATAATCAAAGCATAAGATTACGTATATATATAGGTATCATATAACACATATTCACATTTCTCACCACACTTCGTTCTCATAATCATAATCATATCACGTTCACATATATCAGCATTATGAACATTCACAAGCACATCCCTTCATGCTTAATTTCACAATCATTCACAAGCACATTTATACCACAACAATATTATGAAATGTGACTCAACATATCCAATGCAACTCAATGCTATGCGGTACCGACATTAGTTATCTTTTTCGGTTTTCACTCTAAACCGGGTCCACCCTTCTAGACCGATAACTCGTTATCATTTTTCGGTTTTTACTTTAAACCGGGTCCACCCTTCTAGACCGATAACATCCAAGCCCGTCCCCTAGGCTTCAAACCCACCCTTCTAGGTTTGGGACAAGCCACTAGTTTCCACGAAACTAACAGACATTGCCTCTTGACTAAATGATGCATGTACAATCAGTCACAACAAATGCACTTAAGACCGACATCTTAATCTCATGCATTCAAATAATTCATCTCTTCAAGAATTACATCATGATTGCACATACAACATATATCAAACATTTATCAATGGATTCATTTCACACATCATCATATTCAACAACAATGCACACATATCACATATGTTCCCATGCATTCACACCACAATCGCATACATATATGCATTCACGATTCATTGGACGATACACATACATTCCTCTTTGTATTCCCATGTATCTCTAATTATCACAACAATCAAGGTATTCTCATTACAATACCAATCATACAATTATAAGTTATGCACACATAATCACTTATTATGTTCACATGTATTTTAACCGATTACAATTAATCCTTCATATCACAACTCTAGGATTCACGCCCGAAGGCTACCCACAGCACATGTTATCACAATAGATCATATCTATATTCATATCATAAGGTATCCACCTATATGGAACAACCAAACCATCTCCACATGATCAACACAGCAAAAGAAAAATGTTGTCAAACTCGCTCACATTCGCCTGGCGAACCCTCGCAGCGAACCTTCGCCTGGCCTTCGCCTGGCGAACTCCCTCAGCGAACCTTCGCCTGGCCTTCGCCTGGCGAACTCCCTCAGCGAACACTCGCTAGGCTTCGCCTGGCGAAACTTCCCAACGAACCCAAGTCAGTAGCTACTGACTTCATTCGCCACCATTCGCCAGCACCTTCGCTGGGCGAACCTTCGCTATCCATCTTCGCCTGGCGAACCCACCAGCGAAGTCTACTGGGACTTAAATATAATTATTCGCCAACATTCGCTAGGCTTCGCCTGGCGAAGCTTCGCCTTCGCTCGCCTGGCGAGAGCCAGCGAACCTGCGCAGAACAGAACCCTATTCTGTCTTCTCCTTCATCAATCCATCATCAACCAAACCTCAAACATCCAAATCAATACAAATAGCATCAATACATGTTACCCGACTATTCTACGGCATTATTGCTCAATTTCAACCGATTAAATCACAGTTCTACCGATTATTCCAACTTTTGCCCTAAATGAAAAAAGATGGAAACTACACCAAAACCCCAACCCAACATACATAACATCATGCAATGATCAAATAGAAACATTTCTCACCCTTACCTCGATTAATCGGAGCTTTGATGTTGGTTCTTGATGATTTCCACTTTTCCTCTTCTTCTCTTCTCTTTCTCTCCTTTCTTCTTCTTTCCTCTTTCTTTCCAAATGTTTTCTATCTTTCTTTTCTTTTCTTTCTTTCTTATATATTTCCTTCATTTTCCTTCCTCTCCAATTCCTTCTTAATTTTCTATCCATACCAATTAATAAAATTAATTCCAACATTAATAAAAACCCCACTAAATCAATTAATTACTATAATTAATTATTTAATGAAATTTGGGTTGTTACATTCAACATCTTCAGAGAGAGTGAACAAAAACATTCTTAATTTTTTTGCTTCATCAGTGTGCCCATCAATCTTGAGAGTAGTGCTCATAGTCAGAAATATTTGCAGATGTTTGTTGGCATCTTCATTAACCTTTCCGATGAAAGGTCTCCTCTCAAGCTGGGTGATGGTGCTCAGATGCAACTGGAAATTTTCCACATTCACCGGTTGGTTTACAATTGTTAACCTACCAGTCGGTGCATTAGCTCCACCATAATCACCAAGTAGTCTCTCTGCTGGTGGAACTCCAGCCATAGTCACAACATCTCTATCTGAGTCTGAACCTAAGTTGGAATACTCTGAATGAATAGAGACTCTTTCTTCTTCTGGTGCTGACGCTGAAGGTTCTGTTTTTGAAGCTTTCAGTCTTGCTTGTCTACGCCTTGTGTGTAGAGTTCTTTCAATTTCTGCGTCAAAAGAAAAATTAGCTGAGGATTCTCCTTGCATAAAAATGTTAGACGCAGATTAGTAGTAACGGAAAAAAAATAATATAAAAAAATTAAAAACTAAAATTTTGGTTGCAGAGCAATAAAATTTCAATTGAATTAAAATTAAACTTATATTTTGGCAGTCCTCGGCAACGGTGCCAAAAACTTGATCGAAAAAATAGCAAGTGTACTATTTTACCAATGCCGTAATAAAAGGAAATTTTCCCGAATATCGATTTCGAGGACTGAGAAGGAATATAAGTTCTGATTTCAATTCAATCAAACAAAAATTACTTGGGGTTTTGAAATTGTTGGTTTAATTATAAAAGTAATTACGAATAAAAGAAGGAAATTGACTAAGTGGTTTCAACAAATATGAGTAACATGTTATGGGAAGTGTGTGATCCGACTCAGTAACAATCTGAATTAGCACTACAACAACTTATTGTAACTAACTAATTACCGATTCTTTATAATGCTTACTCCTAAGTCCTTAGTGAGAAAACCTTTAATCACCCACCCTAATTCCTATGTCCATAGAAAATTACAGATGAAATTAAGCAATCAATTATCAAGAATATTCCGGTTTCTATAGGATATCCCTAGTCCTAGGTGATATCTACTACAGAATGATCTAAAGCAAGGCATTAACAATGGCGGTCCAGCCTAATAGTTAATCGAAAATCAAACCCCGTTTGTCCGACAGGGCAAGCTTTAAGAATAGCTAGAGATCAAATCAATTATGAAAAATAAAGGAATTATTATTGCAATACTAATATCATAGTCATTACAGATTCAAATCAGGGACACCCCCTAGTATTAGGGGGTTTAGCTACTCACAATATTCAAGGAAAATACAACAAAAAAATTAAACATTACAAGAAATTGGAGAAACTCGGATTTTCAATCGCTTCCGCTCTTGAAAACCCTTCGTCTTCCAAAGAACTTGAGCTCTCTAATCTTTTGATCGTATAATTCTTCTCCCGTCCAAAAAAAAGTTCTTTCTTTTCTTGTCAAAAAGCATCTAAAATACTCTTAAGTCTAACACAGCAGTATGGAAATGCCCAAAATACCCTCATGGGTCACATGAGTTAAAAATCCAAGAAAATTAGAAGATGAAGCGTTCAGCCAACACGGGTCGTGTCAGCTGACACGGGCGGCCATGTTGGCCCCCTGGCTATCTGCAATAAAACTTCTCTGTTTTAGGGATGCTGACACGGGTCGTGTCAGCCCCCTGGATTCTCCCTTTCTTATATCTTTTCTTGGTCGGGCATATCCTCCTGACACGGCCCGTGTCAGGCCTTCTGTAGCTTGCCAATTTCACTCCCGAAAATATTGTATTGTCCACTTTTTTGCTCCGATTCTTCCTGATTGCTTACATAAACCTAAAAACAATGGAAATACCAAACCAACACATAAAATGTGATAAAAATAAATAAAATGCAACTAAACATAGAAGACGATTAACTAAAACTATCGGTAAAATAACGCATAAAAACCACTGATCAACTTCATTGTTCAATCAAATTATAAGGCGCCTGAAGGGGCGAATAAGTACAATAAAAAAAAAACCTGAAATTTTTAAGGTCAAATAAATACAAAGCCATTAGGTGCCTAGAAACAACCAAGCCATCAATCATCCTCTTGGGTCATCTCTTTCTCAATAGAATTCTTTGGCTGAGGGGCTTTAGACTCATCACCATTCGTCACCTCGAGGAGGCCACTGCCTCCTAATCCACCAGCTGGCTACCATAGAGAACTTTGATAAAATCCATTTAGCTCAAGTTCAGATTAGGATATAGGAAAAGGATATGCTCTATGGCATGCTCGAAATAGACGCGAAAAGTAGACACTTCCTTGTCAATGAGATCCCATACCATATTCTGTAACTTCTTTTGATGAAGGAGGGCGGCGTCCAAGGATTCTTGCAGGGATTCCTTCTCAGCATACATTTCTTTAGCCTTGGCTTTTACATCGGCCATTTTCTCCTCCCATTTTTCCTTTTCTTTCTAGAGGGACTGCAATAGCCTATAACTCTCATTGTAAGCATCCACCTGCTCCTAGAGCTTCGCCTCCAACTATTTCTTTACTTTGTCGCGCCTTTCCTGGTTGATATACTATACCATGAGCACCCTCAGTAAAATATTATACTTCACATTCACAGTGGCCATGGTTGGTTTGGAACAAAGGGTTTGGTAATCTGTGGGGAAATCCTTCGAGAAAAAGGAGCTCCATATACTCTTTAATTGGAGGGTGTCGAAACCAACATAGCTCCATAAAGTAGCAGGATGTGAGGTATCCTTTCCTATAGGGGGTGCCTAAGTACTCGCCTTCCCCCATAGCAAAATAACAGTCTTCCTCTAGCCTTTAAGCCTTCACGTTGGGCGAGTCTGGAGTTGGGTCCTCATCTTGCCTATTCTTCCCCTTGACTTTGAATCCCTCGGGTGACTATGGGGGACTGTCAGTACCCAAAATAACACCCTTGAGCTTATCCTACCTCTTTCTTCTCTCCTTAGTAGAAATCCTTGACATTTGATATGCAAAAAAATGCATAAAAACTACAGATGTTGTCTAGAAATGCCTACAAAGGAAAAGCAGTATGTGACTTACCTAAGTAGGCGGTAAGATGTTTTCCACCTCCCAATAAAAGTCTAATTACTTTGTGGAAGTCTATAACATCAAAGTACCACAAAAGGAAGACAATCATCCTCTCCTCGAGGGTAAGGAATGCTTGGTCATATCTCGTGATCATCAAAGGATCATCTTTCTAGGATAGGGGAAGGGTGGGGTGCCATCACCTCCTAACACACAAAAGGAGTCATCTCACCCCCTAGAACAGGAAAATTTATCCTTCCAGTATTTTTAGTGGTTGGAATGGGATGCAAAGAGAGCTCTTCTGACTGACTACTCAAGGACACCCACCTACCATTCGTCAGTTTTATGGTGTAGAAGAAGAAAAAGACTCCCATGGCCAGAGTAAAGACCAGGTTCTCACCGACCATCTAGAAAGCCCGGATTTAACCTTAACTTTAATGGAAAAGTTGAGAGGGCACAAAATTGAAGATCCTTAAGACCTTAATGCAAAAGGGGGGATTAGGGAAAATAACTCCCATATCCTTGATGAAAGGGAGGTAGAAGTAGAAGTATGAGGAAGGAGGATCGGAAGAGACAAGCGTGATGTGTAACACCCAAAGAAACCCATTAAAAATATATAGAATTATAGGTAGTTTCAAATACTCAAACATAGGGAGCCACACACGCTCCATCATCACATGCTTTTCTTTATTAGATTCATCGCAGCGGAATTAACAAATTAAAATAACTCTAGTAATCTCATAAAATAATTCAAATATCTCATAATTAAAAATTATCTTAAAACATCTCAAATGGAGCAAATATTGCTCAAAATAAAATACTCTCAAACTCGAAACAAAGAAACGTTTCTCCCAAGTGATACACTATCAGAGCAACGCAACTAATAACTCAAAACAGAAAAGATAAACAAAGAGACCAAATATACCATCCTCCAAGCCAAAAACTACTAAGCCTCCTCTACCTGAGTATCTGCTCCACCAGGGCAAAGTACAAACACCAAAAATAACAAGAGTTAAGAATACATTCATATATAGATAGTATGTATAAACAGTTGTTGTGGTGAGAATCATGATGTCAAGCTATTGATTAACTTGAATCTTAATTCATTAAATTCACAACCGAACTTTAATTTGTCCAAAGGAAAGTTTAAAGAAAGAAAGACCTTTTACGCGATGTAACAACAACGCTAAGAGATTCGGGGTCGGGAGTTGGTTATGCCTAGGGTAGGTATTTCACATCCTAAACATTTGTAGTACTCTACAGGAACCTTTTGTATGTTTGTATGCTATACTTGCTAAATATTTGCTATGGCTTGGGATTTGGTACAAGGTTAAGTTGTAGGTAAAGACCTATGGATAGTTTCTAAGTTTTCTCGAAAAGATATCGCATCCTCTTCCTACGTATCCTAACTAGGATAGAATCAGAGCAACCATAGTTCACCTCACCGAGGATTAAAAAGTACTTGACTGTGGTCAAGACTCTAGGGGGACAAACATAACAATGTTTGTGTAGAGTTTAACACTCAAAGAATATTGACTTTCACAAAAGCCAAGAGGGGAGTAAGTAATCATGACAATGATTCATACATAGAGTTGACAAAACTCTATCTTAAAGTTCTAATTGAAGGACACTCCTAACAAGGGGTAAGTATATAGACTTAAAGAAAAGTCTAATGGCTTGGGTTTTAACTTAACTAAGTTAAGGTTCAAGGTGACTTAACAAAGTCAAAGGGAGGATAATGAGCTATTTATGACCCAAGGGTCAATAAAGAGACTTTCCTTTGGAATGGGAAAAGACGAGGCAACTGGATGAGAACTAACAAGTTCCATCACTTGAGGTGATAAGTTAACAAAGCTAAAAGCAAACATAAGAATTAATTCAAACACGATGAACATATAAAAAGTATGGTAACAACCAAGAAGAGATTTGCAAGCATGTGTCAACATCAAGCAAAAATTACAATCAAGTCAAATGGTTACAACTACACATACACAAAGACATTACAATATCTAGAAGGACATGGTGAAAGTTTTTACAAGACCACAAATAAGATAACATCAACTTGAAGACATCTTAACAAAGATAAAGAGCAATGAGGTAACAACCATCAGGGGAAACCAAAAAATATGCAAATCACCCAAGTTAAATGCAAATGTAATATCTTTGAGGTAAATCCTAGCATAGATAAGTTCTAACAAGACATCTAGATAGGTGGGGGACACATGAAGAGTATACTCAAGAGGTTACATGGTTTCTCAAAATAGTTCACAATGGTAATCAATTAGATGCATTGCAAGCAAAGATTTGAATGCAAAAAGGCTTTGGTTCAAGCAAAAATCAAACACACAAATGAGTTATCAAACATGTACACATCAAGTGCAGATTAATTCACAAGATTGAGTCAAAAGAGATTTGAAAATGATTGAAAGAAAGCAAGGTAAAAACCTTAAATCAGTGTAAGACTTTTATTAAGATATAAAGTATTTTTAGGATGTAAATCTTGAATTCTTTAATCACTATATGAAAATAGGCAAGATTAAGAACAACATGAAAAAAAGAGTGACTAAAAAATGATGAAAAATGACAAAGTTATGCCAATTTGAAGTTTTGCAGAAAATAATGAAAATAGTGTTAAAAAGGAAGGAAGTGTCTCCACCAAGGATTGAACCCATGACTTATGGTATATAGGTTAAAACCCTCACCACTCAATCCAACGCGTGCCGGTAATAAATAATGGAAAAAAGAGTTGAAATATCAAAACATGATAAAATCAAAAGTTGCAAAAGAGTTGTCCACATCAAGGATCGAACTCAAGATGGCAAGGGTGATAAGAACATGAATACGCAAGTTGCAACCACTAGGGTGGCGATACATCCAGTGTATCAAGCCACCCCAATAAATAATAAACCTCCAAGTCAAAATAATCTAGGCAAATCAAACAAGCAAGATTTCAAAACGGTTCAGTTTCAAACATAATCAAATCTCAATCAATTTTAACAAAATTTGACTCTATCTCACTTGAAATTTGATGAGGATTCTGATGATGCTAATAGTTTTCAAAAATAAAGCTCATAAAATGAATTTCGAATGCAACTGTTAGATGAGAGTTAAGAATGCAATTTTGATGCCATAGCTCAAACCAAACATATTTAAAACCAATCAAAAGCTTGCACATTCTCTAAATAGGTTATTTATGAGATTCAGACTCAAGGAGGACTCAAACTTAAATCAAATTAGAAAATGGCATATGAACTGTAGCAAAGGCACATGAGTTGAAATGGTATTTTCCAAAAAGAACAGTTTATGATGTAGCTAAATGAAATGCTCAAACATTATTCACAATATCACCACATGTCTATTAGCTTCAATCTTCAGCATAACAAGAACTTAAACATACATGGATTTTGAAATTCCGATTGAAATTATAATAGAAGGATAGGTTGATAAACCTCAAAACAGATTTGACAGAAAGCAATGTATCATTCAAACATTTGTCTCAACAACATGTAAATTGAATTCTAACAGCAATGCTTTCACAAAAGCAAACACACACATACAAAGTTTTCAAACCATATTCAACTTGGTTCAACCAGGAGCCAATACTAATTGTATGCCTGTCATGATTTGCAGTTCTAATCCATTATAAGTAGAAGTGATCACACACATTATGCAGGGGTTCTGTTCATGAGCTTAAAACCTATAACAAAACTCTAACACAAAGCTAGTCCAAACAAAAACAGTTGCAAGTTCAACATGACAATGCCAAACACTAATCCACTATACGCTTCAAATGCTAGTTACAACTTTATACAAGCAAACACCAACCAAACTCCACATATGATCTAAAGATCCTAAGTATTTTTAACTAATGCATATAAATGAGAAAGCTTGAAGTCACCTACCTCTTGTAGACTCCTAATGCAAGCAAGCTATTTTGGTTGAGAATAATTTTAGCAAGTTATCCACCCTTTGATGCAAGCTTCAGAACAACCCTTCCTCAAGTTGACTTTTTGCAAGATTGAAGTTACTTCCTTTTGAAGCAACATGTGATAAGTGATGACAGTTTCAACAATTGGTCATGCTTTGTATATTCCTATGATTCTCCTCATAATACACTCTTAAAAATCACATCAGATGCTAATCCATGGTTAGAAATCAATTGGATAGTTGTCACATTAGTTTGTGCTGAGTTTTGACATTGTGCATTTCAAGTGTTTTAACCCAACTTGTCTCCTTCGAAACTCCTAGCTCACAAATGCTATGGAGGAGTTCCTGTAATTTTTGGAAATCCCTCATTATACTCTACAACTTTCATGTTTTTGGAATTTTCAAATTCCAAGTGGAACTAGGTCAAAAACCCTCTTGAAGTTGGCTGAAAACATGACTTAAAAGTGCTAAAAACTTGGAATGTTACTAAGTGTTTTCCCCCTCTTGTAATGATTTTGATCATAACTCAACATCTATTCATTTTTTGCATATGGGTCACTTTTAAACTTTTGTAGGACTTACCAAGACCTTTCCAACAAGCTTTGAACCACTCCATTTGGATGTGTGGTTAAAAAGTTATGGTCTTGCCCCTTGCAAAACCCTAATTTCCCGATTTTTTGATTACTCTTCAATCCTTGATCCAATGGTCATAAAAATTCATGGATAGATGTAATATAACATTAGGAACATGATTTCGTTCAATTTTGGGGTCAAAACCCTTTTGGTCAATGAGTTGACGTTTCAGCCAAACGAACCGATCGATCGAAAAATCCCGAATCGACTGTTGGTGTTCTGGGTCCCCTGAGGTCTTGAAATTTCTTGAGTGGACTTCACTATGTCATATGATCTCCATGGGCCATGATTCCATCATTGGAGTACCATTTGAATCAAAATTCAAACCACAATTGACTTTTCCTATTAAAAACCCTAATCGGGAGTCCTAGACTGCAATGCTCTTGATCTTTGGGTGACAACCTGAAATTGGATTCATACTTAATCCAATGTAGTATCCTTGATGATGGAGACTTTTTTCATGAATAATCAATCCAAGACATTGATTGATCAAACCATCGAAACCTCGATTCCTGACTGTATGGTGCCCTAATTCATCTGCATCTTGACAAAGACAAACTTGAAATAGGTTAAGGTTAGATAAGAAAATGATGATGCTCCTAGAATGATGATGAAGATATAAGGGCCAAAATTTTGGGTATAACAATTGCCCCTATTTAAATATCTTCACCAGATGGCAATGAGAGATGACAATCCTCAGAGAATCGCAGTGAAAGGTATTTAAATATAGCAAACCAAAATTTTTGTCCCTTAGATACGATGGTACACATAAGGACAAATGCAAACATGAAATGGATTCTAAATGATGTTGTATGATGCTTGAATGCAAGATGAAATGCTGTCATACGAGCAAAAATAAAAGAACGGCAAAAGCAACGAGTAACCACTCACAGGAGAACCGACACACAGGGGAAGGATTCAAGGCACAAAAAGCAAATAGTTCATACATGACTAAAGATGGTAATTCAAGGGAATCTTCCACTCAGGGACATAAACTCCACCAGGGAAGATAAATCTTCACTGGGGAAAAGGCAAGCCTCTACTGTGGAAAGGAAAATCTCCAATGGAGAAATGCATCGAGGGAGAAGCCATGCAGAGGGGAAAAAGTCAATAGACTCAGACTCTGACCGGGGAAGCAAAAGAACTAGAGACACGGTTCTTATTGGGGACAAACAAAATAAGGAACTTCCTACAGTGAAGAGTTCGAACGAGATCTTCAGGAAAAGACTAGAAACAAGACCAGACCCGCTGGGGATGCTAGTAATCACTAGATCTTTGAGACTCGACTGGGGAAACCAAAACTTCGTTGAGGATACTGGTGACAACTAAAAATTACTATCAATAACAACTGTCCTTAAGCGGTGTCAGTGACTACTGGACTTTCTGGAGGGGTGCTAGTAACAACTAGACTTCCCGGGGAGAAAGGTGAGAACCACAACGATGATACCGATAACAATTCGAGTTTAGACGATGCCAGTAACTACTGGTCTTCACAGGGGAATTGGTAACAACCAAGCCAAGGGATACCAATAACAATTAGACTTTCAAATGATGCCACTAACCATTGGGCTTCGAATGATTGGTGACAACCAAAGTAATGATACCAATGACAATTGAATTTTCAAACTATGCCAGTAACTACTGGATTTAGAACAATTGGTAACAACCAAAACAAAGATACCAATAACAATTGGATTTAAACAATGCCAGTAACCACTGGACTTACAAAACACAAGTTGGTGGCGACCTAATTTCAAAGGTAAGCATTAGTAATAACTAATCATCTTGGTGATCATCAGGTTGTATCAGATATCGCTAGTTACAACTAGCCCTCTGGGACAAGAACATCTATCACAAAGGTATCTGACAAAGTTGGGGTAACAACCGCAAAGCGAGCCCGTGGAAAACAGGACGAAGCAAGAAGGTTGGTTACGCCCAAAGGATCTCAATGGCGAAAGCCAAACAAACAGAAACCAAAGCAAATGCAAATAAATGTGTATGCTAAAGACGAGATGCACATGCAAATGCAGACCGACCCACGATGGAGATGGAAGAAACAACGCAAGACACACAAGGAGGAAATTCATCACGCGGAGCCCTGACGTTACTAAACTTGGATGAAGCTATTTCTGGGGGAGAGAAACGATTTCTCTGAAGGTAATCAACGCTCTCGCAGACCTGCAGAAGAGGAATCTTGTTTGAGCAATAGGGTGAACGTCGAGCGCATCCTTAGTCGGAGGCGGCAACAAGCTTTTTACTGCTCTGAGAGTAGTGTAATACTATTATATTACCTTTAGAGTGTTGTCGTGCTTTGTTGAATTATTTTCTTTAAACCCAAAATTTTGAATTTTCAAAATAATTTACTTTTCAAAAAAACCATTATTAATGAATAAGATTTGCATAATAAAAACATAGATCATGACAATGATTGGCCCGAAATCTAATTTCATTAATAGGTGAGAATCTTTACAAAGGGCAAAGCCTCGAGAACAAATGCAATTTGAAAAATGGCAAACAGAAAGGGTTACAAAATCCAATAATGATCTGGTCCTTCAAACTAGCAGTCCATATGCTTCGCTGCTTCTGACGAGAATGGCAGCCAACAATTTTCTTTAATACTTCTGATTAAGTGAAGCTTTGCCCCTGAATTTATCCGAGTTGTTTTCCAAGACACTCCTTTTTCTTGCATCACCTTTCTAGGTTTCTAATTTAGGCGTAATACTTTCTCACTGCATCTGAGTTGATGGGGTATTTGAGCTGCTCACCATCCATCATTTCCAGGATTAGAGATCCTCCGGAAAAGATAGTCTTTATGACGAAAGGGCCATCTTAGTTAGGCATCCACTTCCCGCGCATGTCCTTCTGTGTTGGTAGGATTTTTCTGAGTACAAGCTCTCCTTCCTTATATTCTTTGAGACGAACTTTCTTGTCGAATGCCCTTACCATCCTCTGTTGGTAAATCTGGCTATGACACATGGCAATCATCCTTTTTTCATCGGTGAGATTTAATAAATCGAACCTTTCTTTTCTCCACTCGGTTTCCTCGAGCTCGGCTTCCATTAAGATCCTTAACGAAGGTATCTTGACTTTGATGGGTAGTACCGTGTCCATCCCGTAAACCAAAGAAAAGGGGGTTGCCCATGTCGAAGTGCATACTGTCATTTTGTACCCATGTAAAGCAAATGGTAGCATCTCATGCCAATCTTTGTAGGTCACAACCATCTTCTGTACTATCTTCTTGATATTGTTATTTGCAGCTTCGACAATGCCATTCATTTTTGGCCTGTACGAAGACGAATTATGGTGTTTGATTTTAAAATCATCACAAAGTTCTTTCATCATCTTGTTATTTAGATTCGATCCGTTGTCGGTGATGATTTGGTCAGGAATGTTGTACCGACAAATAATATCTTTCTTGATGAAGCGGACGACCACTTGCTTGGTTATGTTCGCATACGATGCTGCTTCTACCCATTTGGTGAAGTAATCAATTGCAACGAGGATGAACCGATAACCATTAGAAGCTTTTTGCTCTATTTCCCCAATCATGTTTATGCCCCACATTGCGAATGGCCATGGTGATGTCATGACATTGAGAGGATGTGGAGTAACATGCACTTTGTCAGCATAAACATGACATTTGTGGCACTTTCGAGCAAAGAGGATGCAATCCGTCTCTAAGGTCAACTAAAAATACCCAGCCCTTAAAATTTTTTCTCCATGGCATGGCCACCGACATGGGTGTCGAACGTCCCTTCGTGCACTTTAGTCATTAGCATATCTGCTTCTTTTTTGTCAACACATCTAAGCAGAACCATGTCGTGATTTCTCTTGTATAGGATGCCATTGCTGATGAAGAACTTGGATGATAATCTTCGTATGGCTCTTTTATCAATTCTTGATGCGTCAGCTGGATATTCCTGATTTTGAAGAAAATTCTTGATGTCGTGAAACCAGGGTTTCTTATCAGACTCTTCTTCCACCATCATGACATGTGCTGGTACAATTCTTCTTTCAATACGAATCAGAGGTGCCTTGTTAAAAAACTGGACCTTCCACATTGATGCTAGCATTGCTAAAGCATCGGCAATATGATTTTCTACTCTCGGTACATGCTTGAAAGTAATTTCATTGAAATATTCAATCATCTCTAGAATGTGATCTTGGTAAAGGATTAATTTCTCATCTCGAGTCTCCCATTCTTCTTTGAGTTGATAGATCACTAAAGCAGAATCACCGATTACTTCCAAGATTTTGATACAGAGATCAATAGCAGCCTCTAGTCTCAAGATGCAAGCTTCATACTCGGTTATGTTGTTGGAACAAGAGAAACAAAGTTGGGCGATGACAGCAGTATACCCTCCAGTTGAATTCTTGAAGACAGCTCTAATACCATGCCCATTTTTGTTAGACACCCCATCAAACATCACTTCCCAGCGGGATCCAGGTTCGGGACCTTCCTCAGGACCAGGTTCCGGCTTCATATGTTGAATATACATTATATCTTCATCGGGAAACTCAAATTTGAGTGGTTGATAATCCTCCACGGGATGCTCAACAAGGTGTTCTGACAAGACACTGCCTTTGATGGATTTTTGAGCGATATATTGAATATCATACTCTGACAAGAGCATGTGCCACCTGGCCAATCTCCCAGTTTGGGCTGGCTTTTCAAAGATGTACTTTATTGGGTCCATCTTAGAAATCAACATTGTGGTATGGTAAATCATATATTGTCTCAGACGCTTGGCAGTCCAGGCTAAGGCATCACAAGCTTTCTCTAGAGGGGAGTAACGACTCTCGCAGATTGTGAACTTCTTGCTCAGGTAGTAGATTGCATGCTCTTTCTTCCCTGACTCGTCAGTTTGGCCTATGACACAACCCATCGAGTCTTCTAGCACCTTCATGTACATGAATAAAGGCTTTCCTAGCACCGGAGGGATCAATACCGGGGGTTCTTGTAGATACTTCTTAATCTTCTCAAATGCGACCTGACAGTTTTCATTCCATATCATTGTTTGATCTTTTCGTAACAACTTGAAGATCGGGGTGCAGGTGGGTGTTAGGTTGGAAATGAACCTGGATATGTAGTTTAGCTGTCCAAGGAAGCCTCTCACTTGTTTTTTTGTTTGAGGAGCGGGCATTTCTTGAATTGCTCTGACTTTATGAAGATCTACTTTGATTCCTCGTTGACTAATAATGAAACCAAGTAGTTTACTAGAACGAACCCCAAACGTGCACTTAGCTAGATTTAACCTTAGTTGATACTTCCGGAGTCTTTCAAATAACTTCAACAAATGATCCAAGTGGTCTTCTTCACTTCGAGACTTCGCAATCATGTCGTCTATATATACTTCAATTTCCTGATGCATCATATCATGGAAAAGCGTAACCATAGCTCACTGATACGTTGCTCCTGCATTCTTCAAACCGAAAGACACAACCTTATAACAATAGGTGCCCCAGGGTGTAATGAAGGTTATTTTCTCCATGTCAGTCGGATCCATCTTTATTTGATTGTAGCCGAAGAATCCGTCCATGAATGAAAATACTGCGAAACTGGCTGACGTGTCAATATGTGGAAGAGGGAAGTCGTCCTTCGGGCTGGCTTTGTTTAGATCCCTATAGTCCGCACACATTCTGACTTTGCCATCCTTCTTTGGGACAGGCACAATGTTAGCCACCAATTATGGATATTTCGATACTGCTAAAAAACCTGCATCAATTTGCTTCTTGACTTCGTCTCTAATTTTGAGAGCCATGTCGGGTCTAGATCTTCTATGCTTCTGCTTGACTGGAGGACAATTTGGCTTTAAAGGGAGCTTGTGCATAACAATGTCGGTGTCCAACCCTGGCATATATTGGTAAGACCAAGCGAATATCTTGACGTAATCTTTGAGGAGTGCTATCAATCTATTCTTGATTTCCGACCCCAACGAAGTTCCGACTTTGACTTCTCTCCTCTCTTCTTCAGAGCCTAAGTTGATGACGTCAATTTTTTCCTTGTACGACTGAAGGTAGGCATCTTCATATTCAGTCATCCTCCTCAATTCTTCATGGACCTCTGAGTCTTCATCGGTTTCTTCTTCGACTTGAAAGACAAATGGACCGCTACCAGAAGGAACCAAATGATCATGGGATTCTGTGGGTGGTGGAGATGTTCTGTATGTTTTTACAGTTTTGAGAATGATCAAACACACACACAGACATGCGGATGAAGGGTTAATTTTAAGTTTCCGAAAAAAAGTTGTCATTTTTCCTTTTAACAAAAAGTGAAAATGATAAGAAGAAAACAAAACAAGAGTTTTAACAAAAACACTTTTCATTCATAGATATTTTCAAATTGCAAAGTGGCCCATACAAAATAATTCACAAGCCTTGGGAAAGACCATGAATTTTTAAAGGAAAACAAAGCTAACAAGCAAATGAATTACTCTAAAGGTAAAAAGACAGGGATTTCCATATTCTCCTAGTTGCGCAAAGCTGCTCCGCCTCGGATCAACAAGCCTTCAAGATCACTATCTTCTTCTTCAGATATGATGGCGTTTACTTGCAATCCGCCGCTTGTGAATATCTCTTTCAAGGATTTCTTCTTCATGATGTTCTCCTCTGGTGCATCTCCCAGAGTTGGTTTGTAACCCAACCATTGTCGTTCATTCTTCGCTCGAGCGTTGAATTCAATAATCTCCCCCCATCCTAAAGGGAGTCCTATCTTCATTGTGGCTTTAATGCTCTGGACGGAAGCAAAAGATGGACCACAGGTTATTACTGACTCGTCAACTAGAACAGCATGGGAAATTTCCAGGGCTTGGAAAGCAGTTTCAAGTGCGTCCTCATCGGCTTTTATGTATCTGAAGGAGGACAGGTTACTCACCATTAGGTCCTCTTCTCCATGAATTATAACCAACTGGTCATTGACGATGAATTTCATTTTCTGGTGTAGAGTGGAGGTGACAGCGCCCGCTGTGTGTATCCATGGCCTTCCCAGTAGACAATTATAGGCTGGATTAATATCCATTACTTGAAAAGTGATTTCAAAGATCTGAGGGCCTATCATGATTGGCAGATCAACTTCCCTTATTACCGTTCTTCTTGAGCCATCAAAAGCTTTTACCACTAAAGATGTGGGTCTCATTTCAGCTCCTTGGTAAGCTAGTTTAGCTAGAGTTCTCTTAGGCATTACATTGAGCGCAAATCCTGTGTCAACAAGCACTCTGTCTAGAGTGTCCTTTTCGCACTTGATAGATACATGCAAGGCACGGTTATGCTTGCGCTTTTTAGCAGTCAAATCATTATCGTCAAAGCTCAAGGTGTTGCATACCGTGATGTTGGTAACAACTGAGTCAAATTTCCCCACTATGATGTCCTTTGTCACGTGAGCTTGCATCAATATTTTCATCAAGGCTTGATGATGCGTCGGGGAGCTCAGTAGTAGCAACATGATGGAAATCTTAGACGGGGTTTGATTAAGTTGATCCACCACTCGGTAATCACTTCGGCGGATGATCGTCAAGAATTATTCCTCATCATATTTAAGGGACTCTTTTCCTTTGCCGATGGGTTCTTTATAAATTCCTTCTTTTGGAATAGCTTCCTTAGGAACAGCGATAACAGTTTTAGGAACGGCAGCGACTGACTGAGGAACCACGGGACTTGCTCGAGGCTGATACACTCGACCACTTCGTGTCATTCTGCTTGCCCCGACAATGTTGATGACATTTTCATACTTCTTCCCCATAACATCATTACACCATGAATAATCGTATTTAGGTGTCATAGCCCTTGCGTGAGGTCTGAACTCTCTTCTTGGCTCGAACCTAGGTTGATCCTTTCCAAACTTGGGCGCCGGATCGTCACAGAATACTGGCCTGACATCCCTGTGTCTAGTTGTATTGTTATTGTTATCTCTGAAGACAACCCTCTTGTTGGGTTCTTCGGGCATGTTGAACACTGGTTCTATTACTGCCACGTCCTCCTTTTTCTTTTGGCTGCCAATCTGTAGCATTCCTTGATCAATTAATGTTTGAACATCCTTTTGCACAAGGTCACAACCCTGTGGATTCAATAGGCATTGCTCATAGTTTTCATGAGAACTCTTGAGCACCCATGCTTGAGAAATCCTTCTATGCAATTCTACCCATGGCACTTTTACTTTATCGATAGTTGTAACGGTCTTTATCTCAGATTCTTCCCCTTCTTCGGTGATGGCGTTTACCTCACCGTGGTTTGGTAGAGGATTGTCCTTCACATTCGGGTGATTATATTCAAATGACAAGATCTTCTTTTCTATTAACTCTCGGACAATGTGTTGAAGTGCGAAGCAACCCTCCAGATCATGCCCGAGAGCGTTTTCATGAAAAGGACAACATGCATTGGCATTGTAGTAATGTGGCAGGGGATTAGGCGGAGCGCCTAGCTTCCTCGTCCTGACGAGCCCTCTTTCCATCAGCATGGGGAACAAATCGATATAGCTCATAGGTATAGGTTGTATCCTTGGCCTACTACTTCGATAGTTTTCCCTCGGAGCTTGAGCTTGAGACTGCTGCATTTGCTGGTTATTGAATGGTTGATATTGGTTGGGTGCCCTTTGCTGAGGTCCCTACTGAGCTTGTTGTTGCTGAAAGACAGGTGTCACCGCCGCTACATAAGGTGCTTGTTGATATTATTGTCGTTGATTCTTTGGATTTTGTGCCCTTCTTCCATATGTCACAACACTCACCTCGCCTTCTTTCTTTTTGTGGAAGTTGTTGGCCGGCGTTTTGGTAGCACTGATGCTGGAACTAGCAATTAAATTCGTTACTTTACCACTTTTTAGACCTGCCTCAACTTTTACTCCTGCAGCGACAATGTCGGAGAAATTGTTTGTGACACTGCTGATTAGTCTTTCGTAGAACTCAGGCCTGACTGTGTCTACGAACTAGTCAACTAGTTTTTTTTTAGTGAGGGGTGGATCAACTTGAGTTGTGGTCCTGCACCATCTTTGCGCATATTCTTCAAAGGATTCAGTACTCTTCTGCGTCATGCTAAGAAGATAACAGCGATCTAGGGCCAGATCCATGTTATATTTATACTATTGGATAAATGCGTCTGACAGATCTTGAAATCTATGGATCTTCGCCTGGTCTAAGCTTAGGTACCACTTAGCAGATGCTCCCTTGAGGCTATCTTGAAAGCAGTGTACTAATAGCTTGTTATTTTCAATGTGCAGTGCCATCCGCCTATACATGATCAAGTGGACTTTGGGGCAAGTGGTCCCTTCATATTTGTCGAACATTGGCATTTTGAACTTTGGTGGAAATACCAGCCCTGATACTAGACACATGTCTTTGGCGTCTGATCCAAAGACATTACTTCCTTCAATAGATTTCATTCTCTTAGCCATAATGTCCATCTCTACCCTTAGCTTTTCGTGCTTCTCGTCTTCGATTTCAGAACCATCTGGTATGTCAAAGATCGATTGATGATTGTTGAAGATAGGTCGAACATGTGTTGGTCCTCCTGTCTGAGTGAAGAGAGGATTTGTTGTCATCGGAATAACTTGTGGTTGAAGGCTGAATGGTTGAGGATTGTCGAGCGGAGGCAGAAAATCCCCGGACATGCTGAATGGAAACTCAGTTGTTGAAGCTGGAATAGGAGGATTTTCCGCTGATGCAGCAATCTCAGAGACCACCGTAACCTGTGTATCCATCTTTGCTTTTATCACATTGAGAACTTCCATAATCTGACTTATGTTGTATTTGATTCCTTCGATGTCGTTGTTGATCTGATCAATTCTCTGGTCGTTGTTGGCCATCCTCCTTTGAGCTCTGGCTCGAGTGTTGTATCTGTGGGAACTCAGCGTGACTTCTTGCCTCCTTTTTGCTGGCGAACAAGAACAACAAATGAGCTATGGAACCCATGAAAGACCAATGCGGAATGATATGTAGATGTATATGCAAATGCAAAAACCAACCATTCAAGGAAAAAGCAATTTTTTTTTACAAACAAAGTTGGAAACACACATAACAACGTGCTTTTAAAAGCAGATTTTCATTGATAAGTTGAGATCCATTACAGTAGATGGCCCTTGCTAACAAGCAAGACCTTTCTTACAACAAAGCAACTAGTACATAAGATTACAATCTTAAGGAAAGCAGGAAATGGTGAAGTATCGATCATTCTAACTAGACGATCCTTCTCCTTCTTGAGACCTGGGACGGACTTGATTCTGACGAATTATCTCTCATAGTTCTGCATTTTCACGCTTCGCTTTAACTAAAGCGTATTTCAGCTCCTCCCTAGGTATAAGAACCTCGGGCTCCGTAGTGATCTCATAAGTATGAGTATAGAACATTGTTAAAGCTATCTCCTTTGACCAAAGTAGATAGGCTCTCAAGGTTAAACAGCTCACGTTTTCATCTAGGGTTTCCCCTTGTAGAAGAGGGTGAAGCCAAGTAAAGCTAGTCTGAGTCTCTAGTTCTTCATTACTTCCCTTTTCACAAAAATAGGCTCTTAGCAAATCTGGCTCTGGTTCGGGCCCTGTTGAATATCCATGATGGCGGCGAGAAAGTATTAGATTATAGCTAATTACTCCTCAGGTACCAATGAGGGGCACATTCGGGAAGTTTCCGCAGCTTGGGGTCATAATGACACCGCTAATCTTGGTATCATACCAGTTGATATTGTAGTGTCTGAGAGTTATTAATTTCTCAACCCATGCTTCTTTGTTGGGGAGATTTCAAAGAACCTGAGTTCTGGGTAAATGAGAGATAAACCACTTGCTAAGCAAAGCTGTACAGCATGAGAACTATCTGATATCGTATGATTTCTGGCGATGGATGACGATATATATGTTTGTTGGCAGAGTGCTCACAGGATTCTTGATGAGGAAGAGTCAGATGGACTCATCACTGATGAATTCGTCACAGCATGGGAAGAGGTACAAGCCATAGATCAAGAATGACAGGATTGCCTCAAAGATACCCAAATTTATATTGTCGTAATGAAATTCAGCCATCTCCATGAATGGTGTTGCTTCCATTCCCCAGAAACCGCTCCTCGTTATTAATTCAGCAGGCAGTTCAGTTGGCCTGATGTGCAGCGCCTTAGCAAGATATTTCCTTCTTGCTTGTCCATAATAAGTTTTGAAGATGAAAGGAATCCTCAAGTAAGCAGCGTACTCTTCTATTGTCAGGAGAAACTGGAAACTTGGGAAGATGAAGCAGTGATACACTGGATTGTAGAACTCGACGAGTGCTTGCAGCATGTCCTCGTTAATTCGAGTGTTGAGTAATGGCAGAAGATCTCCATACTTTGCAATGAAAGTGGCGGGGTTCCTGACAAGGCTTGTTAGGATCCTGAGATTACCCAATCTTAAGTCCAGAATTAGAAACCTGCTTCTGCATTCCATACTAATGTCTGCAAAAAGAAAAAAATTGCATTTCCTTGAATGGTTAGTAAAATGCAAAGATGCAATGAAAATGAAAACTGGTTTTACAAAACTCAGAAGATCAATTGTCCCAAATCCTTATTTCATTCATTGTTGGAAAAAGTTACAACTTTTGAGACACAATACAAGAAGCCTAATTTACACCAAGAAACTAAGTTCCATGGTCTAAACTAAAACCTTAAACACGAGGCCTCTTCAACTTCTTCAGAATTTCATTCTCCATCACCAATGTATCCACTATTCCTTTCCAGACTCTAGAGGTTGGAGGGATATTCGAGTATTCATGATTGCTTTGAGTGGGCTTGATACTATAGAAAAATAAATTCTCCTTTGTCGCTTCCCCATCAATCACTCGTCGTTCGAGCCAATCTATCAATTCATCTTTTTCTTGCACTTCTCTGATGAGTCTTGTTGTTTCAGAAGAAAACGCGTGATACTTTCCTTCCCAAGTCTATCTCTCAAGCTATGCTATGGTAAGCAGCTCTTGGTACTCCTCCATCTTTTCAATGGGAATGGTGGAGGATGATGATGCGATAACAATCTGCGTGTTCTTCTCCAGGAGATACGACATTTTCAAATCTTTTGCTCTAGACTGAACCCATTGAGTGAATAGTTCAAATGCTATGCAATTTCTTTTTCCTAGGTCAACTTTTGTCTTTTTCTGGATGTTCTCCCAAGCATCCACTGTGTTGTTTCTCATGTTTTCTACTACTTCAGCGTTGAGATAAAAGAAACTGGATAAGAGTACATTGTTGAGTTTATCCGTTATTGAAAAACCAAATTGTCGTCTGGCCAAGGCTGGATTGTAGTTGATTCCTCCTCTTACACCAAAGAGTGGTATATTTGGGAAGTTTCCGCAATGACCAAAATAGACTCCTCGGTCGTATGCGGGATTATACCAATGAATATAAGCTTGTGTTAAGGATATTATCCTCTGAGACCATCTCCATCCATTGGGATTCTCCTTGAAAGTGTCGGTTTTTGGAAAATAGTTGATGAACCATTTGTACAGCAGAGGTGCACAACAAAGAATAGCTCATTTTCCTTGAAGTGTCCGATGATGAATTGAGTGGTAAACATCTCCTAACAAGGTAGGCACAGGGTTACCACTTAAAAATATGGTAATAGAAGGGAAATTGATGAATCCCTCTACTTCAGGAAACAATACTAGTCCATAAATCAATAGAGCTAACACTGCTTCAAATGCATCCATGCTTCCCTCTATTACAAGATAGGCAACTTTCTAGACTAAGAAATCTGAATGGAAACCTACTACTCCTTTTTTGGTGGCATGTTGAGCTTTAATTTCAGGTACTTCAAGGTGAAGAGCATCTACTATTTCTTTCAGCGAAGGTAAGTTTTCCAATCCACTGTACTGTTTTTGCTCCTTGACAGAGACCCCACATAATAGGCATACTCTTCCAAGGTCGGCATCAACTGATAGTAGGGAAAAGTAAAGCAATGATACAATGGATCATGGAACTGAATCAAAGTGTTGAGGATCCCTTCTTCCATCCCTGTCCTGACTAGGCTCAAAATCTTTCCATATCTTTTTCCAAATTCATCTGACACCATAGTTCCTAGATTTCTTAACTCGGATGTATCAGGCTTCTTAAAATTGTATCTCTTGGTGTTCCTTATTCCAATATCCATGATATATCTGGGATTTTGCACAAAGAGATCAACTGAGTTTTACAAAACCAGTCGCAATATGAAATGCTATGTTGAGATGATGAGAAGATGCACACATAACACCAAGGCAAATATTTACAGATATAATGCACATGCACACACAAGGCTCCCTAGGCTCAAGGTCAAAGCATGAAGTCAAAAGGTCTACCCATCCCCAAGGTTTTGCACTATGAGTTATTTGTACCTGCCGAACGGGTTCTATCAAAGTTCCCAGAGTCATAGTAAATCCTTCGAATATTTCCAACTAACGCAACTACTTACGTGAGTCAACAATATTCTCAAGATAAACTCGTCTGAGTGTAGCATCGTGTCAAAACTATTGAGGGACTACTCCCTAACAGTTTCTGCACTACTGTTGTACCTCGAAATATACGATCCTCATGATCAACACGGAAAAATGCTCGAACAGAGTCGCCACCGAACTTTATTCATTCCAAGGAAGGAATAGGAAAATATCAATAAAACCTTTAAAAAGATAAGAACATGTTCATCGCAACTAAATTCTAGGTTCGGGAGTCGATTATGCAAAGGGAAGGTATTAACACCCTCTACGTCCATTGTACTCAACGGGAACCTTTTGATTCGATTCGAGAGTAAAGTTAGCTACGCTGTTTGTTTTCTTCTAAGGATTTTCTCATAAGGGGAAATGGGTAGTTTTAAGATAGGGTGGTCACCAAGGATTGAGGCCCTTGTGCCTACGTACTCCCTTGTACAATGGGAAAGTTAGAGCATCGTAGTTTCTGGAACTACGGGTAAAGGAGGGAATTGTGGAATTGTGGGGAAATGTGATAAAAAGAAAAAGGTAGCTCGCTAGGGTTTCACAATCCTATGCCTACGTATTCTCATTGATAAATGAGAAATCATAGCGTTCGTAGCTCGGACTACTACGGCTGGTTGGTTTGTAAATGAACGAGTGTTTAGGTCGCATTCTAATTGCTAAACGTTGGCTTGTCTACTCGCTAGGGGAGGATGAAGCACTAGTTCATATGAACGGAAGAAGGGACTAAACAATGTTCTTTGGAAAAAGTTTTTTGAGTTGAACGAGAGTTTAAGTCGCATTCTAACTGCTAAACGTTGGCTTGTATGCTCGCTAGGGGAAGCTGAAGCACTAGTTCATATGCACAGAAGAAAGGACTAAACAATGTTCTCCGGAACAGGTATGTTTGAGTTGGAAATCGCACGAGGGCGAGGAATTTAGTGTTTGAAAAGTTTCAATCACACGGGGGTGAGAAAAGAGAGTTGGCTTGAATAGGTATCTTGGGTTTTGGATTGCGCGGGGAGAAAAAGAGGAGTTTGGTTAGGTAATTTGATGGAAAATGATGACTATTCAATAAACGAGACGTCGGCCTCACAATCAATTAATCGGGATATTGTTGGAATGCTAGATTCCAACAACACCTTTTTCATTCCATAAATTACGAAATATGTGTTTGATGGACAGTTTAGACGCGTATTAGGGTTTAAACTCGATTGCGCGAGGGTAAGAGATAAGGTTAGATGGGTTGAAAATTTAGGAGGAATGACGACTATTCGATAAGCGAGACGTCGACCTCGTAACCAATTAGTCGGGATATCGTTGGAATGCTAGATCCAACGACACCTTTTTCATTCCATTAATTATGAAATATGTTTGTTGGATAGTGAATATACTTGTCCAAATAATTAGGGGAAGTGTTTTAGGAACGAAAGTTCAAATGACATGCTGCTCGAGGCGTATGCCTCAATAGTTGTCACTCAAGAATTCAAGGAGTGCAAGACTCCAAGAACTCAATTATTTCGTGATTTAATTAAGAAAAATGATTTGAATAGGTTAGAGTACTTGGATTAGACGCACTAGGTATTCTAGAAATGTAAGATCGGAAGGATCACAACCCCAGGCGTGCACCTTGAGAGCAATCCTTCGAGAACCCAAGAAGTGTTAGACCTCAAGAGCTTGATATCTACATTGTTTAATAAAAAAGAATAGTTTGTTTTGAAGAAAATAATCGAGGTGAGTCGAGGTTTGAATTTTGAGTTTTAAACGTGTGCACTAGCAAAGTGGGATAGTCTTCTAAGTGACCAACTAGAAATAATTGATCAAATAGGTGTCACTGTAAAGAAGCCCAGGATTAAGCTTTAAAATGTTGTGTATGGTGATCAAAGGTTGATGGCGAGGCTTTGAAAGCACTCGACTTACAAGGGAGGAAAATGGCTCGATGAATCGAGAATTATTTTTAAAAATGGTTTTAAAGTATATAACCTAATTAAGGCAAAAGTGATAAAATATTACATTTTGTGCGAGAGGGGTACATTGTTTAAATGGGGATAGAATATAATGAAATAGATTAAAAAACCGGTTGAAGGGGTAGCTGTGACATTTGAGAACCGAGATCAGAGGTAACTTCAAGACAAGCTCTACACATTACCTCAGCAGCTATTGTATTAACCAAAAGCATAAACTCCTTGATTAGAAAATATGATTCTTTCTCTGAAATTTTCTCCAAGTAAGAGCATCAGGCCAATCAAAATGGCCACGAACTACCGCACTATCAACGATGTCCTTCTATTGCTTATACCTTCACATCTTAATTTTTTAGTTTCCTTCCTATAATTATCCATAGGTAAGGAAGGTGGTACAAGGCTTTCAACATAAATCATGCCTTCATTCAAATTAGGAATTCCTTGAACATCAACAACTTGTTCGGTCTTGAAATCATGCTAAGACAACTTCTTACTATCTACTTCCAATAGAACATTATTTCCATCCCCCGAATAACCTAAAGCCCTAAATGATTTCAAAGGCAAAATGGAACACGATTCCACCAAAGTAAACAGTTTACACCAACTATCTCTATATCCATATTTTCTCATCACCCAAACATCAACCTTAGAAGCTTGATAATTCACAATCATAGAAAGACACCCTCCCAAAAGAACAACATCAATTCAATTTGTATAAAATTCACAATATTAAAACTTCAGCTTAATAACTTTGGATAAAGGAGTTAACATTCCAACATAGTATTTTTAAAATATTTATGGGACATCACAACTATGAAATGATACAACAATACAAAACATAGATCTGCATCATGAACTTGACCAAAAAAATAGAAGAAGAAACATCATCAATAATTAAGCAGAGCCATAAATGAAGAGAAAATACACCAACCAACATGGAAAATGCAATCTTGGACCGGTTAAGGATGCTACTGTTGCAGAGTCGTTGCTGTTGGTGTTGGACTTGAAACTGAAACATGATGAAATATTAAAAAAACAACCACGGCTACCAGCTGAATCAGACGTTGCTGCAAAATAGAGACTCAGAGCTTTGCGTTGTCAGAGTTTTGGTGAAACGGCAGTGTGCAACCGAGCGAGAACGTATCGAAGTTGGTGCTGGTGTCGATGTGAATCAAGTTGGATTCAACTACTTAATCGTAAATATATAACATGCATACTAATCACACAAAAACAGAAAGACGGCTCCGTCCACCAATCACGGATTCAGATTGTTGATGCGAGCTTGACGACTCATTGCTGCGAAATCCTCCACCGTATATCGTCGTCGTTATGTTGTTGTTGACTCTGTTGCTGTTGGAAAGAAATGACCCTTAAGTTACGACTTCGTCAGCTGGATGCGTTGAATGGTACTGAAGCTGAGCTACGGTTGTCGTTGTTCAAATGATGACAAAGTTTCTCGTAGGTTCATGAGGGTGTGACATTCAAGATAGCAGCGCTAGCATAAGATCACTTACTCAAAGCAGAAATAGTGAGTGATTGAAGATTATGGTCGTGAAGGTGGAAAGTGGTTGCGAAAATTACGAGTTTGTGATGGTGACGGAAATGATGGTGATGGTTTATGAAGGAGAATGAAGGTCGATGGTATTTTACGGTGAGGGTTGTTGACGACAGAGAGGAAGATGGGGCAATGTTAGTGAGGGTTTTTAGGTGGAGATACAGAGGGTTTCCGTTTGATGAAGAAGAAGGAGAAAGTGGACGGTGGTTGAGATGGGGATTGACGTTGAGGTTACGAAAAAAGAAAGAGGAAACGGAGGGGATTTTGAGGTTGGGAAGAAAATGGTGAAGCGGCGCCGAATTTTGAGAGAGGAAATTAGGGTTTTCCATTCTGAGAAGATGAACAGTAACATTCCCATTTTTTACCCACTTTCTAACCCTAAATTCCCTAATTCTTCCGTGTCATCCCTGTTGTTTTTTTTAATTTTTTTCTTTTAATTCTTAATTAATAAATCTAATTAATAATTGATTCCCTAATTCTATCTAATTAATCTTAACTCTAATTCTAACTTATCCTATTCTAATCTTAATTCTAACTTAATATTCTAAACTCAATTCTAATTAATTAGTATTAAAAAATCTAATTCTATTAATAATAAAAAAATCTAATTAAAATTCTAATTAATATTGAACAATTCTATTCTAATTAAAATTAAAAAATTCTAATCTAATTAAAATTAAAATTCTAATTCTAATTCTAAAAAATTCTAACTATATTCTAATTCAATAATTTTAAATTAAAAAACTCTAATTCTATTTCTAATTAATATTCTAATATAATTTCTAATTAAAAATCTAATTAACATTAATATTAAAAATATATTATATTAACAAATTATAAAAGGAAATTATAAAACAAAAATAATGATAAATATATACAAAACAAATTTCACGTGGCACACTCTTATTGGGCTAAAAAGTGAGAAAGTTTATTTTTGCTATAAAAAAATGCTACGCTGTTGTTGCACCCTAATTTTTGACCTTAAGATCCCACCTCCTCGCGTTTTTGTGTTTCTCGTTGTTTTACTTTGTATGTACGTGTGTTATGACTAACAAGGGTGCGTAGGTACATTGACTTCAGGTATAAACGACGTTATTTATCGAGGTCAAGCATCACAGGATCAATTCAAGGAAGACTTTATTCTTATCCAGGAGGATTGAACCATTATCATTTTGGTTCTCTTAGGTTTTAAGGGAGGAAGTTATTTTATTACTGGCAGCTTGTAGGCAACATGAGAATTTGGCATCTTGAATCTTGGATTGAAGTAAATTTGATTTGATTCATTGTTGTACAACTCCAAGTTTGACGTGTTCATTCAAGTTACAACACTAGCCCACTCTCAAATTCAAACAATGCAAGGCTCCACCATTTTCAAGTTTATACATTGTAGCACAAGGTTGGTTCAACTCGAGGCCCCACGTCTTGGATTTACGGAATACATTTGATTTGATAGTGACTGAATCCAAGATTTTACAAGTTCATTTGATACAAGGATTCATCATACAAAACAAGTTTTGTTATTGATAAAGGGGTTACATCAAGCTTGGCATCTCATAACTCTACGCAATTCTCTATCCAACCAAATTATCAAGGTGCTACGTAAAAGAAATGCAATTTGGCTGTTACAAGGCGTGAAGATGCCTCTTGAATCCGTCATAAAAGCCTCCGGGTGCTGATAATCAGGAACTAGATGATGGTTTTGTTACTTCAGACAAATACAAAGGATAAGAGCATTTGAATATATGCCTTTTTGAATGGCGAAAAGCTGACGGCGTACCGCATCTCCATTTAATCCCAACCCTCGTGATATCATAGGGCCGTGGTTCTGTTCTTCCACAAGGTCACTGCTTGGACTACCGACACCGTCAACGTTCAGCCATAGCCTGCACAAAACAACATCAGAAGCTCACGTATTTGACTTTTAGCAGTATCATTTTGTGAATCCAACTGTCTAACTGATATGCTCTGCGGGAATCAACACCCTGCCTCCAGTCTACGCAACGCCGACATCACAACCTGTCAAAGCAACAAATTGATAATCAGGACAGACCTAGCATAAATTGCAATTTAAGAGCCAAAGATAAATGGATCACCGTTACCAGCAGCCGCTGTTTGGTTATTACCCTGCAGGAAGCCATGACTCGTTTAGTCAATCTTTACCAATGTGGACAACTTCTAGCCATGACAACCCGACTGACCATCAAAATCAGGAGCCTGAGATCCCTCAAGAGCAGCCTTCATCGGAGATGGAGCTGAAACAACAAAGACCTGCAATGGAACAGATGCGACGTATTACCTCACAAGATGCAAGTAATCCCGACTGTGAATCTCATGAGTAACCGACACGCCACAGTGGATGAACAACCTTTTACCAAGATGATTAGGAAAGATACTAGAGATACTTATCTTTAGAACTGCTACATTCAACCAAGAGACCAATCTATTTTGAATTGTTGTTGCTGTACTTAGTCACCGTGGTCTCGTAATCACTTCATCAAGTTTCCATTAAGCAGACAAAAGAATGGGCTCATCGCAAGTTTAAGATAACCCTGCATACAAAATAAAGGGGAGTCAAAGGGTGTGAAGATGTTGATCTAAGTCACCATTCCCTCCTCAAACGAGCATTTTACAACTAGAGGTCAAAATAGATTTGGATTTAACAAACTTTAACACAGAGCACAATTACAATTACCATTGTCAAGGATAAGTATAGTATCTTTGAAGCTCCTGCCGGAAACAGTGGCACAACCAAGATAGTAAGAAGTCCTACTGACTCTGACAGGAATACTATCGGCCGCTAATTCACCGCGCGAAGGCCTGCGAAAGAAATGCTAAGTAAATTGTTGGTCCAAGACAAAAGGACAATGTAAATCACTATGAGAATTTGAGGTTGTATGAAATAAAGCTTACTTTTATGGCGGCTTAGAGTTCCACATAGAAGACATTCGGTAGCCAAGTTCGACCAAACATCACCCTGCAACTTGGAGGAATTGGTAAAGATCTAGAGACTCCTAAATTTGATTACCTGAAAAAGAAAAGTATGAGCAGCAACAATAATCCAGTAGCGTGAAGGAGGATGAGATAGATGTTAACTGCGCGACCAGCCCGAAATAAGGACATAAGACATTGTCGCTACTGCGAAAATCGGCGCCGGCTGAACAGAAGAGTCGCCACCGTGCGTTATTTATCCCAACGGAGGGAAAGGAAACGCTCAGAGAAAACCTAACGCAAAGAGGGAAAGGAATGGTCATCGCAACCAAATCCTGGATTCGGGAGTCGGTTACGCAAGGGGAAGGTATTAGCACCCCTCACGTCCGTCGTACTCGACGGGATCCACGCTTGTTTTCGGGTATGGATTGTTATTCTATCTACTCTACAGGTCAGGGGTTAAAAGAAAAGAAAATGACTCGGCAAAGTATCGCACTTTATGCCTACGTATTCCCGTCTAGAACGAGAAATCAGAGTCAACGTAGTTCGCCTACCTACGGGAAAGGAGGGGAAGGTTTCTCGCTAGGATATCGCATCCTATGCCTACGTACTTTCATACAGCATGAAAGATCAGAGCAAACGTAGTTCGGGCCACGTACGACACAAGTCTGCCTTGATTGATTTTATTCCTTCTGAAAAAGGGTTTTTCTGATTACAGGTCCAAGCGGACAAAAATGACGTTTTGATGAGTTCACATTCTTTTACGGAAGAAGTGTCTTTTATTGGATTTGAAATCTTTATTGTGTTTTTCTGTTTGTTTTGAGAAGAGAAGAGACAAAACTCTATCCTATGGTTACGAAGGGAATCAAACTAACCTAATGTTATCATGCATGGGTTAAGACCTAATGTCTATCATGCTCCTCTCTTGCACAGAGAGAAACAGAGATCCTAAGGGAATAGACGGAAACAGAAACAATAGCAGATATATACAGCAAAGCAGTAAAATGCATGGATGCAGCAATACAAGCGAGGCAAGGGAGTCCCACTCAACCTCGAACCTAGAAAACAATAGGCAAAAGTGAACAGCATTCACTTTCAACCCAACAGGTTAAACAGCAAACAATACAGTCAGGGAAACCAAACAATACATCAGGAAATTAATAGCAGAAATAAACAGCCACAGCAGCTCTGCATTAACACCTATCTTCAAGTCATCATCAATCAGCTACAAGCTTCAGCAAGCATCAATCTCCATCTCCACAACCTTCAAGCAAGGTCTTTGTCATCAGTCTTCCATCTGCAATGGCTTTTCTTCAAGTCTCAATCTCCAAGAGGAATATCAGTCAACAAGATGAATTAAATGTTAAACAGTCAAATGCCTACCAAGGGTGGCTCATTAACTGTTAACATTATACAGACAGGTTTCTCTCAAAAGTTCTATCTTTCAAATACATTCACTGATCCTTCCAAAGGAAGGAGGTGGATATTTGAAAGAGACTTTGAATCATAGAGAAAGAATGGATGCAAACAAAGCATTCCATATTTGAGAATCAAGTTTTCTGCTCTAGAGCTCTACCTAGCTCCTAAACCCTATACTCCACAACAGCTGCTAGCAAGAATCTCCTCATCAACTCTGGAAGTTGGTCTTCAATCTCTGGTCTCCAATGGCTTCATCATCACAAGCTTCAGCTCTCCCAATCCCCAAAGTAATCCCAATACCCCATACAGACAAATCATAATCCCCAGAGAGGGCACACCACACCAGTCAAGCAAATATAGACAGTATACTAATAGCAGTAGGGGAATCCTAATATTTTCTAAGGGATCTAATAACTACCCATAATCCCTATAGTCCCATACCCCAAAGATTCAACCTCTAACTCCTAAGGGAAAGGAACTAATTCTCCTATGTTATCACCTAAACCCTAATTTTGATCATGTTATTCATACCTAAACAAATCACCTAAAATTAATTCCTAAAAAAATGAACCAAATTTTATATACAAGCCAACATTATCTACTAATCAACCTAAAAAGAATGGATTAAAAATAGTAAAGCATCTATTCAAACTAAAATTGACAAATTCATATACTAAACATACTATTATTTAATCCTATTAAAAAGAAAAATATGCCAAAAATATGAAAATAAAATGAAATATTGATTTTTTTATGTGATATTTTTCTTGACAAAATTATGAGTAATATGCAAAAAGAACCAATGAAAAATAAGCATTTTCCAATTTTTTATGATTTTTGAAAGAATTAATATTTTTTGAAGAAATGAAATGGAATTAATTTGGCTGGGGGTGCATTTAGCATGAAAAATCAGTTAAAACAATGAACTGGGCCCAGACTGGGGGGCGCGCATAGCAAGCGCGTCTGGGCCCATCAGCATTCAGAAAATAACAAAAACAAAAAAAAGGAGAAAACGGTGCAGTAAGTAAATTTTTTATTTCATTTCCAATTGGGCCATGCGCTTGGGGGTGTCATTAGCAACAATTATTGAGCCCAGTCTGATTGTGGTTTAATGAAACGGTGCGTTGCACCATTTGAAGTTCCCTCCGTTTTTCTTCTTCAATCGTGGCCGTTGGATTGGTCTTATAGTCAAAGTCAGAATCAAATCGTGTGGCTCTCATGTTATCTTCAACCTCCAGCAAACCCTAATGTCTGAAACTCTTCACCCTGCATGCATCTTCCAGCTTTCCTTTCTCCCTCGTCTCTCCATGAATCCACACGATTCCAAGAGCAAAGTTGCTCTAAATTCTTCCCTCTACACAGCCATGACAATATATCCTTCTAGAACTCCTTCCACAATAGAACCCGATGAGCATAACAGTTTGGGTCCATCAATATCACCTGTGATCAAACCTCCCAATTCTCTCTAATTCTTGCCCTAATCTAATCCACATCTTATGCTGATTAATCTGAGCCAATTATCCAAGATTATCTTGCAATATTCTATGAATTACAAGCCTTAACAGTTTTGACATACCAATGGCAACGTCCATGAAATCTCTCCAAACTCACCAAAATTAGTCATCTAACCTATCCTAACATTTCTATGCTAACAAATCCCTATGAACCCTACTAAAACATGTAACTCGAAGGAGAAACCTACCTGGTGTAAAATGAAGAAAACAGCTATGGAACTCCTTGATCCAATGCTTGCAATGATTGGAACTTGATCCACACTACCAATTCTTGATTCTGTATGCAGAAATTCTGACTCAAAACTCTTGGATCTTGTGATTGAAGAATTCTTGCTTCTTGGATGATTCACTTGAACAACACAATCCCTCTCCAATTCTATCTAATCCTTGTGTGAATTATAATCTAAGAGTGAGTGTGATGATGATCCAATCAAGAATTGTGAAAATTGGTGAAGATTTGAGGTAGTTTGAATTGATTTTGCGAAATGGAAGATTGGTGTAGAACTTGGTGTTATGAGCAATATGATTCACCAACCATGGCATGAAGCTCTTCATATCAATATAAACATGAGCTTAGAAAGTCCTAGAAGTTTGGAGAAGCTTCCCATGCACTCTTTCCTTACATTTGGATTATGTAACTTTCATTGTAAGTAACCATGCATATCTCTCAAATCTTGAACCAAACTCAAAATTATACTTTTGCCAATGTTCTCAAAATGATCTTTCCAATCAAAATGACCTAGAATTTCACCTCATTTGGCCAAAGTATGTAAAATCTCATTTTTAGGTCATTTTTCATTCATTAAATTCACCAATTTTGAAACCTTGAGCTATGAGCCTTTCCAATCTTTCATGGTCACTTTTCTAGACTCAAAATGTCATTTGGAGCAAGTTTTATGTTGTGAAGTTTTCCATTTGAAGCTTCCTTGTATGAGTTTTGGGCATAGGCTTGAAATGACCTGTAATTCTCAGATGACCAAAATACCCTTTGCTTGCCAAGACCATAAGTAGAGTTCCACAAATCATATGAAGGCATACCATACCATTATAGAAATCTAAGACAATAAGGAACAACTCTTATGTTAACCCGAAATTCATTTGAAATCTCCTTGAGGGGTAAAAATTGCTTGGAAGTCAAGTCACTTTCATAGACAAAATTTCAGATACCTCAGATGACCTGTAACTTGCAAGGACCATAACTTGAGTTCTATAAATCTCCTTAATGTCTTCAACCACTCAAATTAAAGATATTGAGATCCTCTACAAGTTTCATGTTGACCAAGGATCCATTTGAAGCTTGCATTTTGACTTATCTTGCTTGGAAATTTGACCTAAATCAGGGGATTTTACATGGAAACCCTAATTTAGAAACTCCTCTTCTCCTTGATTTCTCTTGATTTATTCTTAGCACAACAACATATCCTTATTTACATGCCAAATGATGAACCCCACATCTCTCCAATAGACCTCAATGCCTTTCAATCAATCAATTGACCTAGAGTTGACCCAGGGTTGACCCAGATGAAACCCTAGTTGACTGCCTTCAACTGCAATTCTTGTGATCACATCAATGACTTGTGTAATACCCCAAATTTTACCCTTTCTTTTTTTATTTTTATTTTAAATTCTTATTAACTTAATAAATTAACCTTTTTTTTAAATCTTGTTTTTTTAACTAATAATAATTTAATTAACCTTTTTTATAACTTTACTAATGTTTTTTATTAACTTTTTTTTTTCTATTTAGTTTATTTATTTAAGTCATTTTAAGCTCTTCTTACTAACTTTTAGGATTTAGATTAAAATTTAACTTTTTTTTCTTTTCTTTAAAGAGTAAATTTTTTTTATAACCTTTTTTAAATTAATTTCTAACACTTTTTTTTTTAATCAAATTCTAATACTTTTTTTTAAATAAAAATCTAATACTTTTTTTAAAATTAAATCTTTTTCTAACTTTTTAAAATTAAAACTTTTTTTTCTAACTCTTTAAAATCAAATCTTTTTTCTAACTATTTTAAAAGTTAAATCCTTTTTTTTCTACCTTTTAAAGTTAAATCTTTTTTCTAACTTTTTTTAAAGTTAAATCTTTTTTTCTAACTCTTTTTAAAAAAATTAAATCTTTTTTGTCTAACTCTTTTTAAAAATTAAATCTTTTTTTCTCTAACTTCTCTTTTTAAAAATTAAATCTTTTTTCTCTAACTTCTCTTTTTAAAAATTAAATCTTTTTTTTCTCTAGCTTCTTTTTAAAATTAATTTTTTTTTTTTCTAACTTTTTTTTAAAATTAAATCTAAATCTTTTTTTTGACACCTTCCTTTTTCAAATTAAAATTCTAAATTCCTTTTAAAATTAAATTCTAATGCCATTTTATTTTCTTTTTTAAAATCAAGATCTAAATTCCTTTTAAAATTAAATTCTAATCGTTTTTAAAATAATTCTAACATTTTTTAAAATCAACATTCAAATATATTTTTATTTTAAAATTCTAACTCTTTTTTTTTTTTTTTTTTAAACTTAAAACTCATTTTTTTTTTTTTTACTTAAAACTCTAATTTTTATTTAACTTGAAACTCTAATTTTCTTTGCTAACATTTTTAAATTTAAATCCTCACAATTTTTTTTTATCAAATCCAATCACAATAAATCACAGATGGAGCAAAATCAAATCAATCAGATCATATCATCATCATAAGAAAATCAGATCTAAATATCAACATCACCATCATTGAATCAAATCTGAAATCATCATAAAAATTCATTCAAATCAAATCAGAGATTGAAAAAGATTGAGATATTCAAATTAAATCTGAGATTAAAAAAAAAGATTTAAAAATCAAGTATAAAAGGGACGAAAATCATAACAAGAAGGAAAAAACTTTTTCGTAAAATCCAAGCAAACCCCGTCAAAAATCCTCTAGCCTCAGGACAAAGCATCATCGGCCATCATCATTCCGTAAGGATCAAAAAATATAATTACAATTTTTGTGTTGTTTTTCATGTTTTTCAGGAAAAAGAGATGAAGAAGACAAATCGGCGGCCATGCAAAAGAAGAAGAAGATAACATCCGTGAGAGGCAAACAAGAAGGAGAGGAACACACGCAAACTCAGAGAGCAGAGAGAAGAAGGGTGATGACCGGCCCAACCCCTTTATTTTTTTTTGTTTTAAAAAAATTGTTTTTTAACCTTTTATTTTTGTTTTTTTGCTTTTTTTAAAACTATTTTATTTTATAATTAAAAAACTGTTAAAAAAAAAACCCTTTTGTAAAAAATATTGAAATTGTTTTTTTTTAAAATAAGTAAAAACTTTAAAAACCTTTTTATAAAAAACCTCTTTTCATATAATAAAAATAAAACTTTTTTATAAATAACTTAAAATATTTTTTAAAATTAAACTTTTTTTTAAGATAAAAATTAAACCTTCTTTTTAAAATTTAAGTCTCTTTTTTAAACTAATATTAATTTCTCTTTAAAATTTACTCTAAAATCTTTTTGCATTTTTGTATTCTCCTTTAATATTATTTGTTTTCATCTAACCTTTCACTAACGATTTTTTTTTCAGTTTCTCTCTGCAGATTAAATTCCAATTCATTATTATATATGTATCTGTTTCCCGGTTGTAATTTTGCGAGACAATTGTCGCATTATCTTTTTTTTTTCCAGTACTTTATATTTCATAACTGTGCATTTATTCACCTACCATCACATTTTACACTTATCAATTATTCTGTCACACTACACACATCCGAAGGTTAGGTCTAGCTTTTGGTCGCCGCGCCAATAGTCCTCAACCTCAAACCCTCAAAACTTCAAACTACAAACCCTAAATTTTCACCAATGCCTCGCCGCAGGCAAAATTACAATTTTACCCCTAGCATTAGGTCAAAGAGCCGCCGCGCTCATTTTAGGGTTTCCCGCCGCGGAATCCCTAACCTAATTTAACCCTAATTACAACTTAACAGTTCAACGTAGAGATTTGGAGTTTCTACACTCCACGTAAGCGTGTCCTTAAGATGCGTTTATTCCCCTTGAGACCTTGACCACAGTCAAGAAGTCCCTAACCTCCCTTTTGAGGAGAACTACGATTACTCTGATTCCACTCCCGTAAGGATACGTAGGCACAAGATGCGATGTCTTGCCGAGTAAACTTAGAACTAACCCCTTAGGTCTCTTTTCTCACTTTTAATCCTTTGTACATATACCTTAAGCAAATAAATAAAGCAAATAGTAAACATTTGAACAAAAGGTTCCTGTAGAGTACTACAGAAGTTTAGGGTGCTAATACCTTCCCTAAATTTAACCAACCCCCGAACCCTAGATCTTTCCCCGCATTGTGTTTACGATGCAAAAATAGGTTTTCCCTCTTTTGACCTTTTCCTTCGGATAAATCAAAGAGCGGTTGTGAATTGAATTGCGATTCAAACTAATTAATAGTTTGTGATCCTATTTCCACCGCAACAGAAAATGGCGACTTCACTGGGGAGACTAAACTTTTGAGGGTTATCCCTAACTTGTTCATATTTATTACTATCTGTGACATTATTCATTTGCATGTATATATTTGTGCTTTTGATTGTGGGACTGTTCCTTGTGCTGTGAGATAGGTCCTACACCCGGATCTAGTGTACCTTAGGTAAATGGCAATAGACCAAGGAAACTGTACGACGTATATCGATACGGTTGATCTGGTGGCCATGGTTAGTACGACTTCTTGGTTGGTGCTTATATTCCTTAAGTCAAGTTGAGGATAATATTGAGGCTGCCATATGTTGTCAACGCACTAACTGACTTTTAGAACCCTAGTTAACTCATCTTGGCCTTTAGAAAGTAGTGAGGTAGCCGGCTTTGGTGCAGACTGAAGTTGGTTGACACTCGATACTACGCTCATTGAGATCTTAAACTTGGAGGGTTTTGGTTGGCAAGTAAGTTGCCTTCTGAACAACCACCCTTGTGAAGGATCAATGATATTGAGATCCCTTAGAACCTGGTTACTTTTGTAGGACAGGATGAACCATCTAACTTCAGGGGAGGGTACTTGCCTTTGAACCTCATGCAAGCCTTTAACCTAAGACTTTGTGTGTTTTCATGCATTGCATCCATAAAGCATCTCATCGCATTGTATTTCATGAAGTTCAAACATCATTTATGGATATTGCGGGATACCATAAAAAAAAAAATAGAATGAAAAAACAAGAAAAAGATTTCTTTGGTACCCCACGACATTCGTAAATGTTTTGAATTCCATGAAATCTTCATTTACATTCACATTTTAGCATCATACTCTTGCATTACATGTGTCTCCCGATTTCTCACACTCGGTTCTCTCACCTTCCAGTTTCGTCACCCTGAGTTCTCGGCACCAATACAACACCAGAGCTCAAACTCGGAAAAGAATGGAGGATCAGGCAAAAGAGATTGATCGCCTTAGCAATGAACTTGAAGACCTTCGAGGGGGTATGGGGCGAATGATGGAATTGTTACATGTCATGAATGCTAAGATGGATACCCAGCCCACTGTTGTTTCTGAGATTACCGGCGTTACTGTGGACCCTTCACCAAGTGTGACCGTAGCAAGGGACCCACCTTATGGTCTTGCTCCCGGTTTTGTGCCTCCTCAAGCCACTGTTCCGATTAATCAACCTGTTCAGCAAGCCGTGCCTTTGTTTTCTGAAGTTTCTAGGGGGGCTCCTATCTTTGCACCACCTGTTGTACACACTCGTGCGCAACCGTACTTCAATGAGACAGTTTTTGATAATCTTGATGAGAATGTTGAGGGTTATGAGAGACATGATAAGCTTCGTGAGGAAGTAAACACTATCGTCCAGAGATTGAAAAAGGTAGAGGGTGATCAAATTTTTGGGACTGCTGCAAGGGATGTTTGTTTGGTCTCGGGTTTAGTTATTCCTCCGAAGTTCAAAACTCCGAACTTCGATCGCTATGAAGATGCCACCTGTCCTAAGAGTCATTTGATCATGTATTATCGCAAAATGGCTGCCCATGTTGAGAATGATAAACTGATGATTCATTGCTTCCAAGACAGTTTGAAGGGTGCTTCTTCCAAGTGGTATTTAACTTTGGACCAATCCCGCGTTAAGAGCTTTCAAGATTTATCTGACGCTTTCATCAAACACTACAAGTACAATATGGATCTGGCTCCTGACAGAAGACAATTGCTGAGTATGTCACAAAAGAATTCTGAGTCATTCAAAGAATATGCCCAAAGGTGGAGAGAGACTGCTTCGCAGGTAGAACCTCCTTTGACCGAGAAAGAGTTAGCTGATTGGTTTGTCGACACGGTCCGTCCAGAATTTTACGAGAGAATGGTGGGTAGCGTGACTTCAAATTTCTCCGACATCGTTGCTGTGGGTGTCAAGATTGAATTGGGTATGAAGAATGGTAAAATGACAAATAATCATGGCGCTTCTAAGGATCAGCCGAAGAAACCTCCGTATAGCTCCCAGAAAAAGAAGGAGAGTGAGACTAATGCTATATCCTCTGGTAAACCAAGGGAACGCTTTTATCGGCATCTGCAAGGTTATGCTCAACCTCAAGGGTACCCGGTCCAATATGCTCAACAACCCTATGTGGCAGCTATTACACCTTCTTTCAATCAACAGGTTCCCATGTATCAACCTATGCAACAACCTCCTGTTTAGCCGCCTCCTGTCAACTACCTACAGGCACCCAATACTCCTGCTCCTCAACAGCCAAAGAGTCCGGCTCCTCGCCAGAATATGCCAAACAGAAGAACGTATAGACCTTGTCCGCCGATCCCGATGACTTTTACCGAGTTGTGTCCCATTTGGTACAACAAGGTCTGATTACCACCCGTGCTTTGGGTCCGCCTCCTAATCCTCCACCTAATCCATTACCTGCAAGTTACAACGCTACCGCTCATTGTTTATTTCATGAGGGTGCGCCCGGCCATGATCTAGAGAATTGCTATGCTCTTAAGAAAGTTGTCAGAAATTTGCTAGAAACGAAGAAGTTGTCTTTTGGCGATGCTCAGCTGAAGATCGAGACTCCTTTCGGGGTTCCTCACTCGTCAAGTGCAAATTCTGCAAAGCATGCTACGCCTATCAGCCGAATCCAGTCATTATTCAAAGGCCTAGCCCGCTTCATTTCAGTAACCCTCAAGGTGATATGACCGGGATCAACAAAGGATCTGGGAAATTTATTTTGAAGCAACGACTGAAAACTGTTGAAGATGTGACCAGCATAACTGGGGCAAGCCATGACGACTCACAATGATCGTAAACCAGACGTTCTTTCCATTGAGGCTCCGCCAAAGGAAACTGTTGCTCTTAGATTTCATAAACATTTAGAAGGATTTTTCCGACAGTTCATTTGTTTATTTATATGCATTTCTCTTTGATTAAGCATATTTAGCATGTACGAACTTGTTTATGTTTGATTAATTAATGCAACGCATATGTTTGTCTTGAATAAATCCATTCGTTTCACTCATTCAAAAAACGTTTTCATAAATCATAATGCCAACTTTACCCGATCTCTTGTTCTGATGGAGAATTGGGGGGAGGATGACGAACCCAAAACGTCAGATTTCTTGTCGTATGCTTTCGATTGAAACCCGCTGATGATGTAAGGCATTGTTTCAAATCCCAAACACTGGAGATATAAGGATGTTAATCCCTAGTCAACCCTTTGAGCCTTGAAGTAGGAGTTTTTCTTTCTTTTAAAGAACCTTCATCCTAACCTGGTGCAGGGTAGGTTTCAGTTAAACCGATCGAGCGCTTAGACTCTTAAAAAGGAAGAGCAAACCTTCGAGAATTTATCCTTAGCATCTTAAGAAGTCCAATACAATGGCTATCCCTCGGTTACCTAAGGAGTGGGGCAGTCACGAGTCTTTCAAAAGATTTACACGACTTGTGCATAAAAGAATATTCAAAAAAATAAGAGCCCGCTAAGTCAAAACCTATGAAGGAGACTTAGGCAAAACTGGGGCATCCCGCTGGACTCCAAAGTCAGATCAAAAGACGTTGTCCAGGCAAAAGTTAGGGAATAAAAGCAAAACTAGAGGGTACAATAAATAATCCCTAGTAAAGAACAAAATCGTGTGAACAATTGCCATTAGAAATAGGTGAGTGACTGCCATGTCCAAAGCCTTGATAAGTTCTCGACTATAGCAAATCCGCTTGAGATATGAGCGTTCGTATCCGATTAACTGAATTAGGATTGGAGAACATCACGAAGAATGGGTGGGTACAAATATAACTTTGAGCCTTTATCTTTTGTTTCTCAAACCGTGAACCGAGCCACGATACAACCTTTAAAAGACCTAATTGAAGTGGGACTTCGGTTGAAAGCATACTTGACAAGATCACGTTTCCTGACTCCTACGAGCTATGCTCAGAAAAAATTCATGTTGGCATTATAATTAAAACTTATATCCGGACTAGTGATTTCGGTCACAAGTTGTTGCGATATCTTTTTTTCAAAACAAAACTTCAAGACAAATATATGTGTACATTGACAAGCTCAGGATAGGCATTTCAGGCATGACAACTTTGCTTGATATATTAGAGATTTACATATGAATATAACCCGTGGAACTTGAAGATCCTACTGAACAGGGGCAGGCAGTTTCCCAATTCGCTTACCAACGCGAGTCTGACGTTCTTAAGAGCTATTTACCAAAGATTTCGTCGTAACACGATTAATTTGTGCCAGTTACGTCGAGACCTGACAAATCTCTCAAAGAGTTTGAGAACAATGGGGCAACCGGACTCGGTGTTCTCTATAGAATCCTCTTGAGATGACCCTACCTCGCAACGCAAGTATCCTGGGGCACCATGTTTTTGAAGAAACAAATGGCGGCTACTATAAGGTCCTGCAAGATCAAAACCATGGGATTTCACAATTTTTTCATGCACCCGATGGATTTTACTCACAGCGGCCTTCATACCCCAGTAAGCCTCAGTGTTGCAACAGGTTCCTAAACCATTGCTCTGATTTAGTCCCCAGCGAGACTCTAAGCTGACAATACTTTGGATGGAGCCAGTGGTCCCTAAGGCATCAGAGATTTCACTGACATGCTCCCAGTGACAGTCCCCAGCGAGACTATAAGCTGACAACTTTTTCTTGGGTAACTCAAAAGTGTCCCCCAGGTTTTCTTCTCCCCATGTGAAGACGTGATACTGTACACCCAAGAAGATTACCTTCCCCCAGAGAATTCAGAACTTTAAAACCAGATTTGGTTCTACCATTGATCTTTCTTACCCATGATTGACGTATTGGTTGCAGAGAACGCAGGGTATTTCCGTCGAGATGTTTATTTCATCTCTCGTCCCGTCTCTAGTCTGTTTCGTCAGCATACGCAAGGGCATAAGCATCACATGCCTATTTCATTACATATTCATTACATATTCATTACATATTCATTACATATTCATTACATATTCATTACATACTCAACATACTCATTTCATAACATCTTGCATAGTTACATACATAGACATTAACATACATTCACATTAACATATGCATTAACATATGCAGTAGCATTCACAGGTTCATTGTGTTTCACCATCATTTGGTTGTTACCGCCGAGTAACTGGGTTCGTCCATTCTCTCCAAATAGATTGTCAGCCCTAAGCATAAAATACTTACTTGTTTCCAGTTTCCCCACGGAGCTCGATCCTCGTGGATGACGGTTACTTCAGCTATCTTTCCTTACCAGGATAAGATATTTACCCTTCAAGATCGTTTCCCTCGATGGAGTCTTGATTACCAGTCTTCTTTCTAGCTCGATCCTAGATTGAATCTCAGTCTTGTCGGTCGTCAAGCCCAACCAGACGTGCATTTATTTTGCACCATCTAAAGATTTTCACCATACCATGACAGATACGCGACTATATCACTTGAGAAGTTTATCACTATACCCGGACGTGCATTTATTTTGCACTATCTTTCAAGAAAAACAGCACAATCCTTTACAGATACATGCCAGTTCACGCCTGGAAAATCTATCAGTAAAACACTTTACAATCCTACATGTTACAACCCTTTACACTTTACATCTTACAGCATCAACACACGACATTTCTCACCTAAGAAGTCGATCATATCCTCGTTATGACTCGCAGCAAATGGCCATCTCCATGGAGCAGTTGGGCTTCCATTTACCTGCCGTCTTGAGGTACGAACCAATTCGTATTCAGGAGAGCACGATCTTGAGTTACGAGAAGGTTTGAGCGAAATCATATTCAGAAGAGCACGATTCTGAGTTATGAAGAAGTTCATTTATCCTTTAGTAAAAGAAGGAACGGAATCATATTCAGGAGAGCACGATTCTGAGTTATGAGGAAGTTCAGTTGGCCGTTTTTCAGGAGAGCACGATTCTGAAGAATGAAGAAATTTCAGGAACCGAATCATATTCAGGAGAGCACGATTCTGAGTTATGAGGAAGTTCGATTACCCAGTTTCATATTCAGGAGAGCACGATTCTGAAATATGAGTATATTCAGTCATCCAGTTTCATATTCAGGAGAGCACGATCCTGAAGTATAAGTATATTCAGTCATCCAGTTTCATATTCAGGAGAGCACGATTCTGAAATATGAGTATATCCAGTTTACCCTTTTCATATTCAGGAGAGCACGATTCTGAAGTATGAAGAAGTTCAGTTTACCCGTTTCATGTTCAAGAGAGCACGATCTTGAAGCAGTTTATTTATCCTTCAGTGAGAGAAAAATCAGAATCGTATGCCAGGCGCCGACCTTAAAATGCGAGAAGATTTATTTATCAGATAAGCAGCAGCCTCTTTATTTGAGTGCTTATCCATTTTTGCACATAAGTCCCTTCCAACGATAAGTGACAGTTCTCCCGAGAAGCTTATCAGGGCATTTCCCATTAAAGTCCATTTATTTTGGCATACAGTCGGTCTTTACCCTGTATATTTGCTACGGAGTTCCGAAAAGTCCGTTTGATCCTGTCACGAGGGGTAGTTTACAGAAGCTTGGATGTTATTCCTTGCTCAATGCTCCAGCATTCTGTAATCGATCTTACAATCGTACGTGATCCAGTTTTATTTTTAGATTCCCCAGTGGAGGCCGTCTCATAGGTACCATCTCCATTCGAGGATCTCGTTCCTTTTCTAAAAGTGACAATTGGTCATTCGCACCAGTTGACTATCATTTTTAGAATTCCCCAGTGATGTACTGTGTCTCAGCGCGTCATTTTCCCCAGTGTGTTTCTTCTCGTGGCGTCTGTCTCGGTGTCGTCATGTTTCGTCAGCATTTTCGCATTCATTATTCCAGCATACGCATCATATCATAGTCATGGCATCATCTGCATTAAGTCGTTCCAGTTTTGTCCATAGCATTGCATATCGTCGCATATAAGGGCAAAATTTTCGGTTATCTATATTTAAATCTCTCCACCACGATTCCACGAGTCTCTGTCACTCAAATCGTCCGGTGTAGCCATTTAAATAGGGGCAACTGTAATACCCCAAATTTTACCCTTTCTTTTTTTATTTTTATTTTAAATTCTTATTAACTTAATAAATTAACCTTTTTTTTAAATCTTGTTTTTTTAACTAATAATAATTTAATTAACCTTTTTTATAACTTTACTAATGTTTTTTATTAACTTTTTTTTTTCTATTTAGTTTATTTATTTAAGTCATTTTAAGCTCTTCTTACTAACTTTTAGGATTTAGATTAAAATTTAACTTTTTTTTCTTTTCTTTAAAGAGTAAATTTTTTTTATAACCTTTTTTAAATTAATTTCTAACACTTTTTTTTTTAATCAAATTCTAATACTTTTTTTTAAATAAAAATCTAATACTTTTTTTAAAATTAAATCTTTTTCTAACTTTTTAAAATTAAAACTTTTTTTTCTAACTCTTTAAAATCAAATCTTTTTTCTAACTATTTTAAAAGTTAAATCCTTTTTTTTCTACCTTTTAAAGTTAAATCTTTTTTCTAACTTTTTTTAAAGTTAAATCTTTTTTTCTAACTCTTTTTAAAAAAATTAAATCTTTTTTGTCTAACTCTTTTTAAAAATTAAATCTTTTTTTCTCTAACTTCTCTTTTTAAAAATTAAATCTTTTTTCTCTAACTTCTCTTTTTAAAAATTAAATCTTTTTTTTCTCTAGCTTCTTTTTAAAATTAATTTTTTTTTTTTCTAACTTTTTTTTAAAATTAAATCTAAATCTTTTTTTTGACACCTTCCTTTTTCAAATTAAAATTCTAAATTCCTTTTAAAATTAAATTCTAATGCCATTTTATTTTCTTTTTTAAAATCAAGATCTAAATTCCTTTTAAAATTAAATTCTAATCGTTTTTAAAATAATTCTAACATTTTTTAAAATCAACATTCAAATATATTTTTATTTTAAAATTCTAACTCTTTTTTTTTTTTTTTTTTAAACTTAAAACTCATTTTTTTTTTTTTTACTTAAAACTCTAATTTTTATTTAACTTGAAACTCTAATTTTCTTTGCTAACATTTTTAAATTTAAATCCTCACAATTTTTTTTTATCAAATCCAATCACAATAAATCACAGATGGAGCAAAATCAAATCAATCAGATCATATCATCATCATAAGAAAATCAGATCTAAATATCAACATCACCATCATTGAATCAAATCTGAAATCATCATAAAAATTCATTCAAATCAAATCAGAGATTGAAAAAGATTGAGATATTCAAATTAAATCTGAGATTAAAAAAAAAGATTTAAAAATCAAGTATAAAAGGGACGAAAATCATAACAAGAAGGAAAAAACTTTTTCGTAAAATCCAAGCAAACCCCGTCAAAAATCCTCTAGCCTCAGGACAAAGCATCATCGGCCATCATCATTCCGTAAGGATCAAAAAATATAATTACAATTTTTGTGTTGTTTTTCATGTTTTTCAGGAAAAAGAGATGAAGAAGACAAATCGGCGGCCATGCAAAAGAAGAAGAAGATAACATCCGTGAGAGGCAAACAAGAAGGAGAGGAACACACGCAAACTCAGAGAGCAGAGAGAAGAAGGGTGATGACCGGCCCAACCCCTTTATTTTTTTTTGTTTTAAAAAAATTGTTTTTTAACCTTTTATTTTTGTTTTTTTGCTTTTTTTAAAACTATTTTATTTTATAATTAAAAAACTGTTAAAAAAAAACCCTTTTGTAAAAAATATTGAAATTGTTTTTTTTTAAAATAAGTAAAAACTTTAAAAACCTTTTTATAAAAAACCTCTTTTCATATAATAAAAATAAAACTTTTTTATAAATAACTTAAAATATTTTTTAAAATTAAACTTTTTTTTAAGATAAAAATTAAACCTTCTTTTTAAAATTTAAGTCTCTTTTTTAAACTAATATTAATTTCTCTTTAAAATTTACTCTAAAATCTTTTTGCATTTTTGTATTCTCCTTTAATATTATTTGTTTTCATCTAACCTTTCACTAACGATTTTTTTTTCAGTTTCTCTCTGCAGATTAAATTCCAATTCATTATTATATATGTATCTGTTTCCCGGTTGTAATTTTGCGAGACAATTGTCGCATTATCTTTTTTTTTTCCAGTACTTTATATTTCATAACTGTGCATTTATTCACCTACCATCACATTTTACACTTATCAATTATTCTGTCACACTACACACATCCGAAGGTTAGGTCTAGCTTTTGGTCGCCGCGCCAATAGTCCTCAACCTCAAACCCTCAAAACTTCAAACTACAAACCCTAAATTTTCACCAATGCCTCGCCGCAGGCAAAATTACAATTTTACCCCTAGCATTAGGTCAAAGAGCCGCCGCGCTCATTTTAGGGTTTCCCGCCGCGGAATCCCTAACCTAATTTAACCCTAATTACAACTTAACAGTTCAACGTAGAGATTTGGAGTTTCTACACTCCACGTAAGCGTGTCCTTAAGATGCGTTTATTCCCCTTGAGACCTTGACCACAGTCAAGAAGTCCCTAACCTCCCTTTTGAGGAGAACTACGATTACTCTGATTCCACTCCCGTAAGGATACGTAGGCACAAGATGCGATGTCTTGCCGAGTAAACTTAGAACTAACCCCTTAGGTCTCTTTTCTCACTTTTAATCCTTTGTACATATACCTTAAGCAAATAAATAAAGCAAATAGTAAACATTTGAACAAAAGGTTCCTGTAGAGTACTACAGAAGTTTAGGGTGCTAATACCTTCCCTAAATTTAACCAACCCCCGAACCCTAGATCTTTCCCCGCATTGTGTTTACGATGCAAAAATAGGTTTTCCCTCTTTTGACCTTTTCCTTCGGATAAATCAAAGAGCGGTTGTGAATTGAATTGCGATTCAAACTAATTAATAGTTTGTGATCCTATTTCCACCGCAACAACTTGTTTCCTTCTCCAAATGACTTTCTAAGTCTCCCATGATGTCCAGATACTCTCCATGCTCAGCCCACAGCTCACAATTTCTTTGATGATGTTCAGATACCCTCAGATAGGAGATGGACTCACTGCTTGACCCACAAACTTCTTTAGCTTCCCAATTCTTTCTGATGACTTGAATGAGATTGAATTAGAATAATAACCTCTTGATAGGCTCCTAGAGATGATAATAATGCTTGGTCCCTGTTGGATGATTTGCTATGCTATGTTATGCAGATGATTAGACTATGTACATGACTCTATATGCAAATGCTAATGATATTGAAACATAAACCATGGGAATAAGGTTGAGCAAATTTTAGGGTGCAACAGCTGCCCCTATTCAAGCGACTTGGACCCGATTGGGTGAAGAGCGAACGGCCTTCAAACATTCGCGGTACGAGACGGTTGAATACTAAGAACCCGGAAATTTGCCAACCGCAGAAATAAACTGCGCCGCTGCTTGGGGGAACGACATTCACCAACTGAATCTGACTGTTTACAACAACCCACTGATCTCATGGCGACCGTGCTGGGGATTATTTTTATCAGCCTGAAAAATGTTCTATCATCAAAACCTTGTCCACGTTAGGACTCCTGTTTTGTCAACACGAAGCAATCTCAACTAAACTTGTCCACGCTAGGACTCCACCTGCTGTTAACCCGGAAAAATCTCGGCAACTTCGCTGGGGATGGCCCGTCTGCCTCTCATCAGAAATAAGTCGTCCACGTCAGGAATAAATTCTTCCACGTTAGGAATAACACCGTCCACGTTAGGATTAAGACTTCGCCTGGATCCGTCCACGCCAGGACTAAACTCTCTAGGTTATGAATACTTCGTCCACGTCAGGACCCACCCTTCCACGTTAGGAATACATGTCCACGTCAGGACCCACCTTTCCACGTAAGGAATATATCGCCTTTCCACGTAAGGAATCAATCTCTCTTTCCACGTAAGGAAACCATCTTCTTTTCTGAACCTGTCCACGTCAGGACTAAACTCTTCCACGTCAGGAACACATCTTTTTTCCACGTAAGGAAACAATCTTTTTCCACGTTAGGAAACCACCTTCGTTCCACGTAAGGAATCACAATCTTTCCGCGTAAGGAAACACATTTTTCCATGTAAGGAAACACAACCTCTATCTGTCCACGTAAGGACTCCAACTTGATATGTCCACGTAAGGAATAAACTCATCTTTCAACGTAAGGAATCAATCTTTCCACGTAAGGAATCAATCTTTCCACGTAAGGAATCACAAACTTTCCACGTAAGGAATCCAACTCTTTCTGATTTGTCCACGTAAGGACCCCCATCTTTCCACGGAAGGAACACCTCTTTCTTCCACGTAAGGAATACAATCTTTCTACGTAAGGAACTAACTCTCTTCTCGCTTTGTCCACGTAAGGACTCCTGTCTTTCCACGTAAGGAAACTGTATCGTCTTGATTTGTCCACGTCAGGACTCACCTCTCGACTCGCTGAGGATAAAAACTTGTCCACGTCAGGACTTGCGTATCTTCGACTTGCTGGGGAAATAAGACTTGTCCACGTCAGGGCACACACTTCGCCCACCACACGAAGAAGGATAAATTTGTCCACGTAAGGACTCTCGTATTTCGTCATCACGAAGAACTATAAACTTTGTCCACGTCAGGACGCACCTTTCACCATTACGAAGAAAGATATCTGCTGGAAATAAATTGTCCACGTCAGGACACCAACACGAAGAGTAACCAACTTTTGTCCACGTCAGGACTCCACACTCAATCAATACCGAGAACTCGAATCTGTCCACGTTAGGACTAACACATATCGTCAACTTGAGGAAATGTCCACGTCAGGACTCCACATTCCCTCAATTCTGAGAAATCGAACCTGTCCACGTTAGGACTAGCACCTCTTATCAACCATGGGGAAATAAATCTGTCCACGTTAGGACACCCACTTCTCTAGCACGAAGAAATCCCGTTGATATGGGAATAAATTGTCCACGTCAGGACTCCTTGCTCCATTGATCCCAACCCACAAACTTCTTAGCACTGACGTGACAGCGACTTTGAGGCGGACTCTATTGGGGATATCTGGAAACCACACTAACGGACGCCTGTTCTGATAACCGGCGGCAGCCTCTGAAATTCTGATTCATGAAACCCTTCGCTGACAAATAACTCTGGTTGGGAATGAAGAGAAATTTTGCCTACTAACTCTGGCGGGGAGAACACGAGAAATTCACAAATAACTCTGTTCGGAGACAAAGAGAACTTTATCATGATAACTCTGTGGGGAATAGTGCCAAAGCTGACATCTCATTGAATGTCTCACGTCGAGACCTCGAATGTTTGGTGATTTATTGGAGCAAGAACTCCTTCCACCTGCAAGATAACAATACTTGAAACAAACGGTTAGCCCACCTGGTTCATGTTTCAAAATGCATATGTGTGACAATGACGCATACTCCATTCGACCTGGAAATGCTACACGTTTCTATTTGGGTGGATGCAAATATGACACTGTATGCCAATGCAAATGCAGACTCGGACTGCTGGGATACAGAAACTGCTTCAGCAAAATAAATGCTGAAGACAATGCTGACTTCGCTGGGAATAGCCAGGTGCTACAGAATTATTCCAGCAAAATAAATGCTGGAAGAGTAAAGTCGACTCAGCTGGGAAATTGGGAACTTAAACCAAAAACCTCCTCGAAGTAACACCCTGCTGGGGAAAATAACTCTGCTGGAGAATATAACTCTGCTGGAGAATAGCAAATGAACATAGTATGATTGGAATTCTGCTGGAGAGTGAACGGATATCACACGGTATTCTGGCAAAATAAATGCCAGGACTCACACCAACTCTGCCGGGGAGAGCCTTAATCTTCGAGTTCCACTGGGAGGAATGAAAATACTTGCCGAGAAGAGAACTCCACTGGGGATGGAACGATTCTCTTGGGGGAAATCAACTGACTCCGCTGGGGAGAGTAAATGGCCCTGCAGGGAAAGGTAAATTGTCTGAATACAGCTCACAAATATTAATCTTCTGAGGCTAAACCACTCTGCTTGAGATGCACTGTCTGAATACAGCCTTACAATCTTGGAATCTCCAAACTCTGCTAAGGATAAACGACTTTGTTGGAGAATGTCCTTTGGAATAAGCTACGACTAGCTGGGGAATTCGATCCTTCTTCAGGAAGAACATTGTTGTCTTAGCATCACGACCTGCGTGGGGGTCGAGTCTTTCGTTACTGCAATCTTTTGATCATCTTCCTCGTACAGCTATGAAACCTGCAACAGCACAAACAAGACAAGACAAGTCTACGCAACCAAATCTATTCAGGTTAGCGTTAGTGACATCATTTTCAGTTAACTCAAAGTTTTAGCGATCGTTGGCAAGGGCCAGTGACGTTATGCACATGCTAGTTTCATCAAACTTAGGCGTTTATCATGCACAAAACAGTAAAGAACCAGCATCAAATACTGAATAACACATTTTATTGATTGGGCCCCTAAATGGGCGGAGTTTTTTTGTACACGGGACGTAACTCCTGAAAAGAGGAAGCTACGCAAAGCAAATATACAAGTATGCACAAGAAGCATAAATATATTGACAAGTTAAATTTGTACACAGATGTCGGCAACGGGATGCAGACGAACATCACGAATTGATCCTCCTATGATTCGCCCGACTCTAATGCTTTCCCGGTATCCATACTTCCGAAGAGATTGTATCTGATAATCGACCCCTGAGGTATATTCTCCCGCACCGAAGCTCAATGCAATATCAAAATTCGGACCGCAGTCATTTGCTTTTCATATCCCTAACTTTTGCGTGAACCGCCCTTTACGGGTTTTCAGTTCACCGGGATACCCTTTTTTGCCGAAGCCGCCCAGTGTAGGTTTTCAACTTCGCGGGTGTACATTTTTTCAATTTTTCCCTAATTTTTGCCTGAACCTTTCATTCTGTTTTTTGTTCGCCAGGATGCCCCATTTTTGCCTGGACTCTCCTTCTTTGTCCAGCGGGTCAATTTCAAGCAAAGTATTTTTTAACTGCGTCCGAATTCACAGGCGACGTAAAGTCTTTGCCGTCCATGGTGGACAACAACAATGCTCCTCCCGAAAAGACTTTTCTGACAACATATGGCCCTTCGTAATTGGGGGTCCACTTGCCCCTGTGATCTGCCTGCGGCGGGAGAATCCTTTTCAGTACAAGGTCGCCCGTCTGAAAGCTCCGCGGATGTATCTTCTTATCATATGCTTTCTTCATTCGGCTCTGGTACAAACGACCGTATGCTAGAGAAGCTAGCCTCTTCTCATCCATTAAACTCAATTGGTTCAGCCTGTCTTTCACCCATTCTGCCTCATCTAGTTGAATATCTCGCAATACCCTCAGAGAAGGGATCTCAACTTCCAATGGTAGTACTGCTTCCATTCCGTATACCAACGAGAATGGGGTTGCCCCGGTTGATGTGCGTACCGTCGTACGATAACCGTGCAAAGCGAAAGGTAGCATCTCGTGCCAATCCTTATAGGTCACCACCATCTTTTGAATGATCTTCTTTATATTCTTATTGGCCGCTTCAACAGCGCCATTCATCTTGGGTCGGTAAGGGGAGGAGTTGTGATGCTCGATCTTGAAATTCTGACAGAGCTCCTTCATCATTTTGTTGTTCAGGTTTGAACCGTTGTCCGTGATTATCCGCTCGGGGATCCCGTATCTGCAAATGATATCTCTCTTGATGAATCTGGCCACCACCTGCTTAGTCACATTTGCATAAGACGCCACTTCTACCCACTTGGTGAAATAATCGATTGCTACTAGAATGAACCGGTGCCCATTAGAAGCTGTCGGCTCGATCTTTCCAATCATATCGATTCCCCACATCGAGAATGGCCATGGCGATGACATCACATTCAGAGGACTCGGAGGCACATGGATCTTATCAGCATAGATTTGGCACTTGTGGCACTTCCTCGCAAACTTGAAATAATCAGTTTCCATAGTAAGCCAAAAGTAACCTGCCCGCAGCAGCTTTCTCGTCATAGCATGCCCACCAGCATGCGTACCGAAGGTACCTTCATGTATTTCCTCCATGAGCAGCTTTGCCTCTTTTTCATCTACGCAACGTAACAACACCAAATCGTGGTTTCTTCTGTACAAGACACCATCCGGGTTCAAATAGAAATTACCCGCTAATCTCCTGAGAGTCTTCTGATCTTGACTGGATGCCCCAGCCGGATACTCTTTATTCTTCAAGAAATTAAGGATATCAAAATACCACGGTTTATCATCAGATGCTTCATCAATAGCAAATACGAAGGCAGGTCTGTCAAGTCGAGAGATAATGATTCTGGGAGCCTCGTTCCAGAAGTTGACTTTGTACATGGAAGACAAAGTGGCCAGGGCGTCAGCCATTTGGTTTTCTGCCCTCGGTACATGATGCAATTCAACCTTGTCAAAGAAAGGCAACAATCTCCTTGCATAATTCATGTAATGTATCAAGTTGGGCTGACGTGTCTCCCATTCTCCTTTGATCTGATTCACCACCAGAGCTGAGTCTCCGTATACGTCTAGATTTTTGATTCGCAAATCAATGGCTTCTTCCAGCCCCATAATACAAGCTTCGTATTCGGCTTCATTATTGGTAACTGCAAAGGTCAATCGAGCAGTAAACGGGATGTGCGACCCGTGTGGAGTAGTGATGATTGCCCCTATTCCGTTACCGTAAGCGTTCACAGCTCCGTCAAAAATCATCTTCCATTTGGAACCCAACTCTGGTCCTTCGTCTGGCAACGGCTCTTCGCAATCTTTCATCTTTAGGTACATGATATCCTCGTCAGGAAAATCAAACCTCATCGATTGGTAATCTTCAATAGGCTGCTCCGCCAAGTACTCAGACAGTACACTCCCCTTTATAGCCTTTTGCGAGACATATTGGATGTCATATTCAGTCAAGACCATCTGAGATTGGATATATTATCCCGACATCTAATAATTTCTTGACTTCTTCCTTTACTACAGTGCTAAGGGTTGGGTTAATTCTTCTCTGAGATTCTCTGGAGGTTCTGCAATCTTCTTCAAGCAGAATGCGATGCATGCAAACTGAAGGACATATTCCTTTGAGATCAGATATGTTATATCCTAATGCAGTTGGATATTTCTTCAAGACATCTAAAAGTTTCTTTGTTTCTATGGTTCCTAAACTGGAATTCACTATAACTGGTCTTTTACATTCAACGTCTAAGAATTCGTATCTTAGGTTATTAGGTAAAGTTTTTAATCCTAATGTAGGTTTATCTTTACTTGGCATGGGATCCGGTGTGAGTGCTAAACTTTTGCTTAGACTATCATCCTGATACGGTTTTTGCCAATTATCATCTTCGAGAATTGGAGGGATTTGAATTTTCATTATTTCAGAATAAGTGGTCTCCTCCAGTTCCATTTCTCTTACACATTCGTCAATTACGTCCATTAGATAGCATGTATCCTCTATAGCTGGTGATTGTAAGAATTGTGTTAGAACAAATTCAACTTTCTCTTCACCTACTTCAAAGGTTAGCTTTCCTCTTTTTACGTCTATTATAGCTCCGGCGGTAGCTAAGAATGGTCTTCCTAGTATGATAGGCGTAGTGGAGTCTTCAGAGATGTCCATGATTATAAAATCAGTAGGAATGTAGAATTGTCCTATACGTACTGGGACGTTTTCTAGTATGCCTACAGGATATTTAACAGAGCGATCGGCTAGTTGAACAGACATCTTAGTTGGTCTTAGGTCTCCCATGTCTAGCCTTTTGCAAATTGTTAAGGGCATAACACTGATACTGGCTCCTAAATCGCATAGAGCTTTGTCAATGACGAATTTTCCTATTACACAGGGTATAGAGAAACTTCCTGGATCTTTTAGCTTAGGAGGCATATTATTTTGAATTATGGCGCTACACTCGGCAGTAAGTGTAACTGTTACGTTATCCTCTATCTTTTTCTTATTGGATAAGATTTCTTTTAAAAACTTGGCATACGAGGGTATTTGGGTAATTGCTTCTGTAAACGGAATAGTAATATTCAACTGTTTCAGAAGTTCGACAAATTTCTTAAATTGACCCGTCGTCTTGGAACTTATTAATCTTTGAGGGTACGGAATTGGTGGTTTATAGGGTGGTGGAGGCACATAAGGTTGTTCTTTCTCCACTACCTCTTGACTTTCATCTTCCTTTTCTTCTGGATCATTCACCACTTCAGTCGGTTTGTCCGGTTTTTGGTACATGGCTGGATTGTCAAGTCTTGGATCGGTAGGTCCGTCAAGTTCCTTGCCACTTCTTAATATTACAGCGTTAGCATGTCCTTTTGGGTTAGGTTGAGGTTGTCCAGGGAATACTCCAGCTGGTGCAGCAGTAGGCGCTTGTTGTTGAGCTACTTGTGAAATCTGAGTTTCAAGCATTTTGTTATGGGTAGCTAATGCATCTACTTTGCTCACTAATTGTTTAATCTGCTCGCTAGTGTGAATGTTTTGGTTTAGGAAGTCCTTGTTTGTCTGAGATTGGCTAGCTATAAAGCTCTCCATCATCAATTCAAGGTTCGATTTTCTAGGGATATTAGGAGCAGTCTTTTGATATCCTGGTGATGTAGCTGGTGCTTGACCTGGTGCGTAATAAGCATTGTTATTCTTATAGGAGAAGTTCGGATGATTTTTCCAACCTGGGTTGTATGTGTTTGAGTAAGGGTTTCCTTGAGCATAATTCACTTGATCAATGGGAGTTCCTGCCAATAGTTGACAATCAGAGACTTCGTGTCCTGGGACTCCACATAACTCACAGTTAGGTGTTACTGCAGCCACGGTGGCTGCAGGTGTTATGGCCAAGTTGTCGATCTTTTGGCTTAGTTGGTCAAACTTCGCATTGACTTGGTCCATACTACTTACTTCGTACATACCTCCCTTTGTTGGTTTCTCAGTTGCGACTCTCTCGCTTCCCCAAAGGTAATGATTCTGAGCCATACTTTCGATAAGTGCATAGGCATCATTATATTCTTTGTCCATTAATGCCCCACCCGCGGCAACGTCAATTGTCATTCTTGTATTGTACAAGAGTCCATTATAGAAGGTATGGATGACCATCCATTCTACTAATCCATGATGTGGACAAAGCCTAAGTAGATCCTTATAGCGTTCCCAAGCTTCGAATAATGATTCACTTTCTCTTTGCTTAAATCCGTTGATCTGAGCTCTCAGCATAGCTGTCTTGCTAGGTGGAAAATACCTGTTCAAGAAAACTTTCTTAAGTTGTTCCCATGTAGTTACTGAGTTCGAAGGCAGAGATTGAAGCCATGCTCTTGCTCTGTCTCGAAGCGAAAAAGGAAATAAACGTAGTCTAATAGCTTCTTGGGTAACTCCATTGGCTTTTACGGTATCTGCATATTGCACAAAGATCGAAAGATGAAGATTCGGATCCTCGGTAGGATTTCCGGCGAATTGATTTTGTTGCACGGCTGATATCAATGATGGTTTTAGTTCGAAATCATTTCGGTTGATAGCCGGTGCTGCAATGCTTGAATGCGGTTCACCTTGCGAAGGATTAGCGTAATACTTGAGTGGATGAGTTTGTTCTTCAGCCATTCCTGCGTTTTCTGATTTTACGACTGGTTCAGGCGGATCTAATTGAAGATCTGGAATGTTGGAATTATTTTCGAAATCGAGTATACGTCTTCTTACGTGCAAGAAGCGTTCCGATTCAGGGATTAGAGGTTGCAAGTCTTCGCTTTTGGAGCGAGTACGTGGCATACACTCGGAGATTAAATTAAATTAAATAGTTGATACCTTAGTCTAGACAATGCTACCTAAGTGCACTAGTAACTAAATTAAGGAATCCCCGGCAACGGCGCCAAAAACTTGATGGGCTAAAGACGTGTCTACTTATGCGTCTAGCGGTATCTTACTGCAAGTGCACAGCCTATCGAAGTAATATTTAAGATTATCGATCCACAGGGATTCTATCGTTACGTAGTGCTAGATGAACTTCTAGTTTAGCTAAGGCGAATAGTTGTCACGATTGTTGTTGGTTTTCTAAGACTACTGAAGGCGGAATTAAATCTAAGTTTTTAATAAAATAATACTAAGACGGTCGGTATGTAATTATACTAACTTAGGTGGGTCAATCTAACCTAGGCTTATAAAGATGTTCACTTAATCTATTCGGTAGAGATTACTAGTTTGAATACCCTCAACTCACACTCTCGTGGTCTTGAATCAGATCTTATCCCTAAAGCCCTATGCCTGCTCTCGCTAGCCCATAAGTGTTTAGAGGTAATTTTTGGAAACTAAATAATTCTAATTTATCTTAAAGCGCTCTCGCTGTATTTAATTTAAATGCCTAACTTTAGCTATCTGGTTAAAATCTCACACTCTCGTGGTCTTGACCCAACCTAATACCCTTTTCTTACTCTCGTAACGAAAAGGTCGAATTCAATTAAAAAGCATCAGCCAGAATGTTAAGTGATTAATTATTTTAGCCCATGGTTATATTTTACCGGTTAAGCTGGTTATAACTACATACCGGCCTAAGGTATTTAGCTACTCATCGAGGTTAAATCAGACTCAGAGTTAAATATTGACTTACTAATGGCAGAAAAATAAATAGACATTATAAATAAATTAAATTGCAATAATTGAAAAACCTGATTAACAAATATCTGAGTAGACTCCTTCTTCCACAGACCGGAAGGCTTGGAGTGGGCGGAAATAAAAATTAAAACGAATGCTGAAGGCTGGAAACAAATAAAAGTATAACAATTCCCTAATGTTGGAAATTGTTACACGGTTGGTTTGGATACAAATAAAATAAGACAGGAAACAAAATAATGCTGGAAAAATAAATCTGGTGGTAAGGTAATTCGGCAGAGCTTCCGCAGGAAATTTGGATAATGAAGTCTGTCTTGAGTTCTCCTGAGCTGGTCCTATTTATAGAGCTTCCAATGGGCTGGTGCCTTGGTCTTTTGCTTCTTGGGATTTGCTGAAGTGGTTGAGAAAATGTTGGAAAGTGGCAGCAGAAAATGGGAGAAGTCTTTCTCACGTGCTGCCTTGAGGAGAATTACTAGGAGGAGTGGTCTTCAGTGGTGGCTTGACGTAGTCTGAGTCAAAATCAAGTTATATCCTTGTCACGGGCGTGACAAGGTCTTCACGCTCGTTATTTGATGATTTCAAGTGTCACGGTCGTGACTACTTCCTCACGGTCGTGATGGCCCAAAGCAAGGTGTCACGGTCGTGACACCCTTGTAACGACCGTGGCCGTAACAAATTATGCAGAGTTTATGCAGGCTTCTGTCTTGCTTCATTTCTTGTGGTTTCTTTCGTTCTTTTCTTCTTAATTCATGATTTGGCCTCGCATAACGATGTACCTGCAAAATAGTAAGAAAAACTCGAGGAATCGAGCGTTAAAACGGTGAATGCGCGATAAAAGTCAATGAAATCTAGCGATATAATCGATGCGTTTTCTCGTTATCAAACTTCCCCAAACTTAAACCTTTGCTTGTCCTCAAGCAAATAGTCGGTTGAAAATCGGCGGACAAGATTTTATTCGCGCATACTCATAACAAACCGTCCGGTGGATCATTTTGTCGGATAGTCCGGTGCTTTGATAGAACACTACCGATACACTAATGACATAAGCAACAAGCTATGTCGTCGACTTCCCGTCAAGCGAAACAATCGGCAATCACATTACGATTTCACCTAGAGTTTTTCGATCTTATTTCACCCGGTTTCGTTCTAGCGCAGTCACATTAAGCCCTTTGCCTTCGCACGCACGTAGTGGAGTAGCCGGTTAGCGATTTTGATCCTTTTTTAGCACGGGGTCTGGTACACGAGTGTGGTAACCCCTTCATGTTTTATCCGATGTGGAGGTTGTGGGGGATCGAGCCGTAGCACGCCCTACCGAGTTCAGAACCAGTACCTCTGAACCAACCCGAAACGGAGTCCTTCTCATATTTCTCGTTTCTTATCTGCGACCGTGTACTTTGGTGCAATCTCTTTTCATTTTGCATTGAGATACGAAGGATCATTATTGATTAGGCATCAAACGCTTATATTCATCGGCTCCCCACGTGGTTTGTGTTCAGACGGTGCTGACTGCTAGTATAAACTACTGGGGGTTACTTTTGAACTGAAACTAAAGGTGCACTCGCAATGGTGATCGGGATGGAATTTCTCAAGTAGGGGGTCGAAGATGTCAAGATTGTATTGGTCTTGTTTAATCGTTCCCGGCTTCGTAATTACGAACCATTCGGTGGTAAGTCGGGTAATGCGAGTAATTTAAAGATTTTTCTGGTATGGCTTAATAGTCGGGGAAAGCTCGATATTAAAGAAAATAACGCACAGATTTGCTCATTTCATTGATTTGCTAAAAGGGATACAACAGAATTGAAAGTACACTGAAATGAAAAGTACCTCTCCCACACTATATCAGACATTGTCCTCAATGTTGTGATATAAATGCGGTACAAATACAGTACAAGACTAAAAATGAAAAACAACATAAAGGTAAACTACTGCTGCTGGTGATCGCGGGCTCGGCCTCTGGTGCGAGAGCGGCGTCTGGAGGGAGTCGCGTCGGGATCAGAGCCGGTGCCGGAGGTAGCAGTAATGCTGATGCGGAGCGCCTCGAGCTCGCCGAAAAGTTCTCCAAACCGCTCATTAGTGGCCTCCTGGTTGGCAGCAATGGTGCCGAGCAGAGCGTCATACTGTGCCTTCTGCTGACGCTCTAGTGCTGCGTTCATCAGGTTCTGCTGATGAATCGCAAGTAGGACGTCCTCAAGTGTGACGGCGGGAGCCGCCTGCTGTCGGGTGGAAGTCTCGGGGATGTCCTGGACATGCTCAGCTGCATCCATGGCGTCCTGCATCTCGTCCACTGGGGCATCTGGCTGATCGTCATGTACCGGGGCGTGATCCGCAGCAGCTGGTAAGGCAAAGAGCCAGTTGGCTCGGTTTGCTGGGTCGATGCGTGTGCGGGACGGCAGAGTGATGTGGTGGAAAACGGTGCCATTGACAACAGGGTTGTACCTGCCATCCTCTCGCTGCGCGATCAGGTGGGCGGACCGGCAGTAGCTCATGGTCAGGAAATCGGCGGCGAGGTGCGGCAGATCAGCGAGCGCGTCACCAAGCCCCAGCTGAATGGCGAGGGTGGTGACAATGCCGCCAATGAAGAACGGGGATGAGCCTCGGTGCGCGATGGCCTGGATGTGGTGGAGCATAAAGGGGGCAGCGTTGATTGGCTCGTCATGAAGGGCACAGTATAAAAACAGAAGCTCCTTTGAGTTGAGCTTGTGGTTGCTCTCTCTAGCAAAGATTGTGTTGCAGATGACCCGGTGAAAGTAGCGGATAGCCGGGTTGTGGATGTGTGTAGCGTTGAGGCTCTGGAAGGTGGTCGCACGGGTGTTGGTAAGGTCGTGCCACAGTGTGAATGCTTGTTCACTGAAGTTGTCGGGCACGCGACAGTGGGCTTCGGTGCCGTGCTCGAAACCTAACAGCTCGGCAATCCTGGTTTGTGTGAGGTTGAACTCCCGGCCAAGCAGTCTGAATGTTACGATGCCGGTAAGCTGACTCTGAGAACCATGAGGGGTGATGTAGCTGTAAGAGCTGAGGAACTCCAGCGTCAGAAGTTCGAAAGTAGGCTGTGGCTAACGACAGAGGTCCCACAGGCCGACCTTCTGCAGTAGGCTTTGAACGCTGGACAGCATACCGAGTTCTTGCAGACAGTCAGTGGCAATGTACCGGGTGGGTTGCAGACCGCGGTTCTGGAAGCGGGCGAAACGGTCTCGCTGGGTTACTCCGGCTTCTCCTTCTTTGAAAATGATGGAATCCATAACATGCAAGAGTGAAGAGTGAGGGCGGAAGGATTTTGTGAGGTTTTGGGAGAAGAGTGGTAGAATGAGGGAGATTGATAGAATGAGGGAGGTTTTGTGAAGTTTGATGTTCGGGTTAAATACGGGACAGTTGAAATGAATGGGTTGATGGTAATGGTGGATTAATGGGGTAGTGGAGAGGTTATGGCGGTTTTGGAATGAGTGGGTAATGTTTTGGGTAGGTTATGGATGGAGAAGAAGAGTGGACACGATGAGAAACAGTTCTGTTTCTCACGATCTCTGTAATAGAGGTCGTCACGGTCGTGACATAGGCGTGACGGTCGTGACACGCTAAATGAGCACGTCACGATCGTAAGTGGGGCGTGACGACCGTGAGGCTGTGTTGTGCTGAATAATTCTCAGAAAAGCACATTGTCTCACGTTTTTTTATAAATTAATAATAATTTATTTTATTTAGTAGCACTTATATTAACACACACCATATTATATAGCAATTGCAACACAGTAGTATACGAGCCTAAGATAAAATAGTGTAGTCATACAGTATATGGTCACACAGTGTATAGAAAAGAAATAGAAAAATTATATAAGCTGCTAAAATGAAGAATTAATTGAAATAAAAAGTGCATGGCATAAAGAAAAACTGAAATTACATAAACTCAAATTATGTTATGAAATCGTTGCGAAAGATAAATTTAACTGGAAATGTAAATAATGATAAAAAATAATGAGAAAAGAATTAATAAACTAAATCACTGATAGCCGGTTCAAAGGCGTTTCTTCAGGTCTTCGATGGCGGAGTCCAGATGATAGAATTGTTCGCAGGCCATGTCAGTCAATCCCATGATGTCCAATCGCATACTCTTAATGTCTTCTCTGAATAGATTAATGTCAGTTTGATAGGCATTGAGAGTGTGCATGATGTTCTGCAAGTTGTTAGCGTACTCTCCGTGATTCGCTCCAGGGGTTTCATGAACTTTGTCAGTTGGGTCAATGTCATGGTATCCAGGAGGTGTCTCGGGGTCAGTTTCAACAGCGGTCATTATATCATCTGTTATCCTGTGAGACTGAGGTGTTTCAGGAGTGGCTGGATAATCAGGTGGGTTTAACTCATAAAGCCAATTATCCTTATTATGAACACTTACTTTTGCATGATTGGGCAATGTGAACAGGGTGACTACTTTGTTCCGGATCAGGTACTCAAAAGGTGGGCGTCCTAAATTCCTTATGATATGTCTATTGAAGCAGAATTTAAGATTCATCAGGCGTATGGTTCCCAGACGGGTGCACCTGTCCAGTTGGTACCTAAGTCCTAAGGCATCAGCAATCATGGTTACAAGACCTCCTACCACTATAGGTAATTCAGGTTCTTCTTGGATGCGGGTGAAGGTTTGCATCATGAAAGGTACGCCATTAATGCACTGTCCAGTATTGAAACATGACATAATAAATAATTCATCCTTAGAGACTCCGGTAATGTTTTCTTCTTTTCCAAAGAAGGTATGGGCGAGGAATTTGTGGAAGTAACGGAGAGCAGGGTTATGGATCTCATCATTGTTCATGTCATTTGGTTCAGGGTGGTAGTTTCCGGTCAGAGTTCCCCAAAAGAAATCTAGCTCCACATCCATCAATTCTACCTGTGTGGTAGTATAGGCAAAAGGTCCACTAGGGAATCCTAACAGGTCAGCTAGTTCTTTATGGTTAAAGTCGTATTCTATTCCAAATAGGCGGAAACTAATGAATCCTTTCCTAGAACCAAAACCGCGCTCAGGTAGGTAAAGTAGGGAACTAAGGAACTCAAGGGTGAGCTCTCGGTAAGTCGCAAACTTGTGTTGGATCATTGCATTCTCCCATCCGAGTCGGTTGAACAGGTACATGACACTATCATGTATACCTAAGGTTTCCATAGTCTTTTCATTTGGGTACAGGGTCAAATCCATTTGCCTCTGTGATAACTCTTCGAACTTTATTCTTTGGTTCCTACCTCTAAATTTGGTTTCCATATAGTTAATAGGTTGGTTAGCCATGGTCAGTGAAAATACGGTGGAAACAATTCCGTGGAAAAGACTTTAGAAAATCTGTAAAAAGTGATTTAGGATAAAAATAAGAAAATGAAATGCTAAAATGTAATGGCTATAATAGTAATGGAAAATAAAACTAACAAAACAATTTAAACAAATAGTAGTAACGATAATTAAAAATGCTCAAAAAGAAAAGAATAGTTTAAAATAGGTAAATAAGTGAATGGGTTGCCTCCCACTAAGCGCTGTTTTTATTGTCAAAAGCCTGACGTAACGTTGAGGTTTAGACTAATCAGGGGAATTAGCGGACAATTTCAAAAGTTTTAGATCATTCGTATAGTCTCTATTTTCAACTTTGTGATAATGTTTTAGGCGCTGTCCGTTTACTATGAATGGTTCATTGTTCCTACCCTTGATTTCTATTGCTCCACTTGGGAATACTTTAGTTATATCAAAGGGTCCCGACCATCTAGACTTTAATTTTCCAGGAAAGAGCCTAAGTCTTGAATTAAAGAGGAGTACAACGTCTCCCACACTGAATTCTTTCTTAGATAGGCGTTTATCATGCCATCGCTTGGTTCTTTCCTTATATAGCTTAGCATTTTCATATGCATCTAACCTTAATTCTTCTAATTCGTTAATGTCTAGGATTCGCTTTTCTCCTGCAGCATTATAGTTCATATTGAGAGTTTTGATCGCCCAATAAGCTTTGTGTTCTAGTTCTACTGGGAGGTGACAAGATTTTCCATAAACTAGTTTGAAAGGTGTAGTACCTATGGGAGTCTTGTAAGCGGTCCTATAAGCCCATAGAGCTTCATTAAGTTTAGATGACCAATCTTTCCGAGATATGGCGACAGTCTTTTCTAAGATTTGTTTAATCTCTCTGTTTGAGACTTCGACCTGTCCACTTGTTTGTGGGTGATATGGTGTAGCCACACGGTGTCTCACTCCATACTTAGATAGTAATTTGTCAAAGATTTTTGAAATGAAGTGTGAGCCACCGTCACTTATGACGAGTCGAGGTACACCAAATCTGGGAAAGATTATGTTTTTGAAAAGCTTTATTACTACTCGTGCATCGTTTGTAGGAGAAGTTATGGCTTCAATCCATTTCGAGACATAATCAACAGCTACGAGTATGTAATTATTACCGAAAGATGATGGGAATGGTCCCATGAAATCTATTCCCCAGACGTCGAAGATTTCTACTTCCAAAATTCCCTTTTGGGGCATTTCATCTCTTCTTGAAATATTGCCGGTGCGCTGACACTGATCGCAACTTATAACAGCGATGTGGACATCCTTCCATAGATTAGGCCAGTATAAGCCGGCTTGCAAGATTTTTGCACAAGTCTTGGAAGTGCTCGCATGTCCACCATAAGGAGATGAATGACATTGGGCAATGACATCTTCTATTTCTTCTTCGGGAATACATCGGCGAAAGATTCCATCTGGTCCTCTTTTGAACAGTAATGGTTCATCCCAATAGTACTGTTTCAGGTTATGAAAGAACTTCTTTTTCTGCTGATAGGTTAGATCGGGTGGAAGAGCTCCTGCAGCTAGGTAGTTGACAATGTCAGCGTACCATGGCAGTCCTACAGTTGTCTGTATTGTTTCCATGGGTTCTGGTTCGTCTATATCTAACTGCGCTAGGTCGCTTCCTATTTGTGCTATCAGCTGTTCATACGGAAAATCATCGTTAATCGGCACTTGTTCGGGTTTAATACCTTCTATTCTAGATAAATGGTCCGCTACGACATTTTCAGTACCTTTTTTATCTTTTATTTCCAGATCAAACTCTTGTAAGAGTAAGATCCATCTTAGGAGTCTTGGCTTAGCATCCTTCTTAGTTAATAGATATCGGATAGCAGCGTGGTCTGTGTAAATGATTATTTTCGCTCCAACTAGGTAAGAACGGAATTTGTCAAGCGCAAAGACAACGGCTAACAATTCTTTTTCTGTAGTAGCGTAGTTCATCTGGGCAGAATCCAAGGTTCTACTGGCATAGTAAATCGCATGGAGTTTCTTTTCTTTTCTCTGACCCAGGACGGCGCCTACAGCATAGTCACTCGCATCGCACATGATTTCAAAAGGTAATCGCCAGTCAGGGGGTTGCATGATTGGTGCGGTGATGAGGGCTGTTTTTAGAGTTTCGAATGCTTTAAGACAATCTTCATTGAATATGAACTCAGCGTCTTTCATTAATAAACCGGTAAGAGGTTTAGTAATTTTCGAGAAATCTTTGATGAATCGTCGGTAAAAACCGGCGTGTCCTAAAAAGCTTCGTATTTCTCGAACGGTTTTAGGGGGTTGAAGATCTTTTATTACTTCGATCTTAGCTTTATCTACTTCAATTCCCTTGTCTGATATTACATGACCTAATACTATTCCTTCGTTGACCATAAAATGACATTTCTCCCAGTTAAGCACGAGATTTACTTTTACACATCTTTCTAACACCATTTCTAAGTTTGATAGACATCCCTCAAAGCTTTGCCCGCATACAGAGAAGTCGTCCATGAACACTTCCATGATGTTATCTATAAAACCTGCGAAGATTTGACATCATACATCTTTGAAAGGTTGCAGGAGCGTTGCACAATCCAAAGGGCATTCGCCTATAAGCGAATGTTCCATAAGGACATGTGAATGTAGTCTTCTCTTGATCATCAGGATGGATAGGGATTTGGAAAAATCCTGAGTAACCGTCAAGATAACAGAAGTAAGAATGCTTGGCTAATCGTTCTAACATTTGATCTATGAAGGGTAGTGGGAAATGATCTTTTCGAGTGGCTTTGTTTAGCTTATGATAATCTATGCACACTCTATATCCCGTCACTACTCTTTGCGATATCGATTCGCCTTGAGCGTTTTTCACAACAGTGATACCTCCTTTCTTTGGCACTACATGTATTGGACTAACCCATTCACTATCAGAGATTGGATATATTATCCCGACATCTAATAATTTCTTGACTTCTTCCTTTACTACAGTGCTAAGGGTTGGGTTAATTCTTCTCTGAGATTCTCTGGAGGTTCTGCAATCTTCTTCAAGCAGAATGCGATGCATGCAAACTGAAGGACATATTCCTTTGAGATCAGATATGTTATATCCTAATGCAGTTGGATATTTCTTCAAGATATCTAAAAGTTTCTTTGTTTCTATGGTTCCTAAACTGGAATTCACTATAACTGGTCTTTTACATTCAACGTCTAAGAATTCGTATCTTAGGTTATTAGGTAAAGTTTTTAATCCTAATGTAGGTTTATCTTTACTTGGCATGGGATCCGGTGTGAGTGCTAAACTTTCGCTTAGACTATCATCCTGATACGGTTTTTGCCAATTATCATCTTCGAGAATTGGAGGGATTTGAATTTTCATTATTTCAGAATAAGTGGTCTCCTCCAGTTCCATTTCTCTTACACATTCGTCAATTACGTCCATTAGATAGCATGTATCCTCTATAGCTGGTGATTGTAAGAATTGTGTTAGAACAAATTCAACTTTCTCTTCACCTACTTCAAAGGTTAGCTTTCCTCTTTTTACGTCTATTATAGCTCCGGCGGTAGCTAAGAATGGTCTTCCTAGTATGATAGGCGTAGTGGAGTCTTCAGAGATGTCCATGATTATAAAATCAGTAGGAATGTAGAATTGTCCTATACGTACTGGGACGTTTTCTAGTATGCCTACAGGATATTTAACAGAGCGATCGGCTAGTTGAACAGACATCTTAGTTGGTCTTAGGTCTCCCATGTCTAGCCTTTTGCAAATTGTTAAGGGCATAACACTGATACTGGCTCCTAAATCGCATAGAGCTTTGTCAATGACGAATTTTCCTATTACACAGGGTATAGAGAAACTTCCTGGATCTTTTAGCTTAGGAGGCATATTATTTTGAATTATGGCGCTACACTCGGCAGTAAGTGTAACTGTTACGTTATCCTCTATCTTTTTCTTATTGGATAAGATTTCTTTTAAAAACTTGGCATACGAGGGTATTTGGGTAATTGCTTCTGTAAACGGAATAGTAATATTCAACTGTTTCAGAAGTTCGACAAATTTCTTAAATTGACCCGTCGTCTTGGAACTTATTAATCTTTGAGGGTACGGAATTGGTGGTTTATAGGGTGGTGGAGGCACATAAGGTTGTTCTTTCTCCACTACCTCTTGACTTTCATCTTCCTTTTCTTCTGGATCATTCACCACTTCAGTCGGTTTGTCCGGTTTTTGGTACATGGCTGGATTGTCAAGTCTTGGATCGGTAGGTCCGTCAAGTTCCTTGCCACTTCTTAATATTACAGCGTTAGCATGTCCTTTCGGGTTAGGTTGAGGTTGTCCAGGGAATACTCCAGCTGGTGCAGCAGTAGGCGCTTGTTGTTGAGCTACTTGTGAAATCTGAGTTTCAAGCATTTTGTTATGGGTAGCTAATGCATCTACTTTGCTCACTAATTGTTTAATCTGCTCGCTAGTGTGAATGTTTTGGTTTAGGAAGTCCTTGTTTGTCTGAGATTGGCTAGCTATAAAGCTCTCCATCATCAATTCAAGGTTCGATTTTCTAGGGATATTAGGAGCAGTCTTTTGATATCCTGGTGATGTAGCTGGTGCTTGACCTGGTGCGTAATAAGCATTATTATTCTTATAGGAGAAGTTCGGATGATTTTTCCAACCTGGGTTGTATGTGTTTGAGTAAGGGTTTCCTTGAGCATAATTCACTTGATCAATGGGAGTTCCTGCCAATAGTTGACAATCAGAGACTTCGTGTCCTGGGACTCCACATAACTCACAGTTAGGTGTTACTGCAGCCACGGTGGCTGCAGGTGTTATGGCCAAGTTGTCGATCTTTTGGCTTAGTTGGTCAAACTTCGCATTGACTTGGTCCATACTACTTACTTCGTACATACCTCCCTTTGTTGGTTTCTCAGTTGCGACTCTCTCGCTTCCCCAAAGGTAATGATTCTGAGCCATACTTTCGATAAGTGCATAGGCATCATTATATTCTTTGTCCATTAATGCCCCACCCGCGGCAGCGTCAATTGTCATTCTTGTATTGTACAAGAGTCCATTATAGAAGGTATGGATGACCATCCATTCTACTAATCCATGATGTGGACAAAGCCTAAGTAGATCCTTATAGCGTTCCCAAGCTTCGAATAATGATTCACTTTCTCTTTGCTTAAATCCGTTGATCTGAGCTCTCAGCATAGCTGTCTTGCTAGGTGGAAAATACCTGTTCAAGAAAACTTTCTTAAGTTGTTCCCATGTAGTTACTGAGTTCGAAGGCAGAGATTGAAGCCATGCTCTTGCTCTGTCTCGAAGCGAAAAAGGAAATAAACGTAGTCTAATAGCTTCTTGGGTAACTCCATTGGCTTTTACGGTATTTGCATATTGCACAAAGATCGAAAGATGAAGATTCGGATCCTCGGTAGGATTTCCGGCGAATTGATTTTGTTGCACGGCTGATATCAATGATGGTTTTAGTTCGAAATCATTTCGGTTGATAGCCGGTGCTGCAATGCTTGAATGCGGTTCACCTTGCGAAGGATTAGCGTAATACTTGAGTGGATGAGTTTGTTCTTCAGCCATTCCTGCGTTTTCTGATTTTACGACTGGTTCAGGCGGATCTAATTGAAGATCTGGAATGTTGGAATTATTTTCGAAATCGAGTATACGTCTTCTTACGTGCAAGAAGCGTTCCGATTCAGGGATTAGAGGTTGCAAGTCTTCGCTTTTGGAGCGAGTACGTGGCATACACTCGGAGATTAGATTAAATTAAATAGTTGATACCTTAGTCTAGACAATGCTACCTAAGTGCACTAGTAACTAAATTAAGGAATCCCCGGCAACGGCGCCAAAAACTTGATGGGCTAAAGACGTGTCTACTTATGCGTCTAGCGGTATCTTACTGCAAGTGCACAGCCTATCGAAGTAATATTTAAGATTATCGATCCACAGGGATTCTATCGTTACGTAGTGCTAGATGAACTTCTAGTTTAGCTAAGGCGAATAGTTGTCACGATTGTTGTTGGTTTTCTAAGACTACTGAAGGCGGAATTAAATCTAAGTTTTTAATAAAATAATACTAAGACGGTCGGTATGTAATTATACTAACTTAGGTGGGTCAATCTAACCTAGGCTTATAAAGATGTTCACTTAATCTATTCGGTAGAGATTACTAGTTTGAATACCCTCAACTCACACTCTCGTGGTCTTGAATCAGATCTTATCCCTAAAGCCCTATGCCTGCTCTCGCTAGCCCATAAGTGTTTAGAGGTAATTTTTGGAAACTAAATAATTCTAATTTATCTTAAAGCGCTCTCGCTGTATTTAATTTAAATGCCTAACTTTAGCTATCTGGTTAAAATCTCACACTCTCGTGGTCTTGACCCAACCTAATACCCTTTTCTTACTCTCGTAATGAAAAGGTCGAATTCAATTAAAAAGCATCAGCCAGAATGTTAAGCGATTAATTATTTTAGCCCATGGTTATATTTTACCGGTTAAGCTGGTTATAACTACATACCGCCCTAAGGTATTTAGCTACTCATCGAGGTTAAATCAGACTCAGAGTTAAATATTGACTTACTAATGGCAGAAAAATAAATAGACATTATAAATAAATTAAATTGCAATAATTGAAAAACCTGATTAACAAATATCTGAGTAGACTCCTTCTTCCACAGACCGGAAGGCTTGGAGTGGGCGGAAATAAAAATTAAAACGAATGCTGAAGGCTGGAAACAAATAAAAGTATAACAATTCCCTAATGTTGGAAATTGTTACACGGTTGGTTTGGATACAAATAAAATAAGACAGGAAACAAAATAATGCTGGAAAAATAAATCTGGTGGTAAGGTAATTCGGCAGAGCTTCCGCAGGAAATTTGGATAATGAAGTCTGTCTTGAGTTCTCCTGAGCTGGTCCTATTTATAGAGCTTCCAATGGGCTGGTGCCTTGGTCTTTTGCTTCTTGGGCTTTGCTGAAGTGGTTGAGAAAATGTTGGAAAGTGGCAGCAGAAAATGGGAGAAGTCTTTCTCACGTGCTGCCTTGAGGAGAATTACTAGGAGGAGTGGTCTTCAGTGGTGGCTTGACGTAGTCTGAGTCAAAATCAAGTTATATCCTTGTCACGGGCGTGACAAGGTCTTCACGCTCGTTATTTGATGATTTCAAGTGTCACGGTCGTGACTACTTCCTCACGGTCGTGATGGCCCAAAGCAAGGTGTCACGGTCGTGACACCCTTGTAACGACCGTGGCCGTAACAAATTATGCAGAGTTTATGCAGGCTTCTGTCTTGCTTCATTTCTTGTGGTTTCTTTCGTTCTTTTCTTCTTAATTCATGATTTGGCCTCGCATAACGATGTACCTGCAAAATAGTAAGAAAAACTCGAGGAATCGAGCGTTAAAACGGTGAATGCGCGATAAAAGTCAATGAAATCTAGCGATATAATCGATGCGTTTTCTCGTTATCAAAATGTAATCCTACAAAAAGAATGGTTAAATGCTTCAAAATGCGTATAAAGCGAATAACCTCGTTGCCATTTTATTGAAAAATACGAAACAAGAAAAACAGAGATCGAAATATTTGCACATGAAAAAACGCCTTTTATTTAATGATTAACACACAATGTTCATAACAGCACAGCCCTAAGCAAATCCTGATGCCCCGGGCGAGACACCAGATTGTTCAACAATTAATAAAACAAAGCATTACTGTTTAAGAGTCACAGGAACAAGCTCTTGAATAGACCAGTTGTACAATCCCTGTCCTGGCGTGCTTGGCTGAATCCAAGCGTCCATATCGCAATCGCTGTCTCCTTCGTCAGACTCTGAAGCAGCATTGATAGTCTCATGACATACTCCACTGGCAGAGATGGTTATTGGCCCTCTGAAACGGGGTGCCCCCACAGCAGGTGCTGATGACGATGGTTGGTATCCGAGCCCGAATCGGTCCATCTTCATAGGAATATCCAGCACTTTGCCCCAGCCCTTTGTTTCTCCAGCCTCTACCAGAGCTTGAGCTTCTTTATATGACGAGACGGCTATCTCCGATACTTTGCTCAGCCCGGGACCTTTGTCCTTGATACGCAATCCTTCAAATGCCTGGCAGGGTGTTTCGTGGATCTCTCCATCGACCTCCACATATTTAAATGATGACAGATGGCTGACCAGGATGTCTTCTTCTCCACATACAGTAACCACACTGTCTCCGACCATATATTTCAACTTTTGATGCAGGGTAGACGTGACTGCCCCTGCCCCATGGATCCAGGGGCGTCCGAGCAGGCAGCTATATGCAGTCTGGATGTCCATGATATAAAACTCAGTCGCGAAGACCTCCGGCCCTACCTGTAGAGGCAACGTTATAGATCCAAAGATGGTTTGTCGCGTGCCATCAAATGCCCTGACCACCAAGTCATTGGGCGTGCACAGGATTCCTCTGACATCTAGCTTCATCATCGCTTTCTTGGGCAGCACATTCAAAGACGATCCGGTGTCGACCAATACATGCGACATGACTGATCCTCTACATTCCACAGATACGTGCAGCGCCATATTATGATCTCTCCCCTTCGGGGTCAAATCGAAGTCGGTAAAGCCCAAGTTGTGGCCTGCATTTACATGTGCTAACACTCCCTCCAGCTGATTTACGGAAACATCTTGGGGTACGAAGGAAGTATCCAGGACTTTCAACAAAGCATTTCTGTGAGCCTCAGAACACAGTAGCAACGACAGGATAGATATCTTTGACGGTGTCTGTTGCAGATGCTCCACAATCTTATAATCACTTTTTCGAATCAAGCGCATGAACTCTTCTACATCTTTCGATGCCGCTTCTTTTCCGCTTGCCTGCACAGGGACATTCTCAACCATCTTTCCCTTTCCCTTTGCCAGTCGCTCAGCCTCTACTTCAGGCGATATGAAGATCCTACCACTCCTTGTCATACCTCCGGAACCAACAACGTTGTCTACAGTCTCGGTTGGCTGCTTGTTAACATCAATCTTTATTCCGTCACAATACGCTTCCAATCCATATGACCATGGGACTGCTTTTGTGCTCTCGTACGGGATTGGTTCGGCCTTAGTGATTGTAATTGGCGGTCGCTGAACCGGTGCCGTGATAGTGATTGTCTTTCGAGGAATCGTTATAGTGGCCACATCACTCTGATTATCTGCTAATGCCCCTGCAGGCTCTTCAATTGCTGCTCGGTCAAACTGCAATGTGCCGCCATCTATTAAAGCCTGAACACCTTTCTTCAAATCATCACACCCCCCATCTAGGGTCCAACATTCCAAGCAGTACTCGTCACAACCTGGATAGACACCCCCTTGCAATAGTCGGCTCTTTATCTCGCTCAGCGGCGTCTTTAGATCATCCACAGTCATAATCAGATTCAACCCTTCCTCAGTTAGAATGGCGTTTACCCCATGATTAGGCATGGGCTTCTGCACTATATTCGGGCCCGCCGTTCCGAAATTGATAGCCTTATTGTCTAATAAATCCTGCACAACATGCTTAAACGCATGGCAACCCTTCTACATCGTGGCCCGGGGCCCCAGAATGGAACTCACAGTGCCTGCTTGCATCATAACCATACGGAGGAGTTCCCGTTATTGGTGCCAGAGTTCTCTTCTCTACCAGGTTCAAACCCAACAATGTCTGTAACAAATCAGCATACGTTGAGGGAGGCTTCTCAAATACTCTCCTTGGTTTACCACCCTGGAATCTTCACTGAGCCTGTTGTGCCCCCTGCTGTGGCTGCTGTTGCTGCTGCTGTTGTTGCATTGGTTGTTGCGGTTGGAATGGTTGTTGTTGGAACGAAATAGTAACACTCGCCACCTGCTGCGGCTGATGATATTGGTTCCGACCTCTGCCTCGGCCTCTGCCTCGGCCTCCAAACACTGCGCTTGCATCGCCCTGACGGCGCCCACCAAAAGCCTTCCTGTTACTGCCAGATGCAGTTGATTCCTCAGCCTGGAAACAACCCTGCTTAATGTTACTCTCAATCTTTTCTCCCATCAGAATTAAGTCTGAGAAGCTGGCCAAAGATGTGTGAAACAACTTGTCATAAAACATGCCTGTGAATGTGCCGATGAACATGTCGTTCATTTCCTTGTCTTCTAAAGTAGGACGGACCCTGGCAGCCATGTCGCGCCATCTTTGCGCATACTCTTTAAAGCTCTCACCCTTCTTCTGCGACAGCCCTTGCAATTGGACCCGGTTGGGCGCCAAGTCGCTGTTATACTTATAGTGAGCTACAAAGGCCTCTGCTAGATGCTTCCATGTCTTTATATTAGTTGGTTCCAGTCCCATATACCATTCTAGGGAAGGGCCTGACAAACTATCTTGAAAGAAATGCATTAGCATTCTCTCATCAGTTGAATATGCAGACATCCGTCGGTAATAAGACCGCACGTGCACTTTCGGACAGGTGTCCCCTTTATACTTATCAAACGTAGGAGCCTTGAATTTGATTGGCACCCTCAAGCCAGGTACCAAGCCCATTGTTGACATGTCTAAGCCCACAGCACTTTGGTTCAGGACCCCCCTCATCTGCTCTTCTAGCATTCTGATCTTCTGGGAGTCATCCATCGGTCCCTCGAAACCTCCACCGGAGAAGGCGTCCTCCTGCTGATCCTCTTGCCACATACCATTCCCAGCTCCATACCCATCATACCTATTATTATGGCCAGCTCTGATCTGATTCATCACCGGGCCTCGCCCTCTGTTGCCGTATCCCGGAGCAATTCCAGCAGGTCCAACAGTCATTAACCCAGCTCCATTTCCATTTCCGAAACCTCCGTAACCCTGATTGGTCATACCATATCCGTCCTGCCCAAAACCTTGAGCATTGAAAGCATATTTCCCAGCATTATCAAATCCCTGATCATTGAACCCGAATCCAGCATTACCGAAGTCGTTGCCTCCCATATTATCACCCAAGTTGATATCACCAAGCCCAACGTTATGGACAGCAGTCTCGTTCCCAACTCCGACGTTACCGTTCCCAGCAGCGGCAGCGTTGTTGACATTAGCAGCAGGTATATTGACTACAGGTGGAGCCACTGGTGTGGGAGTGCCATCCCCATGAACAGTGTCGACTCGCACAGACTGATGATCCTCATTACTGTGTCCAGCGTTCCTGACCAACAGAGGCTGCACCATGGCTTGCAAATTCTCTTGACCTTTTGCAATAGTCTCCATGGTTTGCATGAAGAGCGCTAGCTTCTCGCGCATATCTTGCATCTCGTTCTGCATTTGATCCATGATTCTTCGACAGTTGGTGCGAGTGGAATATCTGTGCGGGCGCTGATCTGCAATCTTGAAAATACCTGGTATAGAGCAGGAAATAAGATACCATCCAATGATTACCTGTAATGCAAATATGAATATGAATGCAATGCAATGTGTGTCTGTGCGCTAGGGAAATTCATTCCCCGATTCTAGTGTGAAGGTGCCAGTGCAATGACAGTGCTAGCAATACGAAGATTGGAGCTGAATAACAGAAAGCCTTATATATTGCAGAGAAAATCCAATAAGCCAAGCCAAGAATACAATATCAGAGTGTACAATAAGAAAGCATGACCTCAACCAACAGTCCTGGTGATGGTCAACATTATGCAAATAAAGCATACGAGTTAATACATGACATGATCAAGTACTCCCATAAGCCCGGTACTCTTCTATTAACTTCTTAGTCTCTGGATGACCTGGTCGGGTAAGCAGCCCTTCAACAAGTTGGTTTCTCTTCTTAAGAACACGTCGCACGTCACCGGCAGTTTCTTCCCATGCCCCTTCTCCGAAGCGATCCTCTAGCTTCCGCTTCTGAGACACAGCTTCATCCCTGCCTTTGATGGCTTTGTTCAGTGCATTCTGGAGACTATACCGGGTCATCACTTCTTCTTCATACTTCTTAACGCTAGCTTTCAACTGCTCTTCGAGGTCAGAGATTTGCTGCTTCAACTTATCTTCCCTCTTCTTATTGTTGGTGAGCGTAGCATTCCAAGTCTTATTGCAAGAAGAGATCTCTCGGTGTGCTGCGTCGAGCGCTTTCTTTTTGGATTCCAGCATGTCATGGGAGCTTCTAAACTCTTGCCCCAGACGTTCGCGCTTCTTTTTCTCCTCAGTCAACTCAGCCCCTAGTCTGCTTACTAGCTCGATCTGCTGTTGGAAAGCATGCACGGCCTTGTTTTTCTCACTGCGTATCTGGGCTAGCTCTTGCTCTAACCCTTCATTGAACTTCATCAAGGATTCTTTTTCTCTCACCACTTGCTCGTAGGCCTCCCTGGAAACAGTAGTTGACTTTTCTACCGGAATATGGATAGGGACTGGTGCATCTGGAAATGGCATCAATAACTGACTTGCTCTCTCCTGAATCCAAACCCTGTAAGGTGCATAAGCCTGACAGTCATTCTTCCCTAACAGTGGCTTCCCTTTTCTGTTAATACGCGTCCAGGCATGCTGCAGCTTGGCGAATAACTCCCCCTTCAAATCACCGGTGAAGTACAAAGATTCCTGTACTTCTTCCTCCTTTTGTGGGTTCTTCAGCGCATATCCGAACTGACGGACAAACAGACATGGGTTGTAGTTGATACACCCCTTTCTTCCTATCAACGGAACATTAGGGTACCCCGAACAACTGAATATAAGCTCAGACCCCAGCAAGTCTCGGTCTAACCACTCAACGTCTTCGGAAGATAGCCTCATCAGGCGCTCTGACCAGCTAGCTGAAGTTGCACTGTCCACAAATGGCCCCTTCATGGGAAGATGACTCTTGAACCACATGTTCAACAGCGGCGCACAGCAGTAAACAGTCTTTCCCCTTCTGTTTTCATTCTTGTAGTGCAATGAGTGATAGAAGTCTCCAATCAAAGTAGGCACCGGATTGCCAGCAGCAAACAAATGGAAAGCGTCCAAGTCCACGAAATTGGGCAAGTTAGGAAACAGCACAATTCCATAAATGCATAGAGCCAAAATAGCATTGAAAACCACCCAACATCCGCTCTTGGCATACTCCTGAGCCTTGCCAACCAGAAAATCAAGAGAGAAACCTGAAACGCCAAGCCAAGAAGTCACTAATAGTTCTGCAGCGTTCACGTGCAAGGCTTTAGCTAAGTCCTCCAACTTGGGCTCAGCATCAGAGTGAATAAAAGGAACCTTGCTCTAGACTGGTAGCTCAGTAAACTCCACATACTCTTCGATAGTAGGCCCCAGAATAAAATCAGCAAACGTGAAACATCTCAATACGGGGTCATAGAACTGCATCAAGGTGTACAGCCCATTCATCTCATCAGCAGTGGGCTTGCAGACTAATCTCAGTAATCTCCCATGACTCATTCTGAAGCTTCTCCTAACCTCCTCATCAGCAAGAGATATCATACCAAGCAAAGGAGTAATATCAGGTGTAGGCAGCTTATACGCAACTGTCTTTCTCAAACCAGCCATGATCACTACTCAGAAGTCTGGGCACTAGAACCGGGGGATATGCAAATGCACCTGCAGCACAGACACACGTTAATGGGATGCAATGATAATGGGTATGCAAACAATGCAATGCAAGTAACATGCAACGGGGACCAAATGCCATAGCTGAATAGCCTGAGCCATATCAAGAAGGCTCAGATAGACCCTCTAGAAGTCCTCAAACCCCGGTCTCAGATAGACCTAAAACAAAGCTCCAACATTGGTCTCTGACAGACCCACAGCATAACTCTGACTGGTCTCTGGCAGACCTCATATCATATCTCCAACTAGTCTCTGACAGACCTCAGAACTCTCCAGCTGGTCTCTGACAGACCTTAGAACTCTCCAACTGGTCTCTGACAGACCTCAGAACTCTCCATAAATACCCAGGATCTCTGATCAAGAAAATAACCGGTAGTCTGAAGGTCTAGTTACCTGCATAACCCCAATCCCTCTCATAGGTGGATGTCCTAGTAACTGGCAAAGGTACGGCATCCTATGCGGTCGTCGGCGTCACAAACTTTCAGTGTTGATGATACGATTCCCAGAAGGAGTGGCATCATCAAATCCTGAAGAGGCCTCACTTAGACAACTTCCAAATGATCGGTCCCCGGAGTCGACAATTCAGCTGACCAACAACCCCTTCGACCCAAAGGGTAGAAAAAGAAGCCAACCAGAAGAACCTCGTCCGAGTGTAGATTTCATGAGACACTAATGCAAGCAAAGCCGACACGCGCCCACTACTTTCTACTCTAATTCTAGGTGCACTCAAGCCCAGGTCCGGCTTATCTCTCAATCATAGAACCACCCATCACACCCCAATACAACAATAATAATCAATATATATAATGCTGAAAATAAAGGTCAGAAATATCAATCCATACAAAATCCTCGACGGGAAAACAAGCGTTAGGATTGACTCTCTTAAGGGACGTTGGATCCCAAATGCATAAGAACTATCACAGTCCTTAGCAGCCAGGGGACGTTGGATCCCCAACAGAGTCGCCAGCTGTCGCTACTGCGAAAATCGGCGCCGGCTGAACAGAAGAGTCGCCACCGTGCGTTATTTATCCCAACGGAGGGAAAGGAAACGCTCAGAGAAAACCTAACGCAAAGAGGGAAAGGAATGGTCATCGCAACCAAATCCTGGATTCGGGAGTCGGTTACGCAAGGGGAAGGTATTAGCACCCCTCACGTCCGTCGTACTCGACGGGATCCACGCTTGTTTTCGGGTATGGATTGTCATTCTATCTACTCTACAGGTCAGGGGTTAAAAGAAAAGAAAATGACTCGGCAAAGTATCGCACTTTATGCCTACGTATTCCCGTCTGGAACGAGAAATCAGAGTCAACGTAGTTCGCCTACCTACGGGAAAGGAGGGGAAGGTTGCTCGCTAGGATATCGCATCCTATGCCTACGTACTTTCATACAGCATGAAAGATCAGAGCAAACGTAGTTCGGGCCACGTACGACACAAGTCTGCCTTGATTGATTTTATTCCTTCTGAAAAAGGGTTTTTCTGATTACAGGTCCAAGCGGACAAAAATGACTTTTTGATGAGTTCACATTCTTTTACGGAAGAAGTGTCTTTTATTGGATTTGAAATCTTTATTGTGTTTTTCTGTTTGTTTTGAGATGAGAAGAGACAAAACTCTATCCTATGGTTACGAAGGGAATCAAACTAACCTAATGTTATCATGCATGGGTTAAGACCTAATGTCTATCATGCTCCTCTCTTGCACAGAGAGAAACAGAGATCCTAAGGGAATAGACGGAAACAGAAACAATAGCAGATATATACAGCAAAGCAGTAAAATGCATGGATGCAGCAATACAAGCGAGGCAAGGGAGTCCCACTCAACCTCGAACCTAGAAAACAATAGGCAAAAGTGAACAGCATTCACTTTCAACCCAACAGGTTAAACAGCAAACAATACAGTCAGGGAAACCAAACAATACATCAGGAAATTAACAGGAGAAATAAACAGCCACAACAGCTCTGCATCAACACCTATCTTAAAGTCATCATCAATCAGCTACAAGCTTCAGCAAGCATCAATCTCCATCTCCACAACCTTCAAGCAAGGTCTTTGTCATCAGTCTTCCATCTGCAATGGCTTTTCTTCAAGTCTCAATCTCCAAGAGGAATATCAGTCAACAAGATGAATTAAATGTTAAACAGTCAAATGCCTACCAAGGGTGGCTCATTAACTGTTAACATTATACAGACAGGTTTCTCTCAAAAGTTCTATCTTTCAAATACATTCACTGATCCTTCCAAAGGAAGGAGGTGGATATTTGAAAGAGACTTTGAATCATAGAGAAAGAATGGATGCAAACAAAGCATTCCATATTTGAGAATCAAGTTTTCTGCTCTAGAGCTCTACCTAGCTCCTAAACCCTATACTCCACAACAACTGCTAGCAAGAATCTCCTCATCAACTCTGGAAGTTGGTCTTCAATCTCTGGTCTCCAATGGCTTCATCATCACAAGCTTCAGCTCTCCCAATCCCCAAAGTAATCCCAATACCCCATACAGACAAATCATAATCCCCAGAGAGGGCACACCACACCAGTCAAGCAAATATAGACAGTATACTAATAGCAGTAGGGGAATCCTAATATTTTCTAAGGGATCTAATAACTACCCATAATCCCTATAGTCCCATACCCCAAAGATTCAACCTCTAACTCCTAAGGGAAAGGAACTAATTCTCCTATGTTATCACCTAAACCCTAATTTTGATCATGTTATTCACACCAAAACAAATCACCTAAAATTAATTCCTAAAAAAATGAACTAAATTTTATATACAAGCCAACATTATCTACTAATCAACCTAAAAAGAATGGATTAAAAATAGTAAAGCATCTATTCAAACTAAAATTGACAAATTCATATACTAAACATACCATTATTTAATCCTATTAAAAAGAAAAATATGCCAAAAATATGAAAATAAAATGAAATATTGATTTTTTTATGTGATATTTTTCTTGACAAAATTATGAGTAATATGCAAAAAGAACCAATGAAAAATAAGCATTTTCCAATTTTTTTATGATTTTTGAAAGAATTAATATTTTTTGAAGAAATGAAATGGAATTAATTTGGCTGGGGGTGCATTTAGCATGAAAAATCAGTTAAAACAATGAACTGGGCCCAGACTGGGGGGCGCGCATAGCAAGCGCGTCTGGGCCCATCAGCATTCAGAAAATAACAAAAACAAAAAAAAGGAGAAAACGGTGCAGTAAGTAAATTTTTTATTTCATTTCCAATTGGGCCATGCGCTTGGGGGTGTCATTAGCAACAATTATTGAGCCCAGTCTGATTGTGGTTTAATGAAACGGTGCGTTGCACCATTTGAAGTTCCCTCTGTTTTTCTTCTTCAATCGTGGCCGTTGGATTGGTCTTATAGTCAAAGTCAGAATCAAATCGTGTGGCTCTCATGTTATCTTCAACCTCCAGCAAACCCTAATGTTTGAAACTCTTCTCCCTGCATGCATCTTCCAGCTTTCCTTTCTCCCTCGTCTCTCCATGAATCCACACGATTCCAAGAGCAAAGTTGCTCTAAATTCTTCCCTCTACACAGCCATGACAATATATCCTTCTAGAACTCCTTCCACAATAGAACCCGATGAGCATAACAGTTAGGGTCCATCAATATCACCTGTGATCAAACCTCCCAATTCTCTCTAATTCTTGCCCTAAACTAATCCACATCTTATGCTGATTAATCTGAGCCAATTATCCAAGATTATCTTGCAATATTCTATGAATTACAAGCCTTAACAGTTTTGACATACCAATGGCAACCTCCATGAAATCTCTCCAAACTCACCAAAATCAGTCATCTAACCTATCCTAACATTTCTATGCTAACAAATCCCTATGAACCCTACTAAAACATGTTACTCGAAGGAGAAACCTACCTGGTGTAAAATGAAGAAAACAGCTATGGAACTCCTTGATCCAATGCTTGCAATGATTGGAACTTGATCCACACTACCAATTCTTGATTCTGTATGCAGAAATTCTGACTCAAACCTCTTGGATCTTGTGATTGAAGAATTCTTGCTTCTTGGATGATTCACTTGAACAGCACAATCCCTCTCCAATTCTATCCAATCCTTGTGTGAATTCTGATCTAAGAGTGAGTGTGATGATGATCCAATCAAGAATTGTGAAAATTGGTGAAGATTTGAGGTAGTTTGAATTGATTTTGCAAAATGGAAGATTGGTGTAGAACTTGGTGTTATGAGCAATATGATTCACCAACCATGGCATGAAGCTCTTCATATCAATATATACATGAGCTTAGAAAGTCCTAGAAGTTTGGAGAAGCTTCCCATGCACTCTTTCCTTACATTTGGATTATGTAACTTTCATTGTAAGTAACCATGCATATCTCTCAAATATTGAACCAAACTCAAAATTATACTTTTGCCAATGTTCTCAAAGTGATATTTCCAATCAAAATGACCTAGAATTTCACCTCATTTGGCCAAAGTATGAAAAATCTCATTTTTAGGTCATTTTTCATTCATTAAATTCACCAATTTTGAAACCTTGAGCTATGAGCCTTTCCAATCTTTCATGGTCACTTTTCTAGACTCAAAATGTCATTTGGAGCAAGTTTGATGTTGTGAAGTTTTCCATTTGAAGCTTCCTTGTATGAGTTTTGGGCATAGGCTTGAAATGACCTGTAATTCTCAGATGACCAAAATACCCTTTGCTTGCCAAGACCATAAGTAGAGTTCCACAAATCATATGAAGGCATACCATACCATTCTAGAAATCTAAGACAATAAGGAACAACTCTTATGTTAACCATAAATTCATTTGAAATCTCCTTGAGGGGTAAAAATTGCTTGGAAGTCAAGTCACTTTCACAGACAAAATTTCAGATACCTCAGATGACCTGTAACTTGCAAGGACCATAACTTGAGTTCTATAAATCTCCTTAATGTCTTACACCACTCAAATTAAAGATCTTGAGATCCTTTACAAGTTTCATGTTGACCAAGGATCCATTTGAAGCTTGCATTTTGACTTATCTTGCTTGGAAATTTGACCTAAATCCGGGGATTTTACATGGAAACCCTAATTTAGAAACTCCTCTTCTCCTTGATTTCTCTTGATTTCTTCTTAGCACAACAACATATCCTTCTTTACATGCCAAATGATGAACCCCACATCTCTCCAATAGACCTCAATGCCTTTCAATCAATCAATTGACCTAGAGTTGACCCAGGGTTGACCCAGATGAAACCCTAGTTGACTGCCTTCAACTGCAATTCTTGTGATCACATCAATGACTTGTTTCCTTCTCCAAATGACTTTCTAAGTCTCCCATGATGTACATATACTCTCCATGCTCAGCCCACAGCTCACAATTTCTTTGATGATGTTCAGATACCCTCAGATAGGAGATGGACTCACTGCTTGACCCACAAACTTCTTTAGCTTCCCAATTCTTTCTGATGACTTGAATGAGATTGAATTAGAATAATAACCTCTTGATAGGCTCCTAGAGATGATAATAATGTTTGGTCCCTGTTGGATGATTTGCTATGCTATGCTATGCAGATGATTAGACTATGTACATGACTCTATATGCAAATGCTAATGATATTGAAACATAAACCATGGGAATAAGGTTGAGCAAATTTTAGGGTGCAATAGACATCAGAAACTCTCTATACCTCTGTGATTAAGCGAGTTCGGTTTAAGAGCAGTGGCGTTCAATTCAATTCAGACGCGACACTCACACTCTTCACGAATTAGTGATATTGCCTCTGGTGTAGCAGGTCTCCTAATTAGCATCTTGATGAATGTTAGATCACCAAAGTTTTGCCCAAGATTTGCCTGTTAATTGTGGAAACAGCTCAAGTGTTAGTATGCCAATTCCTAATGGAACAGATCTGTTATTCCAAAATCATGAAGTTACCCCAGCCATCTTTTAAATTCAGTGACTTAACAAACTCCGCAAGCATGTTGTATCTCCAGGAGTATCGCCCATCTTCGTATATAGCAGCTCCCAAAGGCAATTCCACATTTTGTTTACAACAGAGTGTCAAATATTACATTTGCGCCAACAATCTCGCCGGCAGCGTTGACGGTATCAGTTCCAAACTCACCTCAGACAAGCAGTATTCTGGAATTAAAAAAAACACGCATACACAAACATAGGTTGAATCAAATGACAAGAGTTGGTAAGAAAGAAAATAAAATCTAGAACACATTCTACATACCACAAACGCACGTGTTATAGAGACGGAATGAATTCACGACAAAGAACGTCCCAGGGAATCTACACATTACAGACAAGATGAAGAAACATAGACAAAGATGCGCACTGATCTCAGATTTCTTTGGCACCTTTGAGCCTTCCGGGAGAAATGGCAATGATCATACCGAAGCTGTAGCACTGGCTTCAAATCAAGGAGTTGGTCCTGAGTCACGTGTTGTAAATGTGATGATGACAAGAGTCATAATCTCGATAACGACATGATACATTCACAAGAAGATTTTCCTCCCTCAACTTCCGACCATCAGAGTATTTTGGTCTTCTTATCAACACGTTGTGTGTGGAAAAGAACTGTTTGCGAAGAATCCCATCTTGTGAGAATTGAATACTATGGAAAGCCTGGACATGCTGAAACCCTTGGTCACATTCATAAGCTTTCGAATAAGAGTGTTGGAGGTGATGGAAGCTCAGTACAAGGTAGTGACAGGTCCAGTTTTGAAGTGCCAACTTCATCTAGTGATGGCCCTGTTGACCTTCCTGGATTTGTTCAAACCTGCAGGATGTAAACAACGGTCGAGACATGAGAAAACGGCTACACACTTCAAAGCAATATCAGAAGGGTGGAAAGTAAATAAATTCATTCCTTTAGACATGTTTCGTTTGAAAAGGGAAACAAATTTGGGGCAAGAAATCAGCATATCAGATGAGAAAAAGGCAACTCAAACATACGATGCACAACGAATACCAGACACATCAAATTGAGAAAGGGAAGTCGTTTACCACATAGATTACAAAAGCAGCCATTCAAACTTTCCAAAACAGGATTACACAAATTTGGGAGTTTATTTTCAAAGGGTTAAGGCAAATCATATTTTTACAAAACATGCTCCAACATGTTGGAACGAAATAGGAAATCACCAATAAACCACATTCAAATCGAAATTCCTCCGAGACATTATAAAAGAGGAGGAAATTCGGAATGAAAGGGACTCAAAAAAAAAACCCAGCCATTGGTCACGATACAAGATTCACAATCCACAACCTCTTACAAAACCACAAAACTCAGAAAAACCCTAGAGGACGAAATCATAAAAGGGAGGAAAAGCTTATCTGTTTTACGAATCACAACCGATCACTAGAAGCCACCTTCACCATTGACCTCGCCGAAAACCCCAGCTATTCACCATCGCCGCCACCGCAAATCCTCCCTCCATCACGAGCCTACCACCATCTCAGGATCTGCGAACAAAAAGCAATAACAACTTTAATTCGTGAGATTTCTCCGCACTAACTTTTTAATATTTCATCTTTGCTTGATTTGTGTAGTGAAAGAAAGACAGGAAAATGTTGGAATCACGGAGCAAAGAAAAGGGAGGAAGAAAAAGAGAATCACAGAGAGATGAAGGAGAAGCGAATTGAAAGAATGGCGGAAACAATCGAGAGAGGAAGATGCAATCGCGATGGGAAGAAAACGGAGAAGACGAAAGGGGTTTGGGGGGTGATTTAGGGATTAGGGTTTCTTTTGTTACTATGCTAATTTTTCTATTATTGTAATTAGTATATCCACTAATCACACACTCACTCACCATCTGCACCACTGACCGCTAATTAAAACCGCTAATCACGTTTTAACTCCTCCTAATCTGCGACCTAAACCCTTTTTTATATACTAATTTTTTAATTAGTTAGTAATTAGTAACCGTGTAACCAATTTTTTTTTAAATAAGATAGAGTATTTGATAAACCTAAAAAAAATAATAAAACCTTTTTCATATATAATTTAAAATAGATAGATTATCTTTTTTTTTGGAAAAACTATTTTTATAAGGAATTCTTTTTGAAATAATCTATATCTTATTAATAACTAATATAAATTATAAAAACTTGATAAACATGTCTATTGAAAACCTTTTAAAATCTCCATTTAGTTTTATTCCTATCGAATCAATTAATTCATCCGCTGCTCGCTTAAAATAATCCCGTCTAAAATCAACCAACATCTTAATCAATCAACTTCATAAAACTCAATCTAATCATGCACCCCACGACACTTCCACTCTCACACACCTCAGCGCTTTCATGCGTACGTGTATGGTTTACATTTCCGCAACTTATTCATTGCAATTTACATTACCGCATTTACATTATCGCATCGCATTTCGTCCAAAGGAAAAGCCTACACATGAGTCAACACTTGTGTGTAGTGCACGTCATTTGCATCATTTCCCCATGATCCTTGATTCCATTCAAGTTGATCGCTTAAGGTAGATCCTACCCCATAGGAAGGACCATTATCCCTACAACTTAGACAAACAATCAACACTATACAACTTTTTCAAACACAATAGAGAATAGATGTTAATCATCTTAAGTGAGATATAATCTCCACCCCCACAATAATACAATCAAACATGTAGGAACTTTGCCTTAAGAGTGATAAAGGCATACTCGTCAAACAATCCGAGTACTTAAGCCCCTTTTCTTAAGACGATGCAAAGACTATTTTCCTACAACCCCCTTTACACTTGTGGTGGTTACATCTCCCTTAACATGAAGACTCATCTCTTCTCCTAAATCCAATCAAAACAACTACCCTAAACCCGTAGGAACTCTGACCACAGTCAAAGAGCTCCTCTAACCCTTTAGGGGAACTACAAGTACTCTGATTCCACTCCCGTAAGGATATGTAGGCATAAGATGCGACATCTTATCGAGTATACTTAGAAATAAACCACTAGGGTCTCTAATCCTTTAAGCAGATAACACTTAGCAATAAGCAGCATAAAACAAGAGGTTCCTGTAGAGTACTACAGAAACTTAGGATGCTAGTACCTTCCCTAAGTTTAACCAACCCCCGAACCTAAACAATCTAAACCTTGCATTTGCATTGCATTGTGGGAATTTCGATATTTATCCCTTCCTTTGGACAAATCAAAGATCGGTTGCAAAATGAATTAAAGATTCAAACTAACCAATAGTTTGGTATCCAAATTTCACCGCGACAGCTGTACAAGCGAGGTAAATAAAAAATTAAGTCGGGCAAATGCAAATTTTGAAAAAGGAAGGACAAATTTGGGGTATGACAAATGCCCCTATCGAATTGCCTTGAACCTGAGAGAATGAACAGCTGCATGGCGTTCATTTTAGGGTGGAAGTCAATTAGATACAAGAAGACCTCAAAATTTGTCCGACAAGCAAGTAAAATGCAAAGATATCAGCAAAAGCTCACAAGAAACCTTAAAATAAAAACTCTGCTTGGGGAGAGATCAGAGTAACAGCTACTGGAGATCATCATTATCAACTGCATGGTTGAAGAATGACTTGCTGGGGAATAAAAATTCCACAAGCACGTGCGGGGTATCAACATTTTTTAGAGAAATATTGTCGACTGATGGGGAACGCCCAAGATGCCTGCAAATTGATCATGGATCCTATTATGCTGTTACGTTATGCTAATGGGGATAACAATGCCATGCATCATGTGATGCACGGATATGCAACTAAGATGCAATTGCTAAGAGATGCAAGATGCATATGCAAATGCTTGATATGCAATGCGCATGAGAATGCAACCGGGTAATGGGAATTTTGGTAAGGCTTTATTTCTGGCTGAAGATTAGATGCAACAAGGTGAAAAGATTCACGGGGTATACTGGCTTATCAACTTAGGGGTTGAGAAAAACAAATATACTATCGACTCGGGGGTCGAGAATAAATCAGAACAATAAGTCAACTCGGAGGTTGAAAAAGGGTAAAGCAAATATCGACTCGGGGGTCAAGAAAATAAAGACATATCAACTCGGGGGTTGAAGAAAGGTAAATATCGACTCGGGGTCGAGAAAATAAAGACATATCAACTCAGGGGTTGAAGAAAGTAAAGACGATATCGACTCGGGGGTCGAAGACGAAGCAAAATATCAACACGGGGGTTGAAGAAAGTGTTGCACCCCAAAATTTGACCAACATTTCTTTACCTAGCTTGTGGTTCATCTCATTCACATTAGCATTATCACTTGCATTTCATTGACATGTGTGCAGGAGATCAAGAGGTATGATTACCAATCAAGAGCACCAGTCAATACTTTGAAGCTAGCCAAGAAGGTTATTCAAGTGTTCAAGGGTTGATATCTTTATCAGAGAAGTTAAGAGATCCTCAGAGAGATTGGGTGAAACCAAGGTTGTGGGCCTCCTAACTTGAGAGTTGTGGGAGCTCCTCAGATGATTCTGAAGCTATGAGGATGGACTTGAAGCCTTGAGAGAGCTTATGAGATGTCTTGAAAGCCATCATGAAGCCTAGAGAGGTCATTGTGCAAGAATAAGAAGCCTCAGCCATGAGTGGTGTAATTAGGGTTTGACTGGGTCAACCCTAGGTCAACTGATGATTTGGAGAGGGTTGAGACCTAATCCAAGAGCCATGTGATCATGGATGGATGCATTGAGATTCTATAAGGATAATTCCAAGGTCAAATCATCATGATTGAAGAGTTTGAGAAGTTTCAAGCTAGGGTTTCTAAGGCTTGACAGTGTAAAATCCCCTAGTTTGACCCCTAACTTCAAGGCAGTTTAGCTCAAGATGTGATTGTCATCTCATCTTACCCCCAACATGAATGTTTTAGAGCTTTCTCTTAGATTTAATTTGAGTACTATAAGTCCTTGATAGGATTTGTAGAGCTCAAGTTATGACTTTGACAAGTTACAGGTCATCTGAGGTATGTGAATCTGGGGCCTTGAAAGTCACCCAACTTGCATCCAACTTTTGCCCAAGAAGGATGATTCCTATGAACTTTTGGTCAATATTAATGTTGTTCCTTATCTTCTTAGCTTTCTATATAGTACTATAAGTCCTTTATAGGATTTATAGAACTCAAGTTATGGCTTTGACAAGTCAAGGGCATTTTGGTCATTTGGAGATTATAGGTCATTTCAAGCATAAGGCCATAACTCCTACTTCCAAGCTTCAAATGGAAAAATCTTCAACATAAAACTTGCTTAAAATGATGTTTTAAGGCTAGTAAGGAGGTCATGAGATGTTGAAAAGGCTTGTAGCTCAAAGTGATAAAAATGACCTAAAATGGAGGCATAAGTTAAATAAGTCAAAGTTGGAAATTGAAATTTCCAAGATACACATCCAAACCATGGCATATAATAGGTCATTTTGACTCTAGAAAACATTTTAGAAACAATGGTTCAGCCACATTTGTGATTTGAGGCCTAGATCATGGACTTGCTTTGGAAAATGATTGCTTGCATATTAAGGTACATATGCAAAACACAAGGAAAGGCAATGCACAAGCTACCTAAGTATCCTAACACCTCATACATCTCATCTAAGGAGATTTTCAAAGGATATACAAGTGCTGCAAGAGGTATAACACAAGATGGCATGTGAGATGGATTGAAATCAAAAGCTCATGACATGAGAATCCCAAATTCTCCTTGGATGATTCCAGAAAGTTCTGGATGGGTCTGAACCATCCTATATAGTGATTAGAACTTACTCAGATGCAAGGTTGGTGAGAGGTTAGAGAGGAGAGTGAGATAGCCATTTCAATTTCTTCCATTGCAAGTTGAAAGCAATTTCTACATTCCACACCATTTCCATTGCTTCTTTCAATCCCAACACCTTCCATTGACCATACTGAATGTGTGCATACCAAATTGAGGGCAAGATCATGAAGAATTGAAGAGTTGGCATTTGGATTTTGGGAGCTGCAAGTCACCATCGAGTTTGGAGATTCAGGCTTCTTTGATCAAATCTTTTGCAAACAGAAGCATTAACATCAATCAAGGAGTGATTCTGAAGAGTTTGAGAGGTTGAAGTGAAGCTTTGACCTATCTGATAAGCAAGATTTGACAGGTTTGCATCTTTTCTTCTACACCTTAATTTAAGCATAATTAGTTAGATTTGTTATGTTAGAATGGTTAGAGACAAGTAGGAGATGGATTCTGGAAAGTTTGAGATCATTTGGTGAAGTTCAAGATAGTGACACCATTTCTGTTTACCACCATAACTTGCTGAATCTTGAGAGATAATCTTGGTATGATAGCAAGAATTGACCAGTGTAGCATGAGGAAGAGATTGATCACTTTAATTTCAAGAATGGTTAGAGTTGAGATTTGAGCATAGTTTTGATTCATTATCGGGTTTAGAGATTGAGGATGATTCTTTGAATTCTAAGGTGATGATCATAATCAGCATGGAATTTAGAACAGATTAGGGTTTTGAACCATGGATTTTGGTTGAGAATTGAGGTGATACGATTGTGGTGAAGCTTGAGCTATGAAGCTCTGTTTCCATGGCTTCTTCATTCAAACCCTGGCTGAAGGAAGAAGATGATGTGCTGGCCGTTGGATGGAGAAAGACTCATTGACTGGGACTGAGATCTAAGGGTTGTGATTTAATTTCACGTTTGAAGAGAAGTCTGAAGACACACCTAAACGCGGCGTTTCATTAATTGGGGTATTGGGCTTAATTGCTATGCACACCCCAATCCCTGGCCCATTGATGATTTGAGCTAGATTTCTTTACTTTATGCACCGTGCTTTTTTTTCTTTTTCTTTATATTTTTGAATTGATTTTCTGATTAGAATTGGGCCTAGTGCAGTTATTGTTTGCACCCCCGTTTTAGGGCCCATCCTCATATTGAACTGCATATAATTGTTATCTGCACCAAACATTTCCCATTTTATTTTCTTTTTCTCCATTTTATTTTAATCTTTGAAAAATCATATTAAATAGAAAAATGATGATTTTTACATGGGTATTTTTTCTCCTATTTCATGTTAATGTCTAGAAAATTATAAAATAAAAATATTTGTATTTCATGCATTTTTAATATTTTTTGTATATTTTCTCTTTTAGTAGCTTTTTAATTCATTTTATGTTGATGCATAGATTTGTAGAATTTTGTTTAGCTAGTTCCCTTTTAATTTTTGGGCCATTCTTTTTAGGATAGTTAGATTAGGACTTTAGCTCCCCTCTGGATTTATTCCATAATTTTGTGATTAATTTTTGATTATTTTTTATTAGATGACTTTAGGTTGTGTAGATTTAGGTCAATCCTCAACATAGGTCCACAATAACACTAGAATTTTAGGTTTCTAGGTCAAGTTAGATATTGGGACATATAGGGTATTAAGGGTAGGTATATAGGATCCCCTATAAATTATGTTAGATTTTAATATAATAGTATACTATTTTTAATTGATTTTTGTAGTTGATTGTTGTTTGTGTGGCCCTTGTGGGCTTGTATTTTGTTTTGCCTTGCTTTGTGGGTTTTTGCTTGGCTTGGTGGGCTTGGTCTTGCTTTGAGGAGCATGGAGGAGCATAGTAGAAGACTTGAAGATTGAAGAAGGAGCTTGAGAGCTTGAAGACTTGTTTGTTTTGTTGTTGTTTTAGGGTTAGGAATTAAGTAGAGCTTAGACCTAGCTAATTTCTTTCTTAAACATGGATGGTATCTTTCACCTCCATTCTTCCCCATGATTCAAAGTCCTTCCATGGTATTCACCTCCCTCCTTTGGAGGGATAAGTGGTTGTACCTAGGAAGTATAACTTTTGAGGGAACCATTCTTTTGATGTTAAACCCTTATAGGTCACCTTGGGTGGTCAATAAGCAGTTTAATACCCTAGCTTATCCAGTTAAGTGATTTCTTCTGGTTTGAGTATCTTGAAAGATGTTGAGCTTGGGTTTGAAGATGAAGACTTCATTGAAGAGTGTGGAAGAGGATGATTCCTTAAGCATTGCCATTGTAGCTGAAGCTTGAAGAGCAAGAAGAGCAAGTTGATACTTGAAGATCCAGTAAAGACTGAATGAAGAGCTGAGGCTTAAAGAATTGAAGGATGAAGTTGACACTTCCAGGTGATTGATGACTACTCTGAGAAGCTGAAGCTTGTAGGAGAAGAAAGCTAGTTAAGACTGGTAAAGCAAAGAGATCTGAAGCTTGAAGACTAAGTTGATACTTATAAAGAGGATTCAATTGAGATTGAGTGAAGAGCTAAGGCTTGAGGAATAAAAGATAAGTTGGCACTTGCATTGATGATTGAGAGTCTGAAGGAATCAATTTGATACTTGTGGTTAAGAGTGAAGCCTGAAGGTGGAACTGATTAAGGAGATGAAGCTTAGAGAAAAGAGAATAAGTTGAAACTTATGTTGAAGGGTTGAAATCTGGAGAAGCAAATTGATATTTGTCAAGAGAGATGGAGGTCTGAAGACTGAGTTGCTGTTAGAAGAGCTGAAGCTTGAGAATTGAGAGAGGAGTTGATCTGCTTTCTTGTCTGTTTTTTCTCTGTATTGCTGATGTGCCTTGTTTGACTTGCTTGATGCATTAGAATAAGTTCATATCTAGACTATATTTAAGCTAGGAGCATGATTACACTAGAGGTTGAGTTGCTTCCTCTGCTTGTATTGTTACTGTGTGGCTTTGCTTGCGGGTATTCGGTAGAGCCCATCTCCCTTGCCCAGGTGGTTTATTTTGCTTGATAGCATTCCAGTTTCTTCTGTATGATTGCAGTTTACTGTATTTTGCTTGATAGCATGTTTTATCTCTTCAGTATGATTACTGTTATTCATATCTGGCTTGAGGTTGAGATGAGCTTGTGGAGGCTGCTGCCCCACACACATTTCCTCCCTCACTTGCATTGCATGCATCTTACAGTTGTAAGAACAGAGTATGCCTAAGAGGGGGGGTGAATTAGGACTTTTGAAATTTTTCCGGTTTTTATATGGTTCTTGGAAATATACTGGATGGTGTTCTTGGTTATGGAAAGCAGTAAATCAACAGAAAGAAAGAAAGACACAGGATTTATAGTGGTTCCCCTCACAATCCGAGAGTACTCCACTCCCTTTTCAGGATTTTGTTCTTGCACCCACACTAGAGGAATATGCTAATTTGCTAAGTGTGCCTATCAAGAGGCAGATGCCTTTTGTTCATATGGATGTTGAGCCTGATCTGGCTGGTTTAGCTCCTTCACTTCATCTGGATGCCTCCGAGTTGGTATTGTCTAGTTGGAACAAGGTTCCCAGGTTCTCCTTGTAGTTTCTAGTGGGAAAGGCTCAGCAGTGCGCCAAAGACGGATGTTGGGTCGCGTTCAATGCCATCCTCGCTCTGTGCATATATGGCATCATTCTGTTCCCTAATATGCCCGATTTTATAGACTTCGATGCATTTCATATCTTTGCTTCAGGGAATCCAGTCCCTACCTTGATAGGAGATGTCTACCATTCCGTCCACTACAAAAACGAGAACAGGAGGGGCAAGAATGTCTCATGCTGTGTACTCTTGCTTTATAAATGGCTTGATAGTCATCTGCCCAAGAGGGGTCCTTTTGTTTCGTCTGCAGCCACAGCTGAGTGGTCCGAGTGTCTGATGAGTTTATCTGCAGAGGATATTGACTGGTTTGACAGAGATAGGCTGGGCAGTGAGATTATCTTCAGCTGCAGCGGGTTTCCAAACGTGCCTTTGATAGGCAGGAAAGGCTGTATAAACTACAATCCGTCGTTGCTGGTCCGACAGTTCGCGTATGCTTTGAGAGCTCCGCCGAAGGATGAAGAGGTACAGGAATCTCTGTACCTCACTGGTCTTCTAGAGGGGGATCTGTTATCCAAGCTTCAGCGCGCCTGGAATGGCATCAGTAAGAGGGGAAAGCCACTGCTGGGGAGAAGCAACAATCAAGCCTACCCTCCGTATGTGACTTGGATCAGAGCCAGAGCAGATGCCATAGGGATGTCGTTTCTTCCTGCCAAGCCAGAAAGCCCTCCAATGATTGAAGAGCCTACTATTATGCCCATTCAGTAGCATAATCAGGTGTTGGTTGAGAGAGATGAATTGAAGCGGGCAAATGAGGAACTGGAGAAAGAATTGGCTCAGCTCCGCAGCGAGAGGAACAAAGTCGTTCATTCTTTCAAAAGGCAGACAGAGCTGGTGAACCGGCTAGGTACAGACTTGACTAAGCAGATAGCTGAGCGTGAGCGCATGGGTCAAGACTTCAAAGCTGTCAACGACGTACTGGCCACGAAGAAGCAGCACTTGGACGAAGCGTATCGGAGGATATCCAAGTTTAACCAGCACTGGAAGGCTTCCCTGGCCACCAGGAAAGAGCGGGAGGATAAGCTGATGCTACAGATCTCCAAGCTGGAAGCCCAAGTGAAGGATAGTGAGAAGAGGTTTGATGAAGAAACCGCTCGCAGATACGCCGCTGAAGGCCAGCTCAACAAGGCTCTCGCTAACCTGAAGGAGCGCAAATTGACGTTTGAGTCCAAGAAGCGGAAGTTAGAAGATTGTTTCGGTGAAGGAGCATGGGAAGGTTCGGTCGAAGGACTTCAGTACACCATTGTGCAGAGGGAATTACTCGTCGAAGGGTTACTCACTCTGCCTGATCATCCAGAAACGAAGGAGTTGTTAGAAGAGTATCGCGCCCGTGGCCGTACCTGACTATTTGTATTCCTTTTGTTTTGATCAGTGTTGTATGCTGACCATCACCAGGCTTGTTGGCTGAGGTCACGCTGTTGATTCATCTTGTACTCGCTGATGTTGTGTACTGCCTTGATGGGCTTTCTTTATATATGAGATTGTTATTTCCATCATTGGACTCAGACTTCTTCTTATTATCAGCACTGGCACTCAGGCATTAGGATCGGGGGAGATCTCCCTAACGCACCGACACACGTTTGCATTTGCATGAAGCATTTGCATAACGAGCATTTTGTTGTTTTTCCTAACCCTTTTGTGGTTACAGGTTGTTTCAGGTTGTTTCAGGTGGTTCCAAGATTGATCAGAGACCTATTCACCGCTATCCGACCAGAGCTAATCAGACCAAGATCATGGAGCAAGTGCAAACTGATGTTCAGGAACTCCGTGAAAGAATGGATCGCTTCATGGAGCTCATGCAAGCGGTCGCAAATGGCCAGGATCAGCTCAGAACCTTGGTTCAGCCTCTGATTTCAAGGGTTGATAGCAATGGCGTACTCCATGGGGGGACTGTGCCTACTCCTCCACCAGTTGAAACTCTGCAGAATGGTGTTCCCGTGACCGGGGGAAACGGCAGTGCCAACGGCAATGTGATGGCCAACATCGGACTCAATACGATGGGCATCGGTAATGGGAGTCTGGGAGCTAATGTCAATGTCGGGCTGGGCAACGGCAATGCAGGTGTCGGAAATCTGTTTGGTCCTCAGCCATGGCTAGAGGATCGTCAGGACGACGTGTTCTCTCAGAGAGGTGCTGAAGGGGAGCTGAATGCTGAAGCACGGCTTAGATTCAAGGCACTTGAAGATAAGATGAGAGATATTGAGAATCAGAATACTCTGGGCATTGATATGTCCAAGTTGGGACTAATTGCTGATTTCAAGGTGCCTCCTAAGTTCAAGGTGCCTGACTTTGAAAAGTATAAGGGCACCACTTGCCCTCGTGTCCACCTGAGATCGTACTATAGAAAAATGTCTGCTCATTCCGATGACGAGAAGTTGCTGATGCACTTCGTTCAAGACACTCTTTCCGGGCCGTCCCTTTAGTGGTACATGAGTTTGGAGCCTACTAGTGTGCGCACATGGAAGGATCTTGCTGAAGCATTTGTGCACCACTACCAATACAATAGCGACTTGGCCCCGAACCGAGTCCAGCTGCAGAATCTGTCGCAGAGGAACAATGAAGGGTTTAAGGAATACGCCCAGCGGTGGCGTGAGTTGGCAGCTAGGGTTCAGCCGCCGATGGTTGAACGTGAGCTCGTGCAGATGTTTGTGGCCACCCTCCCAGGGGTTTACTATGAGAAGTTGGTCAGCGGGATGTCCGGGACGTTCTCAGATCTCATTATCACAGGTGAGCACGTCGAAAATGGGATCAAGCTCGGGAAAATTCAAGGTGATTCATCCTCAGCTGAGGGCGGAAAGAAACCTTATAGTGGCAAAAGACGGGAAGGAGAAACGAGCGTTGTAACCAACGCTCGAAGGAAGGGTAAAGGTCCTCACCAGCAGGTGGCCAGCATAACTATCCCGGCAGTTCAACAGCCGCCGTAGCAGTAGCAGCAACCGAATCAACAGGGCTACAGAAAGTACCAGAATCGGGCACCTTTGTCGAACCGTCACCTCGAGACACCGCCCATGTCGTACGCGCAACTCTTGCAGACTTTGCTTCAGCTACAATTGATCCATAAGAGAACGCTGGCTCCCTTGACAGGGGCACCTCCGCCAGGGTACGACGCGAATGCCACTTGCGAGTTTCACTCAGGGGCACCAGGCCACACAGTAGATAACTGCAAAGCCTTCAAGCATAAGGTGCAGGACATGGTGGATGCCAAGATCATCAACTTCTCCGATAATGTGCCAAATGTCACGAAGAATCCCATGCCGAATCATAGGGGAGGCGGAGTGAACGCCATTATCAAAGACGAGAGTTCGGATTTGTTGACTGACGTCAGAGATCTGAAGACACCGCTTAGCTTCATTAAAGCTAAGTTGATGAAAAGAGGGTTCTTTCCAGGTTGCGGAGAGCTATGTGTGGACTGTGCCACACGTTCTAATGGATGTGAGCAGTTGGTAGAAGGAATTCAAAGTCTGATGACTGAAGGGATTTTACAGTTTAGCCGGAGGGCTGAAAGTGGACCAGGAGAGGTAGTGTTGAAGCAAGCTGATGAGGTCGCCACCATCACCATCCCTCGCCAGACGATAACTATTTCTGCGCCCAGACCGCCCACAATTACCATCACCCGAGCTGGGCCAATACCGTTCGAAAGCACTAATGTTGTCCCATGGCATTATGGGGCTGAAGTCTACTGCAACGGCCAGAAGTTAGAGCTAGAACCGTTTGGATCGACTGTGGAGAACCTTGCGGGAATCAGTGGTATTACTCACAGCGGAAGAGTGTTTGCACCACCAGAGGTCGTGGCGGATAGAGCGGTCAGAGCTGATGCGGCCGATAAAGGTAAAAGTAAAGTCGGTGAAGAGATCCCACGTGGGGCAGAAACAGACTTGCTTGTTAAAGATGCCGAGGAGTTTATGCGGTTGATTAAAAAGAGTGACTACAAGATTGTGGATCACCTCCATCAGACGCCCTCGAAGATTTCCATCCTGAACTTATTGCTGTGTTCCGAAGCGCACCGCAACGCGCTGCTGAAGGTGTTGAACGCCGCATATGTACCACAGGAAATATCGGTGAATCAGCTAGAAGAGGTCGTAGCCCACGTAAATGCTGGAAATGGGCTAGGGTTCACAGACCTGGAGCTGACGCCAAAAGGGAGGAATCACAATAGTGCCCTGCACATCTCGATAGAGTGTAGGGGCACGATTATGTCGCACGTGTTGGTAGACACGGGTTCATCACTTAATGTTCTTCCGAAGAAGGCTTTAATGAAGTTGGATACTCGCGGAGTGATTTGCACACCCAGTGATCTGGTTGTGAAGGCGTTCGATGAGACTAAACGACACGTTTTCGGGGAGGTGACCCTGCCAATCTAAGTCGGGCCGGAAACATTCAACGCGGTCTTTTATATTATGGACATCATGCCTGCCTACAGTTGTCTCTTGGGTCGGCCGTGGATCCATGCTGCTGGTGCCGTGACCTCCACGTTGCACCAAAAACTCAAGTATGCTGTCGGAGGCAGCATCGTGACTGTGTGTGGCGAGGAAGACATAATGGTGAGCCATTTGTCGTCCTTCAAGTATGTGGAGATGGATGGCGAAATCCATGAGACTCTATGCCAAGCGTTCGAAGCTGTCAAAGTGAAGGACGTAGCTCCTGTAGTCACTGAAAAGCCAGAGATGACTCTCTCCTCATTCAAGGAAGCTCGGGCCGTTGTCCAAGCCGGATCTACCTCAGGCTGGGGGCGAATTTTGGAGATACCTAACAAGCAAGATAAGTTTGGGTTGGGATATTCTCCTGGAGCTGAAGTTTCTTCTTCTTCTAGCAGTGCGTCGCGAGGTAAGGGGCCGATCCAGTTTACCAGTGGCGGAGTGATTTTCGAAAGCATCAACGCGGTGTCTGAAGACAGCGGAGATAGCGACTGTGACCTCGACTCTTGGATCCAGCCAAGAAAGCCAGGCGAGGGCCTCAACAATTGGTCCGTCAAGGATATCATCCAGATGACAAGCGAAGAGTAATGATTTATTTTTTCCAATCATTGTACAACCCTATGTCTTACCCGGGGCATAGTGGTTTTATTGTCAGGGCCTTGTTGGATTATGTACATGCATTTTGTTAATAAATCAAAGGCGTTTTCTTCGTATTCAAATATTGTGATCTCTGTTATTCCTGTTTTATATTTGTTTTGAAAAACAATAAAATGGCAATGGGGTTTGTGCTAACCTGCACATCCTTGTTTTAAACTTAACCCTTGTTATTGCAGGATCCACATAACAGATGACATCGACTCTGGACCTTCTACGACTCACTTCGACTTCGATTGCCCGACCTATCAAGTCGAAGAAGAGATTGATGAGGACGGAGACCTTCCTGAAGAGTTGGCCCGCTTGTTGAAACAAGAGGAGAAAGTTATTCTGCCTCATGAAGAGGAGATTGAGATCGTGAATCTGGGTTCTGAAGAACTCGTCAGAAATGTCAGGATAGAGGCTGCACTGCAGAATGATGTCAAGCAGAGATTGGTCGAGATGCTGAGAGAGTATAGTGACGTCTTTGCTTGGTCGTACGAAGATATGCCCGGACTTGACACGGACATCGTGGTCCACCACTTGCCGCTGCGAGAAGATTGTTCTCCCGTTAAGCAGAAGCTTAGGAGGACGAGACTAGATATGGCCGTTAAGATCAAAGAAGAAGTGCAGAAATAGCTTGATGCTGGCTTCTTAGCGGTCACTACTTACCCTCCGTGGGTTGCCAACATAGTGCCTGTACCGAAGAAGGACGGTAAGGTACGCATGTGCGTCGATTATCGGGATTTGAATAGGGCGAGCCCTAAAGATGATTTTCCTCTGCCTCATATCGATGTGTTGGTCGACAACACAGCCCAGTTCTCCGTGTTTTCGTTCATGGATGGCTTCTCCGATTACAATCAGATCAAGATGGCGCCGGAAGACATGGAGAAAACGACGTTTATCACGCCCTGGGGAACATTTTGCTACAAGGTAATGCCTTTCGGTCTGAAGAACGCAGGGGACACTTACCAACGAGCTATGGTAACTTTGTTTCATGACATGATTCATCATGAGATTGAAGTCTATGTTGATGACATGATTGTGAAGTCCCAAACGGAGGAGGGACATCTGGTCAATTTGCTGAAGCTTTTTGAGAGGCTTAGGAAGTTTAGGTTGAGGCTGAATCCTAACAAGTGTACCTTCGGAGTACGGTCCGAAAAGTTACTAGGGTTTATCGTGAGCGAAAGAGGCATCGAGGTTGATCCTGCGAAGATTAAAGCCATACAAGAAATGCCAGTGCCAAAAACAGAAAAAGAAGTTCGTGGTTTCTTGGGCAGAATAAACTACATTGCAAGGTTTATCTCTCAGCTCACGGCCACGTGTGAACCGATGTTCAAACTTTTAAAGAAAGATCAGGCGATTACCTGGAATGAGGATCGCCAGAAGGCATTCGACAAGATAAAGCAGTATCTTCAAGAACCTCCAATCTTGATACCCCCAGTGGCTGGACGGCCACTAATCATGTACTTGACAGTTCTTGAGAATAGTATGGGGTGTGTTCTCGGTCAGCATGACGAGACGGGCAGAAAGGAGCATGCCATTTACTACTTGAGTAAAAAGTTCACAGACTGTGAATCTCGCTACTCGATGCTGGAGAAAACGTGTTGTGCACTAGCCTGCGCTGCCAAACGTTTACGACAATACATGCTCAATCACACCACCATGCTAATTTCGAATATGGATCCGATCAAGTACGTCTTCGAGAAGCAGGCTCTTTCGGGCAGGATTGCCAGATGGCAAATGGTGTTGACGGAATATGACATTCAGTACGTTTCCCAGAAGGCCATAAAGGGCAGCGTATTGTCTGATTACCTTGCCGAAGAGCCGATCGAGGATTACCAGCCGATGAAATTTGAATTCCCTGATGAGGATATCATGTTTCTCAAAGCGAAGGATTGCGATGAACCGTTGCCCGACGAGGGGCCAGATAGGAAATCCCAGTGGAAGTTAATATTCGATGGGGCGGTTAATTCTTATGGAAGTGGTATCGGGGCGGTCATCACGACTCCCCACGGATCCCACATCCCGTTCACTGTGAGACTGACGTTTCCGGTCACCAATAATGAAGCGGAGTACAAAGCATGCATCATGGGTCTAGAGGAGGCAATTGATTTGAGAATCAAGAACCTAGACGTATATGGTGACTCGGCGCTTGTGATCAACCAGATTAAAGGGGAGTAGGAGACTCGTCAATCGAATTTGGTGTCGTACATGAACCATGCCAGAAGGCTACTTCCGTTCTTCGATCGAGTGGAACTCCATCATGTGCCCAGGGCGGAAAATTAGATGGTTGATGCCTTAGCCACGTTGGCTTCGATGTATAAAGTCAATTTTTGGAATGAAGCTCCAAGAATTCTCCTTTCTCGTCTTGATAGACCTGCATTCATCTTTGCAATCGAGGAAGCCGCCGACGGTAAGCCATGGTTCCATGACATCCAGACGTTCCTTATGACTAAGGAGTATCCTGCGGGTGCGTCAACCCAGGATAAGAAGACTCTGAGGAGGCTATCTGGAAATTTTTATCTCAATCCTGATGGAGTTCTATATAAAAGAAACCACGATCTCGTGCTACTAAGATGTGTAGATGAGAAAGAGGCGAGTATGCTCATGGAAGAAGTCCATGAAGGCACATTTGGTACGCACGCCGGCGGGCATGATATGACGAGGAAGATCCTGAGAGCAGGATACTACTGGCTGGCGATGGAGTCGGATTGCTTCAAATTCGCGAAGAGATGTCATAAATGCCAAATTTATGCTGATAAAGTTCATGTGTCGCCGTGCCCGTTAAATGTCATGTCCTCCCCGTGGCCGTTCTCCATGTGGGGCATCGACATGATAGGCAAGATCGAGCCCACTGCATCTAACGGTCATCGCTTCATTCTAGTAGCTATCGACTACTTCACCAAGTGGGTGGAGGCTCATATGCTAACGTGACCAAGCAGGTGGTGGCTAAATTCATAAAGAGGGACATCATCTGTCGTTATGGAGTTCCCGAGCGGATCATTACTGACAATGGTTCGAACTTGAATAACAAGATGATGAAGGAGCTGTGCCAGAGTTTCAAGATTGAACACCACAACTCATCTCCTTACCGGCCGAAGATGAATGGCGCCGTTGAAGCGGCCAATAAGAACATAAAGAAGATTGTTCAGAAGATGGTTGTGACCTACAAAGATTGGCACGAGATGCTGCCGTTTGCATTGCACGGTTATCGTACGACGACACGTACGTCAACCGGGGCAACTCCTTTCTCCTTAGTGTACGGCATGGAAGCTGTCTTACCGTTAGAAGTGGAGATCCCTTCTTTGCGAGTTTTGGTTGATGTGAAACTCGACGAGGCAGAATGGATTACGAATCGACTGAACCAACTCAGCCTGATGGACGAGAAGAGGTTAGCATCGATTGCGCATGGTCGTCTGTATCAAAGTCGAATGAAGAAAGCTTATGATAAAAAGGTGCGTCCTAGAAGCTTTCAGACGGGTGATCTCGTCCTGAAGAAGATTCTTCCTCCACACTCCGATCACCGGGGCAAGTGGACTTCCAATTACGAAGGTCCGTACGTCGCCAGCAAGGTCTTCTCGGGAGGAGCTTTGTTGTTATCCACGATGGATGGTGAAGATTTTGCATCCCCGGTGAACTCGGACGCAGTTAAAAAATACTTTGCTTGAAAGTGACCCGCTGGACAGTAAAAAGAGAGTCCAGGCAAAAATAGGGCATCCTGGCGAACCGTAAAAAGGAAAAAGGTTCGGGCAAAAATTAGGGATATAAATTGAAAAAATGTACACCCGCAAAGTCGAAAACCCGGATGGGCGACTTTGGCAAAAAAGGGTATCCCGGTGAACTGAAAACCCGCAAAGGGCGGTTCACGCAAAAGTTAGGGATTTGAAAAATCAAATGACTGCGTTCCGCGTGTGGACTTTCTTTGTTTAGTGGTTTGGAAGACCTGAGGGCCGTTTATCTGAATCAATCTCTTCTGAAGCTGAAGCGTCGGAGAAGTATCGAAGTCGAGTGGGTCATAGAGGGATCAACTCATGGTGTTCGTCTACGCCTCGTTGCCGACATTTGTATATACTGATGTATATTTATGTTTTATTTTTGCGCGACTTCCTCATTCCAGGAGCTTGCATCTGTTGTAAAACATTTTTACCCATTCAGGGGTTCGTTATCAATAAAATGTATACTATTCAGCAATTCTGTTTGTCTGTTTAGCATTTATCTATTTTGTTTGCGAAAAAGAACGCTGATGTTTTTGATAAAATGCGCATACATAAACTTACTGGCCTAGGCCACTGATTGTTGAAACAATGAATTACTTGAACATTGTCACGAGATAATAACCTTGATAGGTCCCTTTGAGAAGGGTATCTTGTCTGTTTGTTTGTGTTGTTACAGGCGTAGCATATTCCAGACAGTGCGCCGTGCGCATCCCCAAGCAGGATGATTCCTTCCTCTCCAAAAAAGTTCAGCAGCCTCTCCCCGCAGAGTCTGAACATGAGATCGTGAGCATTAACATGTCTCCCTAGGCAGAGAAGATTCTCTCCCCGATCAGATGCATCCTGAAGGAACGTCATCTCCTCAGCTGAGTCATTCACTGAAGTGTGCAACAACTGATGGTTCAAGACTGAAGTCTCCAGCGGAATTGAGTTTCCCCGCAGAGTCGTACTCTCCCCAGCAAGCAGAATGATTTCTTCTTCCTCAGCCGAGTTTGCAAATCCCCAAGAGAACCGAGTCCTTGGAAGCCGCTCAGGCCATGATTGGTTTGCCCCAGTGGAGTGTTGAATAGCTGATGCCATATTTCCCCACCAGAGTCGTTATCTTCGGGGAAGTAGCCGTGAAGGCCGTGCAGTTTATCCCCGCGATTGACATCGCTTTCCCTCAGCAGGTCCAGGTTCTCGTAGAGCTTCGTCCCCCTGCAGCAGTCAACTGAAGTTCACTTCCCCACAGCGCCCAATTGAGATTGGCGTGACCCTTTTCTCCTCAGCAGGATGATTCCTTCCCCCTATCAGAGTGGTCCCTCCTCCTTGACAGGAGGATTCTCCCTTCAGCATTTATTTTGCTGACAGGATCGCATCATTTTGCATGACTGCATAGCATTTATCATAAACGCATAGCATTTCCACCGTGTGGAGCATTGTGCCATTGCCGAAGCATATGCATAATAAGCATGATCTAGGTTGTTACCGTTCTTGTTTTGCAGGTGTTCCGCCGCAGAATTGATTGCTCAAGATGACTCTTGAATCCTCCCCAATGGAGTTGCTTGCTCAAGATGATTCTTGAAGTCCCCAGCGAAGTCTTCGGCTCAAAATGATTCTTGAATTCCCCAGTAAGGTCGTTTGCTTAAGATGATTCTTAGAATCCCCAGTGCAGTCGCCAGAGTTGGTTGCTCAAGTTGATGCTTAGAGTCCCTGGCAGAGTGTTTGCTCAGGATGATTCCTGAAGTCTCCAGCATAGTTAACGGTTCAGGATGATTCTTGAAGTCCCCGACGGAGTTATTTGTCCAAGATGATTCTTGAAGTCCTCAGCAGAGTTGATTCATCCAGAATGATTCCTGGATCCCCGAAGCAGAGTTACTTGATAGTTCTCCAGAATCCCCAGCGGAGGTGCGTCATCCCCAGTAGGTTTCTGAACAGCGAAGTTGAAACTTCCCCTGAAGACTTGATGATTGAAGTCCAACCGTGTTAACGAAGCAATTCTCTCAGCTGATGCGGAGTGCCTGACGGCAGAAGTTTGGATATCCCCAATTGGTTCATGATTGACCGAGAATTCTATCCCCGACTTACTGATGGAGTCCTGCTGATGCCCGAAAGTTTTCTTTGAATGCCCGACGACATGATTAACTTGATTGTTGACCTGATGAGTCCCGAGGAATCTTGATGCCTGACGGCATGATCGACCATGTATTACCGGTTACCGTGTGACCAATTCTCCAGCTAGTTGCTGTGCAGCTAATATTTCAGTTTTCGAAGATTTGTTCCCATCAGAGTACCGTGTACTTGTGCAGTTGGCAAATTTTCGGGTTTGTCGGTATTCAACCGTATCGCACCTTGATTGGTTGAGAGCCGTTCGCTTCTCACCCAGTCAGGTTCAAGCCGTTTGAATAGGGGCAGCTGTTGCACCCTGTTGCACCCCAAAATTTGACCAACAATTATTTATCCATCAAGTGTTTGAAGGTTGATACCTTCATCAGAAAGTTCAAGAGATCCTCAGAGGAATTAGTTGAAACCAAGGTTGTGTGCTTCATAGCTTGAGAGTTGTGGGAGCTCCTCAGATGATTCTGAGACTTTGAAGAATGAACTTGAAGCTTTGAGAAAGTCTATGAGATGACTTGAAATCCATCATGAAGCCCAGAGAGGTCATTGTGCAAGAATTCAGAAGATTCAACCATGAATGGTAGAATTAGGGTTTTGACTGGGTCAATCCTAGATCAGCTGAAGATTTGGAGAAGGTTGAGACCTAATCCAAGAGCCATGAGATCATGGAATGAGGTATAGAGATGTTATAAAGATGATTCCTAGACCAACTCATCATGATTGAGGAGTTTGAGAAGTTTTGAGTTAGGGTTTCCAGGGATTGTCAGTGAAAAAACCCTAGTTTGACCCCTATCTTCCAGGCAGTTTTAGCTCAAGATTTGATTGATATCTCATCTTCCCCACAACATGAATGTTGTAGAGCTTGTTCTTAGCTTTAATTTGAGTGGTAGAAGTCCTTGATAGGAGTTGCAGAGCTCAAGTTATGGTTTTGACAAATTACAGGTCAGCTAAGGTGTGTGAATCTAGGTCCTTGAAAGTCACCCAACTTGCAGACAACTTTTGCCCTAGTAGGATGATTCCTATGATCTCTTGGTCAACATTAATGTTGAATAGCATCTTCTTAGCTTTCTATAGAGTACTATAAGTCCTTGATAGGATTTGTAGAACTCAACTTATGGTTTGAACAAGGCAGGGGTATTTTGGTCATTTGGTGATTATAGGTCATTTTAAGCAAAGGTCATATCTCCTATTTCCAAGCCTCAAATGAAAAAACTCAAAACATAAAAGTTGTTCAAAATGGGATTTTAAGCCTAGAAAAGTGGTCATGAGTTGTTGAAAAAGCTTGTAGCAAGGATTTACAAGATTGGGTAAAAATGACCTAAAAATGACTTATAAGTGAAATGAATCCAAGTTGGAATTTGGTTTGGGAGATCCAAAAATCCAAAATAGGTCATCCAATATGTCGTTTTGACTCCAAACATCATTTTAAAAACAATGGTTCAAGTAGAATTTTTATTTGAGGTCTTAAAATGGGGGCTACTTTGTAAAATTCATGCTTGCATATTAAGGAACCTTTGAGAAACTTGGCATAAGGCAAGGTTTAGCTTGTTTTTTTCACTCATCCAATCCCAATATCTCATGTAAGGAGTTTTTGACACAAAATTGAATGTCTTAATGCATGAAAGGAGATAATCCAATATGTCATTACAAGAGAAGTTCCATAACATTCTAGCTCTTTCCATAAGTTTCTAGACTCTTCCATTGGCTGTTATAAAAAGAGTAGATCACAATGAGGAAAAGGGTTGGTGAAAGTTGGTGAATCCATTGGAGAGAGTGAGAGAGAAAGTGCCATTTCAAGATTTCTTCAAAATCAAGCAAGCTTTCATTTCTTCATCCACAAGCCTCATCCATCAGAATCCTTGCAAACAGAAAGCCATCCACCATTAGAGGAGTGTTTTGCATCCATTACCAGTTCTGAAACCATCTCTACACACCTCCACCATTGATATTTGACAGGTTGGTGGATTCTCCCATATCTCCTTAATTATGCATGGTTAGGTTAGATCTTTAGTATAGAATGGCTAAGTTAGACCAGGTGACCATTTCCATAGAGTTTCAGAGGATTTCATGAAGGTTGGTAACAGATCACGATTTTTTCAAGATTCAAGAACAAGTTGTTTAATGTGCATTGATTGATATGTGATAGCATAGTTTGGTTAGGGTAATATGTAGAAAAAGTTTATGCCATTAAAGTGAAGTTCTAGCAAGGTTGATGTCAGAAGAGCATGGTGAAACCCTAGCTTTCGTGCCATCTGTTTGGGATCTACAAGGAGTGTTAGCAAAAACTAAGACCAGGAATGGATTCCTTGTGATTAGTAGATCATTTTAGGGTTTTGAATTTCTCGTTTTCATCAAGTAATCATGAAGAATGATCGGGTTGAATAGTCGTGCATGGACTCTGTTAAGCCTGAAACCCTAAAGGAATTTTGGAGAAGACAAGTTATCCACCGTTGGATCGTCCCAGAATTTTGACTCTTTCATCTGATCGCACGACCTTGATTTAATCTCAGAAGCGGAGGGAAATTCCAACACCAAAACGCACCGTTTGAATTAGTTGGGAGTTCTGGGCTTAATGAACTTGTGCTACCCACACCCCCTCGCTTGGCCCAATTCAAATTTAAACGTAGATTTGTTGCTATTCCCACCGCAGGCTTATCCTTTTTCTTTCAGTTTTTTTTCATTTATTTTTCTGCGCGCGTGGGCCTAAGCCATTCACTATCTGAACCCCCCTTCCTGGGCCCATCATGGAAAGTAACTGAGCGCAGTTACTTTTGATACCCCCCATCCCTTTTAATTCATTTTCTTGTATTTTCTCATTTTTATATTTTCTTGCATATTAAAAAATTCATATAAAATTCAAAAATGATTATTTTTCACTTCTTATTTTTTCTACATATTCATAATTTTGTCTAGAAAAATGTCAATAAATAAAATTCCATTTTATTTTTCTTTTAATATTTTTAGAATATTATTCATTTAAATAGCCTTTTTAATATGGTTAGTTTGATACTTGATTTTGTAGAATTTCTTTTAGGACCTTCCCTTAGGATTTTTGAGCCATTCTTTTTGGCATAGTTGGATATTGAATCATAGTTCATATAGGATTTAATTCATGATTTTTAGATTAAAACTTGACTAGTTTGTTTAGGCTAGAATTAGCATAACAAAATTAGGGTTTTATTCACCATAAGTAGATGTGAACAATTTTGTTTTGGGTTTTATAGGCCAAATTAGTGTATGGGGAATATATGAGTTAAGGGTAGGTATGTGTAGAATCCCCTAAAATTTTGCTAGAATATTATATAGTATTTTAGTATTTTTAATTGATTTTTGAATGTATGGATAGTATGTGTGTTGCTCAAGGGCATAGTTTGTATTGTGTTGCTTTATTTTCTTCTCCCTTGAGTGTGTGAGTCTTGAAGATTGAGTTGAAGACCTTGTGGATCATCATTGAAGACTTTGAAGACCTTGAAGAGGAGCTTAGCTCAGCTTTTGTTTGTTCTGTTTATAGGACCATAAGTGCATAGGTAGAGCTTTAGATAGAATAATTTCATTCAATAAACAAGGAGTGTCTTGTTCACATCCTTCCTTCTCTATGATATAAAGTCCCTTAAGGGTATTCACCTCTCTCCTTTGGACGGATTAGTGACCTTGCCCTATGAGGTAGAACTTTGAGAGAGCCTTTCCTTTTGATGTTAAGTCCTCAATGGCATCCTTTGGAAGTCAGTGAGCACTCTAACATCCTCATCTCATCTTGTTGATTAAATCTTGTTTGCTGAAGCATTTGGGTTGTTGAAGGTGAAGATCAAGTTGATACTTGAAGATCCCTGAAGATGGTGAAGCCTGAAGGTGGAGCTGATCAAAGAAGTTGAAGCTTAAAGGGAGAAAATGAGTTGATACTCATATTGTAGGGTTGATACCTGGAAAGCAGTTGATGATTGAAGTCTGAAGACTGAGTAGCTGTTGGAAGAGCTGAGGCTTTCTTCTGTTTTCTTTTCTGTATTGTTTGTTTTGCTTGATTTGTCTGTTGCATTAGATTAAGTCCATCTAGAATAAGTAGAATCTAGGAGCATGATTGCATTAGAGGTTGAGTTGATCCCTCTGCTTGTATTGTTATTGCGTGGCTTTGCTTGTGGGTATTCGGTAGAGCCCATCTCCCTTGCCCATGTGGTTTGTTTGCCTGATGGCATTTCATTTCTTTTATCTGTATGATTGCAGTTTACTGTTTATTGCTTGATAGCATGTTGTTTATTTTCAGTATGATTACTGTTATTTCATGACTGGCTTGAGGTTGAGATGAGCTTGTGGAGGCTGAAGCCCCACACACATTTCCTCCCTCACTTGCATTGCATGCATTTTACTGTTAAGCTGATGCTTTGTCTGTTTCGGTGTATCATTGACATGATCCCTTAGGACTCTCATTTCCTTTGATAAGGATTTGATGATAGAATTTTAGGTTGAAACCTATGCATGACAACTTCTAGGAGTTCCCTGTTTAAACCTCAACCATAGGATGAATCCATGGCATGATAACAGTAGGACTTGATAGTCTCCCTCCTAGTTGGGCCTGTTCTCTTCTCATCTCAAAACAGTTTAAGATACAGTAATCATGAATGATTTCTTTCGTACGTTACGAGCCTTAAGCTATCTGAGAAAGGATTGTGGGAGAGTCTTTTTTCCACAGTCTGGGTGTTTAGTATGGTACCCTTTGGGTGACATGCGACGCATTCACTCTCAGGTCATAGTCTCTAGTGCGGTCGAAATCGCAAACACAATAAAAAACACTTCTTTCGTAAAAAACAGGAAATAAACCGTAGTTTCCCGAACTACGTTTGCTCTGATCTTCCATACAGTGTGGAAGTACGTAGGCATAGGATGCGACATCCTAGCGAGCAACCTTCAACCTTTCCCATCTTCCCCCTTCGTAGGCCGAACTACGTTGACTCTGATTTCTCATTCTCTGATGAGAATACGTAGGCATAAAGTGCGACGCTTTGCCGAGTCATTTTTCTTTTCTTTTTCAGCCAGCCTCGATAGGTAGATAGAACAAAACCAACCCGTCCAGGTAAACAAACAAGCGTGGATCCCGTCGAGTACGACGGACGTGAGGGGTGCTAATACCTTCCCCTTGCATAACCGACTCCCGAACCCAGACAATGGTTGCGATGACCTCGTCTTACCCTTTTTCGTCAGGTTTCTCCGATCGTTTCCTTTCCCGCTCTGAGGGATAAATAACGAAAGGTGGCGACTCTTCTGTCATGCCGGCACCTCATTTTCGTGCAAGCGACAGCTGGCGACTCTGTTGGGGACTCTGATAGTTTCCTAGGGATCCAACGTCCCGAAAGCGAGTCAGTTTTGGGATCCAACGTCCCTTAAGAGAGTCAATCCTACCGCTTGTGTGTTTGCTTGTTGGGTTGCGTTTATTTATCGCACTTTTACTTCTCGCACTTTATTTCCCGCATTTTATTTTCGGTATAATATGATTATTTGTGCTGTTGTGGGATGGGAGTTCTGATGAGTGAGAAGCCAGACCCAGGCTTGAGTGCACCATAGACTTAGAGTGGAAATTAGTGGGCGCGTGCTTGCTTTGCAGGCACTAGTGTCTCATGAAATCCACGCTCAGACGAGGTTCATCCGGTTGGCTTCACTTTCAACCCTTTGGGTTGAGACGGTTGCTGGTTTGGTGGATTGTCGACTCTGGGGACCGATCATTTGTGATTCAGCTAAGTGAGGCCTCTTCAAGACTTGATGATGCCACTCCTTCTGGGAATCGTATCGTCAGTTTTGAAAGTCTGTGACACTGATGAACGCATAGGATGCCGTACCTTGAGTCAGTTTAGGTCCATACCTGTGAGTGGGATTGGGTTCATTGCAGGAAACTTTGACCTTCAGACTACCTGGTTTTCTTGACGGTGAATCAGTTATGTTGGTACCAGGTTTCTCAGTTGCAGACATGTCTGTTCTTGACAGAGCAGGTTTTGATCAGAGGATCTTATCATCAGGTGTATGTCTGTTCTTGATAGAGCAGGTTTTGATCAGAGTATTGTCATCAGTGGTTTGTTCTTGATAGGGCAGATTTTGAGTGGGGTCTGAAGATCTCATCAGCAGATGTTGTTCGTTCTTGATAGAGCGGATTTTGAGTGGGGTCTGAAGATCTCATCAGCAGTTGTGTGTTTGTTCTTGATAGGGCAGATTTTGATTTGGGGTCTGAAGACTTCATCAGCAGATGTTTCTTGATCATGCATCCGAGGTCCTTATTATCAGACATGTGTTCTTGACAGAGCAGAGTTATGATCCTATATATGGTCCTATCAGATGGTTGTTCTTAGCAGATCAGATTAGTGGTCTTACACCGGGGTTTTCTTCTCATCAGTGATTGTTGATACAGAATCTCCACAGCAGCTACCCGGATATATTATTGCATGCCTGCATTTTGCATTAGTTTGCATGTTCATTTGCATTCCATTAACGTGTGTCTGTGTTGCAGGTACCGTTTCCCCGATCCAGGATTTCTCGCCTCCTACTGTTATTATGGCCTCTCTCAGGAAGACTGTTGCGTACAAGTTCCCGACCCCTGATGTGTCGAAGTTGACTGGTTTGATAGCTCTAGCTGGTGATTCTGTGAAGGATAGGTTCAGGAAGTCTTATGGCAGGTTGCTCAGTCTGGTTTGCAAGCCTTCTACGTCCGAGTTGAATGGGTTACATGCTCTTCTGCAGTTCTATGACCCTCCTCTGAGGTGTTTCACTTTTCAGGACTTCGTTCTCGCACCGACGCTGGAAGAGTATGCTGATATGCTGGGTGTGCCTATCAAAGGGCAGATGCCTTTTGTCCACATGGACGCTGAGCCTGATCTGGCTGGTTTAGCTTCTTCACTCCACTTGGGCGCCTCTGAGTTAGTAGTGACGAGTTGGAACAAGGTTCCTGGGTTCTCCTTGCAGTTTCTGATAGCTAAGGCTCAGCAGTGTGCTAAGGACAAATGTTGGGATGCATTCAATGCCATCCTCGCTTTATGCATATATGGCATTATCCTGTTCCCCAACATGCCTGATTTCGTGGACTTTGATGCATTCCACATCTTCGCCTCAGGGAATCCAGTCCCTACTCTGATCGGAGACGTCTATCACTCAGTGCATTACAAGAATGAGAATCAGAGAGGGAAGAATGTCTCATGCTGCGTACCATTGTTGTACAAATGGTTTGATAGTCATTTGCCCAAGAAGGGTTCTTTCGTCTTTTCTGCAGCCACAACTGAGTGGCCTGAGCGTCTGATGAGTTTGTCTGCAGAAGATATTGATTGGTTCGTTGACAGAGACTGGCTAGGCACCAAGGTGATCTTCAGTTGTAGTGGGTTTCCTAATGTACCTCTGATAGGTAGGAAGGGTTGCATCAACTACAACCCGGCATTGCTAGTTCGTCAGTTCGCATATGCTTTGAGGACTCCACCGAAGGAGGAAGAGGTACATGAATCTCTGTACCTCACGGGTACTCTAGAGGGGGATTTGTTGTCCAAGCTTCAGCGTGCGTGGAACAGTATCAGCAAGAGGGGAAAGCCTTTGTTGGGAAAGAGCAACAGTCAAGCCTACCCTCCTTATTCAGCTTGGATCAGAGCCAGAGCCGGCGCTATAGGGATGCCATTTCCTCATGTCAGACCAGAGAGTCCTCCACCAGTCGAAGAGCCTACCACTGTGTCCATTCATCAGCACAACCAGGTACTAGCTGAGCGGGATGAGCTGAAGCGGGTGAATGCAGAACTGGAGAAGGAGTTAGCTCAGCTTCGAAGTGAGAGGAACGAAGCCATGCATGCTTTTAAAAAGCAAACAGAGTTGGTGAACCAACTGAGTGCAGACTTGGCAAAGCAGATTGCTGATCGGGAACGCTTGGGTCAAGACTTCAGGGCTGTTAATGATGTACTAGCTACGAAGAAGCAGCATCTGGAGGAGGCATATCGGAGGATATCTAAGTTCGACCAGCATTGGAAGACCTCCCTGGCCACCAGGAAGGAGCGAGAGGACAAGCTGATGCTGCAGATCTCTAAGCTGGAAGCCGAAGTCAAGGACAGTGAGCGGAGGTTTGATGAAGAGACCGCCCGCAGATACGCCGCCGAAAGCCGACTCAACAAAGCTCTTGCTAACCTGAAGGAGCATAAGCTGATGTTTGAGTCTAAGAAGCGAAAACTGGAGGATTGCTTTGGCGAAGGAGCTTGGGAAAGTTCAGTTCAGGGGCTTCAGCATACCATTGTGCAGAGGGAACTACTCGTCGAGGGGTTGCTCACTTTGCCAGGTCATCCAGAGACGAAGGAGTTATTAGCAGAGTATCGCGCCCGTGGCCGTACTTGACTAGTTGTATTCCTGTTGTTTTGATCTTTGATGTATGCTGACCATCACCAGACTTGTTGGCTGAGGTCATGCTGTTGATTTGTTTTGCACTCGCTGATGCTGTGTACTGCCTTGACAGGCCTTTCCATATATATATGAGATTGATGTTTCTATGATTGGGCTCGGACTTCTTCCTCTTATTATTGTCAGCACTGGCACTAAGGCACTAGGATCGGGGGAAATCTCCCAAGCACACAGACACACGCATGCATCTGCATGAAGCATTTGCATGGCGTACATTTTATTGATTTTCCTAACCTTTAATGTTGACAGGTTTTTCAGGTTCACAGGTTCCAAGCTGTTTCCGGTCTCCAGGATTGATCAAAGACTCATTCACCGTTACTCAACTCGCGCTAATCAGACTAGGATCATGGATCAGGTGCAGTCAGATGTTCAAGAGCTCCGTGAACGGATGGATCGTTTCATGGAAATGATGCAGGTGGTCGCTAATGGTCAGGACCAGCTTCGTACTTTGGTTCAACCTTTGATCTCCAGGGTTGATAGTAATGGCATACTTCATGGAGGGGCTGTGCCTACTCCTCCTCCAGTGGACGCTCCACAGAATGTTGTTCCGGTTGCCGGGGGCAACGACAGTGCTAACGGCAATCTGATGACTAATATCGGACTCAATGCGGCAGGCGTCGGCAATGGTAGTTTGGGAGCCAATGTTAACATAGGGCCGGTCAACGGCAATGCTGGTGTCGGAAATCTGTTGGTGCCTCAACCGTGGCTCGAGGACCATCAGGATGACGTATTTTCTGAAAGAGGTGTGGAAGCTGAGCTGAATGCTGAAGCTCGACTCAGGTTCAAAGCGCTGGAAGACAAGATGAGAGACATTGAAAATCAGAACACATTGGGCGTTGATATGTCCAAACTCGGGTTAATTGCTGATTTCAAGGTACCTCATAAGTTCAAGGTGCCTGTATTTGAGAAGTATAAGGGTACTACTTGCCCCCGTGTCCACCTTCGATCTTATTATAGAAAGATGTCCGCCTATTCTGACGATGAGAAGTTGCTGATGCACTTCTTCCAAGATAGCCTTTCTGGTCCATCCCTCGAGTGGTATATGGGCCTGGAGCCCGCTACTGTGCGCACGTGGAATGATCTCGCTGAAGCGTTCGTCCTCCACTATCAGTACAATAGCGACTTGGCCCCCAACCGAGTTCAGCTTCAGAATCTATCGCAGCGGAATAATGAAAGCTTTAAAGAGTACGCCCAGCGGTGGCGTGAATTGGCTGCTCGGGTTCAACCGCCGATGGTTGAGCGCGAGCTAGTGCAGATGTTCGTGGCTACCCTTCCTGGAATCTACTATGAAAAGCTGGTTAGTGGCATGTCTGGGACATTCTCGGCTCTCATCACTATGGGCGAGCATGTTGAGAATGGTATAAAAATCGGAAAAATCCAAGGTGAATCATCCTCAGGTGGAGGAGGTGGTAAGAAACCCTACGCGGACAAGCGTCGAGAGGGAGATGCAAGTGCTGTCACTAACGCTCGGAGAAAGGGCAAGGGCCCTCAGCAGCAGATTGCTAGCATAAATATCCCAGCGGCTCCGCAGCAGCAGCAGCAGCAACCGCAGCAGCAGAATCAGCAGGGGTATAGGAAATATCAGAATCGGGCTCCTTTGGCAAATCGTCATTTTGAAGCTCCACCTATGTCGTATGCGCAGCTCCTGCAAACTTTGCTTCAGCTCCAACTAGTTCAAAAGAGGACGTTGGCTCCCTTGATAGGGGCACCACCACCGGGGTATGACGCAAGTGCCACTTGCGATTTCCATACTGGGGCACCAGGCCATACGATTGAGAACTGTAAAGCTTTCAAGCACAAAGTGCAGGACTTGGTAGACGCCAAGGTCATTAACTTTTCTGATAGTGTGCCCAATGTCACCAAAAACCCTATGCCTCATCATAGGGGAGGCGGAGTGAACGCCGTTATCACAGAGGAGAGCGCAGGCATGTTGACTGATGTCAACGACTTGAAGACGCCGCTTAGTTTTGTCAAGGCTAAGTTGCTGAAGAAGGGCTTCTTTCCTGGATGCGGAGAGTTATGTATGGCTTGTGCTACACATCCTGATGGGTGTGAGCAGCTGGTAGAAGGTATCCAAAGTCTGATGTCTGAGGGTATTTTGCAGTTCAGCCGGAGCGTTGAGAGTATATCAGGGGAGGTCGTGCTGAAGCAGGCAGATGAAGTCGCTACCATTACTATTCCTCGTCGACCTATTACTATTTCTACGCCCCGACCGCCTACAATTACTATTACCAGGGCCGGACCAATCCCATTCGAGAGTACTAACGCTGTTCCATGGCATTATGGCGCTGAAGTCTATTGCAATGGTCAGAAGATAGAGCTTGAGCCGTACGGATCGACTGTGCAGAATCTTGCCGGGGTCAGTGGTATTACTCGAAGCGGTAGAGTGTTTGCACCGACAGAGGTTGCAGCAGAGAAAATGGTCAGAGCTGATGCTGTGGATAAGGGTAAAGGCAAAGTCGTCAAAAAGGTCCCTTGTGGGGTAGAGAAGGATTTGCTAGTTAAAGATGCCGAAGAGTTCATGCGGTTAATCAAGAAGAGCGACTACAAGATTGTAGATCATCTTCATCAGACTCCGTCAAAAATCTCTATTCTCAACTTGTTGCTGTGTTCTGAAGCGCACCGCAACGCATTACTGAAGGTATTAAACGCTGCCTACGTGCCGCAGGAGATATCAGTAAATCAGCTAGAAGAGGTGGTAGCCCATGTCAATGCTGGCAATGGGCTGGGATTCACAGATTTAGAGCTGACTCCTAAAGGGAGAGATCACAACAGCGCCTTGCACGTCTCGATAGAGTGCAGAGGCACTATCATGTCGCATGTCCTGGTGGATACGGGTTCGTCGCTTAATGTGCTTCCAAAAAAGGCATTAATGAAGTTGGACACTCGTGGATTGCTTTGCACGCCCAGTGATCTGGTGGTGAAAGCATTTGACGGAACTAAGCGCCACGTTTTCGGAGAGTTGACTCTGCCGATTCAAGTTGGTCCGGAGACGTTCGATACGGTTTTCTATATCATGGATATCATGCCTGCCTACAGTTGCCTCTTAGGTCGGCCATGGATCCATGCTGCTGGTGCCGTGACGTCCACGCTGCATCAAAAGCTTAAGTATGCTGTCGGGGGAAGCATAGTAACCGTTTGTGGTGAGGAGGACATTATGGTGAGCCACTTGTCATCCTTTAAATATGTTGAAATGGACGGAGAAATCCATGAAACTCTCTGCCAAGCATTTGAAACTGTCAAGGTGAAAGAGGTAGCTCCCGTCGTCATAGAGAAGCAAGAGATGAATCTCTCCTCGTTCAAAGAAGCTCGGGCCGTCGTAGAAGCCGGCTCCACCCCAGGCTGGGGGCATGTTTTGGAGGTACCGATCAAGCAGGATAAGTTTGGATTGGGGTATTCTCCTGGAGCTGAAGCTTCATCTTCTTCGTCTAGCAGTTCGTCTCGGGGGAAGGGGCCGATCCTATTTACCAAGGGCGGAGTAATTTTCGAAAGCATCAACGCAGCGTCTGAGGACAGCGGGGATAGCGATTGTGATCTTGACGCCTGGATTCAGCCAAGCAAGTCGGGCGAGCGCCTCAATAATTGGACCATCAAGGAAATTATCCAGCTGACAAGTGAAGAGTAATGATTTGCTTTTTACAATCTTTGTACAACCCTATGTCCTGCCCGGGGCATAGTGGTTTTATTGTCAGGGCCTTGTTGGATTATGTACATGCATTTTGTTAATAAATCAAAGGCGTTTTCTTCGTACTCAAATATTGTGTTCTCTGTTATTCCTGTTTTATGTTTATTTTGAAAAAACAACAAAATGGCAACGGGGTTTGTGCTAACCTGCATATTCTTGCTTTAAATTTAACCCTTGTTATTGCAGGATCCACATAACAGATGACATCGACTCTGGACCCTCTACGGCTCACTACGACTTCGATTGCCCGATATATCAAGCCGAGGATGAGATTGATGAAGACGAAGACCTTCCGGAAGAGTTGGCCCGCTTGTTGAGACAAGAGGAAAAGGTTATTCTGCCTCACGAGGAGGATATTGAGATCATAAATCTGGGTTCTGAAGAGCTCGTCCGAAATGTCAGAGTAGGGGATGCGTTGCAGAATGATGTCAAGCATAGACTGTCGAGATGCTTCGAGAGTATAGTGACGTCTTTGCTTGGTCATACGAAGATATGCCCGGACTCGACACAGACATCGTGGTTCATCGCCTGCCGTTGCGAGAAGATTGCCCTCCAGTCAAGCAGAAGCTCAGGAGGACGAGACCAGATATGGCTGTAAAAATCAAAGAAGAAGTCCAGAAGCAGTTGGACGCAGGATTTCTAGCCGTTACCACTTACCCTCCGTGGGTCGCCAACATAGTGCCTGTACCGAAGAAGGACGGTAAGGTGCGCATGTGTGCCGATTATCGGGATTTGAATAGGGCGAGCCCTAAGGATGATTTCCCATTACCTCATATCAATGTGTTGGTCGACAACACAGCCCAGTTTTCCGTGTTTTCGTTCATGGATGACTTCTCCGGTTACAATCAGATTAAGATGGCACCGGAGGACATGGAGAAAACTACGTTTATTACTCCTTGGGGAACATTTTGCTATAAGGTAATGCCCTTCGGTCTGAAGAACGCAGGGGCCACTTACCAGCGAGCAATGGTAACTTTGTTTCATGATATGATTCATCATGAGATCGAGGTCTATGTTGATGACATGATTGCAAAGTCCCAAACAGAGGAAGAGCACCTGGTCAACTTATTGAAGCTTTTTGAGAGGCTTAGGAAATTCAGGCTGAGGCTGAATCCTAGCAAGTGCACTTTCGGAGTGCGGTCCGGAAAGTTATTGGGGTTTATCGTTAGTGAACGAGGTATTGAAGTTGATCCTGCGAAAATAAAAGCTATTCAAGAAATGCCAGCGCCGAAAACAGAAAAAGAAGTTCGTGGTTTCTTGGGCCGAATAAACTACATTGCAAGGTTTATCTCTCAGCTCACGGCCACTTGTGAACCGATGTTCAAGCTTTTAAAGAAAGATCAGGCGATTACTTGGAATGAGGATTGCCAGAAGGCATTCGACAAAATAAAGCAGTATCTTCAAGAACCTCCAATCTTGATACCCCTAGTGGTTGGACGGCCATTAATCATGTACCTGACGGTTCTGGAGAATAGTATGGGGTGTGTTCTCGGTCAGCATGACGAGACGGGCAGAAAGGAGCACGCCATTTATTATTTGAGTAAAAAGTTCACTGAGTGTGAATCCCGATACTCGATGCTGGAGAAGACGTGTTGTGCATTAGCTTGGGCTGCCAAACGTCTACGACAGTATATGCTCAATCACACCACTATGCTAATTTCGAAGATGGATCCGATCAAGTACGTCTTCAAGAAGCAGGCTCTTTCGGGCAGGATTGCCAGGTGGCAAATGGTGTTAACCGAATATGATATTCAGTACGTCTCCCAGAAGGCCATTAAGGGAAGCGTATTGTCTGATTACCTTGCCGAGCAGCCAATCGAGGACTACCAGCCGATGAAGTTTGAATTCCCTGACGAGGATATTATGTTTCTCAAAGCGAAGGATTGCGATGAGCCATTGCCCGGTGAAGGGCCAGATAGGAAGTCTCAGTGGAAGTTGATATTCGACGGAGTGGTTAATTCCTATGGAAGTGGTATCGGGGCTATCATCACGACTCCTCACGGATCCCACATCCCGTTTACTGCGAGACTGACGTTTCCAGTTACCAACAATGAGGCAGAGTATGAAGCATGTATTATGGGTCTAGAAGAGGCAATTGATTTGAGAATCAAGAATCTAGACGTATATAGTGACTCAGCGCTTGTGATCAATCAGATTAAAGGGGAGTGGGAAACTCGTCAAGCGAATTTGGTGCCGTACATGAATTATGCCAGGAGGCTGCTTCCGTTCTTCGATCGAGTGGAACTTCATCATGTACCCAGGGCTGAAAATCAGATGGCTGATGCCTTAGCCACGTTGGCTTCAATGTATAAAGTCAATTTTTGGAATGAGGCTCCAAGAATTGTGCTTTCGCGTCTTGACAGACCGGCATTTGTTTTTGCAATCGAGGATGCCGCCGATGGCAAGCCATGGTTCCACGATATCCAGACCTTCCTTATGACTAAGGAGTATCCTGTGGGTGCGTCAACCCAGGATAAGAAGACTCTGAGGAGGCTATCTGGAAACTTTTATCTCAGTCCCGATGGAGTGCTGTATAAGAGAAACCACGATCTCGTGCTACTCAAATGTGTAGATGAGAAAGAGGCAAGTATGCTCATGGAAGAAGTCCATGAGGGCACATTTGGTACGCACGCCGGCGGGCACGCCATGACGAGAAAGATCCTGAGAGCAGGATATTACTGGCTGACTATGGAGTCGGATTGCTTCAGATTCGCGAAGAAATGTCACAAATGCCAGATTTATGCTGATAAAGTTCATGTGCCGCCATGCCCACTGAATGTCATGTCCTCCCCTTGGCCGTTCTCCATGTGGGGCATCGACATGATAGGCAAGATCGAGCCCACTGCATCTAACGGTCATCGTTTCATTTTGGTAGCTATCGACTACTTCACCAAGTGGGTGGAGGCAGCCTCGTACGCTAATGTGACCAAGCGGGTGGTAGCTAAATTCATAAAGAGGGACATCATCTGTCGTTATGGAGTTCCCGAGCGGATCATTACTGATAATGGTTCGAATTTGAATAACAAGATGATGAAGGAGCTGTGCCAGAGCTTCAAGATTGAACACCACAACTCATCTCCTTACCGGCCGAAGATGAATGGCGCCGTCGAAGCCGCCAACAAGAACATCAAGAAGATTGTTCAGAAGATGGTTGTGACGTACAAAGATTGGCACGAGATGCTGTCGTTTGCCTTGCACGGTTATCGTACGACGGTGCGTACGTCAACTGGGGCAACTCCTTTCTCCTTGGTGTACGGTATGGAAGTTGTCCTACCGGTAGAAGTGGAGATTCCTTCTTTGCGAGTTTTGGTTGATGTGAAACTCGACGAGGCAGAATGGATTACGAATCGTTTGAACCAACTCAGCCTGATGGACGAGAAGAGGTTAGCATCGATTGCATTTGGTCGCCTGTACCAAAGCCGAATGAAGAAAGCTTATGATAAGAAGGTGCGTCCTAGAAGCTTTCAGACGGGTGATCTCGTCCTGGAGAAGATTCTTCCGCCACACTCCGATCACCGGGGCAAGTGGACTCCGAATTACGAAGGGCCGTATGTCGTCAGCAAGGTCTTCTCGGGAGGAGCTTTGTTGTTATCCACGATGGATGGTGAAGATTTTGCATCCCCGGTGAACGCGGACGCAGTTAAAAAATACTTTGCTTGAAAGAGACCCGCTGGACAAAAAAGAAAGAGTCCAGGCAAAAAAGGGGCATCCTGGCGAACCAAAAACAGAATAAAAGGTTCGGGAAAAAGTTAGGGATATATCGAAAAATGTACACCCACGAAGTCGAAAACCTACACTGGGCGGCTTCGGCAAAAAAGGGTATCCCGGTGAACTGAAAACCCGTAAAGGGCGGTTCACGCAAAAGTTAGGGATTTGAATAAGCAAATGACTGCGTTCCGCGTGTGGACTTTCATTGTTTAGTGGTTCGGAGGACCTGAGGGCCGTTTATCTGAACCAATCTCTTCCGAAGCTGAAGCGTCGGAGAAGTATCGAAGTCGAGTGGGTCTTAGAGGGATCAACTCATGGTGTTCGTCTACGCCTCGTTGCCGACATTTGTATATTTATGTTTTATTTTTTGCGCGGCTTCCTCATTCCAGGAGTTTGCCTCTGTTGTAAAACATTTTGCCCATTCAGGGGTCACCATCAATAAAATGCACATTATTCAGCAATTCTGCTTGCCTGTTTAGCATTTATCTGTTTTGTTTGCGAATGAAAACGCCGATGTTTTTGATAAAATGCGCATACATAAACTCACGGGCCTAGGCCCATTGATTGTTGAAACAATTAATTACCTGAATATTGTGACGAGATAATAACCTTGATAGGCCCTTTGAGGAGGGTATCTTGTCTGTTTGTTTGTGTTGTTGCAGGTGTAGCACCTCCCAGAAGATGTGTCGTGCGCATCCCCGAAGCAGGGCGAGTCCTCCTTCTCCAGCAGTGTTCAGTAGTCTCTCCTCCGCAGAATCTGAACGCAAGATAGTGAGCATTGACATGTCTCCCCAGGCAGAGATGATTCTCTTCCTCAAGCAAACGCATCCTGAAGGAATGTCACCTCATCAGCTGAGCCAACGGCCGAAGCTCATGTCCCCCAGCACCAGGTCACAAGTGCAGATTTCATAGAAATGTTCGGGTGCCGAAGCTCGTGTTTCCCCAGTAAGGTCGCCGAAGCAGGTGTTTCCCCCAGCACCGGGTCACAAGTGCAGGATTCGTAAGAAATTGTTCGTACGCCGAAGGATGCAGTAACTGATGATGCCAGACTGAAGTCTCCAGCGGAATTGAAATTCCCCACCAGAGCCGTGTTCTCTCCCGAAGTCGGATGATTCCCTCTTCACCCAGTGGAGTGTTGGAATGGCTGATGCTGTATTCCCCTGCGGAATTGAAATTCCTCATCAGAGTCACACTCTCTCCAGCGAAGCAGAATGACTTCTCCTTCCTCATCCGAGTTTGCAGATGTCCAAGAGAGCCGAGTCCTTGGAAGTTGATCAGATCATGATTGGTTTTTCCCCAGTGGAGTGTTGAGCAGCTGAAGTTGTTTCCCCATAGAGTTGTTATCCCCAGAAGAGTAGTCGGGACGGCCACGCAGTTTATTCTCGCGATTGGTATCGCTTTCCTTCAGCAGGTCCAAGTTCTCGTAGAGCTTTGTTCCCCTGCAGCAGATCAACTGAAGTTGTTTTCCCTGCAGCAGTCAAAGGAAGATCAGTTCCCCAGACAGTGTCCGATTGATGTCAGCGTGTCCACGTTCTCCTCAGCAGGATGATTCCTCTATATGAGTAGTCCTTTCTCCTTGACAGGAGGATTTCTCCCTCGACATTTATTTTGCTGACGGGATCGCATCAGTGTGCATGATTGCATAGCATTTAGCATAAACGCATAGCATCTCCACCGTGTGGGGCATGGCGCCGAAGCATAGGCATCATAAGCATGATCTAGGTTATTATCATTCTTGTTTTACAGGTGTTCCACCAAAAGACCAGTTGCTCAGGATGATTCCTGACATTCTCCCCAACGAGTTCGTTTTCTTAAGGTGATTCTTAAGACCCCGGTGTAATCCCCACAGTCGCTCGCTCAAGATGGTTTTTGAGATCCCCAGCGAAGTCTTCAGTTCAAGACGATTCTTGAATTCCTCAGCAGAGCCGTTTGCTTAAGGTGATTCTTAAGACCTCAGTGCATCTTCCCGAGTTGTTTGCTTAGGATGATTCTTGAGCTCCCCAGTAGTGTCCCCTGCAAGAGTTGCCCAGGAAGATTCCAGGGATCCCCAACAGAATGTTTGTCCGCTCCAGAAAGGTTATCAGTTCAGGATGATTCGTGAAGGTGCCCGATGGAATTGTTTGTTCAAGATGATTCTTGAAGTCCTTAGCAGCGTGATATGTTTGCTCCAACAATGATGTCTAATCTGAAGATTGACTTCGTAAACGCCTGAAGGCGGTACCAGAATGTTCCTGTGGATTCGGATTCCCGTGTTGATGAATCAACGTGTGTCTGAAGACAAAGTTCAAAAGTTTGTAGATGCAGCTTTTGTGTGCAAAGTGATCCATGTTGGCCTGAAGACCAAGTCAGTTATCCTGAGGTGATGATTGATCGCGATCGAGTGAATAGTTTTTCTTCTGACTGAAGTCGAAGATGTTTCTCCAGCTGAAGCGGAGTTTTGCCTGAAGGCAAAGTGTTTGAATCCCCGTAGAGTCATGAATGGCTCAGGATACCATTTCTCTGACTGAAGTCACAGATTTCCCAAGCTGAAGCGAAGGTGCCTGAAGGCAAGGTTATCCCCAAGGTCATGAATGACCTAGGATTCATTTTTCGGACTGAAGGCCGAAGTATATCCCTGACTGAAGTCACGGATACTCTATAGCAGAGGCGGAGTTGCCTGAAGGCAGATCCATGTATCCTTGAAAGCCAAGGACCATTTCTTTAGACTGAAGTCGAAGATACCTCCTGCATAGTTGCCGATAGGCAAAAGTTTACATCCTTGGAGGCCAAGGATGCTTATCTTCAGAAGTACTTGAAGATCTTTTCTAGCTGAAGCTGGAAGTGGCCAGGGGCCAGGGTTTCATATGTCTTTGATGTTGAAGTTCTACGGTGGGCAGTGTGCAATAGTATTCGGATGTTCGTTATGGTTCTGAGGGTGAACCCCAAATCAGAGCGTGCTTGGTTGAGTCTCTCATCTCCAGCGGAGTAGTTCCAAATACGCAAGTGTACTTTTTTGTTCCATTTACCAGGGGTGAACCCCAGGTCAGATTTGTTCAGCGTTCGTTTTGGCGGCGAGGTCAGATGATGTTTGTTCGACGGCGAGGTTGAATGTTCGTTTTGACGGCGAGGTCAGATCATGTTTGTGTTCGACGGCGAGGTTGAATGTTTGTGTTCGACGGCGAAGTTGAATGTTTGTTTGACGGTGAGGTCAGACTCTTTAAATCCACAGCAGAGATGATGTTTGTGCAACGGCGATGTCGAGTGTCTCTCAGAGTTTTGATTGTTCGACGGCGATGTCAGATGGGTTAGTCTTCCAGCGGCGATGTTGGGTGTTGTGGTTGTCTGAAGGCAATATCAGAAGAAGTTAACGTGGATAACTGACGGCGATGTCAGACCGATATTTCTCCAGCTAGTTGTTGAGCGGCTAGTATTGCAGTATTCGAAGGTTTGTTCTCCGCAGAGTATCGTGTGCTCGTGCAGTTGGCAAATTTTCGGGTTTACCGGTATTCAACCGTCTCGCACCTTGATTGGCTGAGAGCCGTTCGCTTCTCACCCAGTCAGGTTCAAGCCGTTTGAATAGGGGCAGCTATTGCACCCCAAAATTTGACCAACAATTATTTATCCATCAAGTGTTTGAAGGTTGATACCTTCATCAGAAAGTTCAAGAGATCCTCAGAGGAATTAGTTGAAACCAAGGTTGTGTGCTTCATAGCTTGAGAGTTGTGGGAGCTCCTCAGATGATTCTGAGACTTTGAAGAATGAACTTGAAGCTTTGAGAAAGTCTATGAGATGACTTGAAATCCATCATGAAGCCCAGAGAGGTCATTGTGCAAGAATTCAGAAGATTCAACCATGAATGGTAGAATTAGGGTTTTGACTGGGTCAATCCTAGATCAGCTGAAGATTTGGAGAAGGTTGAGACCTAATCCAAGAGCCATGAGATCATGGAATGAGGTATAGAGATTTTATAAAGATGATTCCTAGACCAACTCATCATGATTGAGGAGTTTGAGAAGTTTTGAGTTAGGGTTTCCAGGGATTGTCAGTGAAAAAACCCTAGTTTGACCCCTATCTTCTAGGCAGTTTTAGCTCAAGATGTGATTGATATCTCATCTTCCCCACAACATGAATGTTGTAGAGCTTGTTCTTAGCTTTAATTTGAGTGGTAGAAGTCCTTGATAGGAGTTGCAGAGCTCAAGTTATGGTTTTGACAAATTACAGGTCAGCTAAGGTGTGTGAATCTGGGTCCTTGAAAGTCACCCAACTTGCAGACAACTTTTGCCCTAGTAGGATGATTCCTATGATCTCTTGGTCAACATTAATGTTGAAGAGCATCTTCTTAGATTTCTAGAGAGTACTAGAAGTCCTTGATAGGATTTGTAGAACTCAACTTATGGTTTGAACAAGGCAGGGGTATTTTGGTCATTTGGTGATTATAGGTCATTTTAAGGAAAGGTCATATCTCCTATTTCCAAGCCTCAAATGAAAAAACTCAAAACATCAAAGTTGTTCAAAATGGGATTTTAAGCCTAGGAAAGTGGTCATGAGTTTTCGAAAAAGCTTATAGCAAGGATTTACAAGATTGGGTAAAAATGACCTAAAAATGACTTATAAGTGAAATGAATCCAAGTTGGAATTTGGTTTGGGAGATCCACAAATCCAAAATAGGTCATCCAATATGTCGTTTTGACTCCAAACATAATTTTAAAAACAATGGTTCAAGTAGAATTTTGATTTTAGGTCTTAAAATGGGGGATACTTTGTAAAATTCATGCTTGCATATTAAGGAACCTTTGAGAAACTTGGCATAAGGCAAGGTTTAGCTTGTTTTTTTCACTCATCCAATCCCAATATCTCATGTAAGGAGTTTTTGACACAAAATTGAATGTCTTAATGCATGAAAGGAGATAATCCAATATGTCATTACAAGAGAAGTTCCATAACATTCTAGCTCTTTCCATAAGTTTCTAGACTCTTCCATTGGCTGTTATAAAAAGAGTAGATCACAATGAGGAAAAGGGTTGGTGAAAGTTGGTGAATCCATTGGAGAGAGTGAGAGAGAAAGTGCCATTTCAAGATTTCTTCAAAATCAAGCAAGCTTTCATTTCTTCATCCACAAGCCTCATCCATCAGAATCCTTGCAAACAGAAAGCCATCCACCATTAGAGGAGTGTTTTGCATCCATTACCAGTTCTGAAACCATCTCTACACACCTCCACCATTGATATTTGACAGGTTGGTGGATTCTCCCATATCTCCTTAATTATGAATGGTTAGGTTAGATCTTTAGTATAGAATGGCTAAGTTAGATCAGGTGACCATTTCCATAGAGTTTCAGAGGATTTCATGAAGGTTGGTAACAGATCACGATTTTTTCAAGATTCAAGAACAAGCTGTTTAATGTGCATTGATTGATATGTGATAGCATAGTTTGGTTAGGGTAATATGTAGAACAAGTTTATGCCATTAAAGTGAAGTTCTAGCAAGGTTGATGTCAGAAGAGCATGGTGAAACCCTAGCTTTCGTGCCCTCTGTTTGGGATCTACAAGGAGTGTTAGCAAAAACTAAGACCAGGAATGGATTCCTTGTGATTAGTAGATCATTTTAGGGTTTTGAATTTCTCGTTTTCATCAAGTAATCATGAAGAATGATCGGGTTGAATAGTCGTGCATGGACTCTGTTAAGCCTGAAACCCTAAAGGAATTTTGGAGAAGACAAGTTATCCACCGTTGGATCGTCCCAGAATTTTGACTCTTTCATCTGATCGCACGACCTTGATTTAATCTCAGAAGCGGAGGGAAATTCCAACACCAAAACGCACCGTTTGAATTAGTTGGGAGTTCTGGGCTAATGAACTTGTGCTACCCACACCCCCTCGCTTGGCCCAATTCAAATTTAAACGTAGATTTGTTGCTATTCCCACCGCAGGCTTATCCTTTTTCTTTCAGTTTTTTTTTCATTTATATTTCTGCGCGCGTGGGCCTAAGCCATTCACTATCTGAACCCCCCTTCCTGGGCCCATCATGGAAAGTAACTGAGCGTAGTTACTTTTGATACCCCTCATCCCTTTTAATTCATTTTCTTGTATTTTCTCATTTTTATATTTTCTTGCATATTAAAAAATTCATATAAAATTCAAAAATGATTATTTTTCACTTCTTATTTTTTCTACATATTCATAATTTTGTCTAGAAAAATTTCAATAAATAAAATTCCATTTTATTTTTCTTTTAATATTTTTAGAATATTATTCATTTAAATAGCCTTTTTAATATGGTTAGTTTGATACTTGATTTTGTAGAATTTCTTTTAGGACCTTCCCTTAGGATTTTTGAGCCATTCTTTTTGGCATAGTTAGATATTGAATCATAGTTCATATAGGATTTAATTCATGATTTGTAGATTAAAACTTGACTAGTTTGTTTAGGCTAGCATTAGCATAACAAAATTAGGGTTTTATTCATCATAAGTAGATGTGAACAATTTTGTTTTGGGTTTTATAGGCCAAATTAGTGTATGAGGAATATATGAGTTAAGGGTAGGTATGTTTAGAATCCCCTAGAATTTTGCTAGAATATTATATAGTATTTTAGTATTTTTAATTGATTTTTGAATGTATGGATAGTATGTGTGTTGCTCAAGGGCATAGTTTGTATTGTGTTGCTTTCTTTTCTTCTCCCTTGAGTGTGTGAGTCTTGAAGATTGAGTTGAAGACCTTGTGGATCATCATTGAAGACTTTGAAGACCTTGAAGAGGAGCTTAGCTCAGCTTTTGTTTGTTCTGTTTATAGGACCATAAGTTTATAGGTAGAGCTTTAGATAGAATAATTCCATTCAATAAACAAGGAGTGTCTTGTTCACATCCTTCCTTCTCTATGATATAAAGTCCCTTAAGGGTATTCACCTCTCTCCTTTGGAGGGATTAGTGACCTTGCCCTATGAGGTAGAACTTTGAGAGAGCCTTTCCTTTTGATGTTAAGTCCTCAATGGCATCCTTTGGAAGTCAGTGAGCACTCTAACATCCTCATCTCATCTTGTTGATTAAATCTTGTTTGCTGAAGCATTTGGGTTGTTGAAGGTGAAGATCAAGTTGATACTTGAAGATCCCTGAAGATGGTGAAGCCTGAAGGTGGAGCTGATCAAATAAGCTGAAGCTTAAAGGGAGAAGATGAGTTGATACTCATATTGTAGGGTTGATACCTGGAAAGCAGTTGATGATTGAAGTCTGAAGACTGAGTAGCTGCTGGAAGAGCTGAGGCATTCTTCTGTTTTCTTTTCTGTATTGTTTGTTTTGCTTGATTTGTCTGTTGCATTAGATTAAGTCCATCTAGAATAAGTAGAATCTAGGAGCATGATTGCATTAGAGGTTGAATTGATCCCTCTGCTTGTATTGTTATTGTGTGGCTTTGCTTGCGGGTATTCGGTAGAGCCCATCTCCCTTGCCCATGTGGTTTGTTTGCCTGATGGCATTTCATTTCTTTTATCTGTATGATTGCAGTTTACTGTTTATTGCTTGATATCATGTTATTTATTTTCAGTATGATTACTGTTATTTCATGACTGGCTTGAGGTTGAGATGAGCTTGTGGAGGCTGAAGCCCCACACACATTTCCTCCCTCACTTGCATTGCATGCATTTTACTGTTAAGCTGATGCTTTGTCTGTTTCGGTGTATCATTGACATGATCCCTTAGGACTCTCATTTCCTTTGATAAGGATTTGATGATAGAATTTTAGGTTGAAACCTATGCATGACAAATTCTAGGAGTTCCCTGTTTAAACCTCAACCATAGGATGAATCCATGGCATGATAACAGTAGGACTTGATAGTCTCCCTCCTAGTTGGGCCTGTTCTCTTCTCATCTCAAAACAGTTTAAGATACAGTAATCATGAATGATTTCTTTCGTACGTTACGAGCCTTAAGCTATCTGAGAAAGGATTGTGGGAGAGTCTCTTTTCCACAGTCTGGGTGTTTAGTATGGTACCCTTTGGGTGACATGCGACGCATTCACTCTCAGGTCATAGTCTCTAGTGCGGTCAAAATCGCAAACACAATAAAAAACACTTCTTTCGTAAAAAACAGGAAATAAACCGTAGTTTCCCGAACTACGTTTGCTCTGATCTTCCATACAGTGTGGAAGTACGTAGGCATAGGATGCGACATCCTAGCGAGTAACCTTCAACCTTTCCCATCTTCCCCCTTCGTAGGCCGAACTACGTTGACTCTGATTTCTCATTCTCTGATGAGAATACGTAGGCATAAAGTGCGACGCTTTGCTGAGTCATTTTTCTTTTCTTTTTCAACCAGCCTCGATAGGTAGATAGAACAAAACCAACCCGTCCAGGTAAACAAACAAGCGTGGATCCCGTCGAGTACGACGGACGTGAGGGGTGCTAATACCTTCCCCTTGCGTAACCGACTCCCGAACCCAGACAATGGTTGCGATGACCTCGTCTTACCCTTTTTCGTCAGGTTTCTCCGATCGTTTCCTTTCCCGCTCTGAGGGATAAATAACGAAAGGTGGAGACTCTTCTGTCATGCCGGCACCTCATTTTCGCGCAAGCGACACACCCCAAAATTTGACCAACATTTCTTTACCTAGCTTGTGGTCCATCTCATTCACATTAGCATTATCACTTGCATTTCATTGACATGTGTGCAGGAGATCAAGAGGTATGATTACCAATCAAGAGCACCAGTCAAGACTTTGAAGCTAGCCAATAAGGTTATTCAAGTGTTCAAGGGTTGATATCTTTGTCAGAGAAGTTAAGAGATCCTCAGAGAGATTGGGTGAAACCAAGGTTGTGGGCCTCCTAACTTGAGAGTTGTGGGAGCTCCTCAGATGATTCTGAAGCTATGAGGATGGACTTGAAGCCTTGAGAGAGCTTATGAGATGTCTTGAAAGCCATCATGAAGCCTATAGAGGTCATTGTGCAAGAATAAGAAGCCTCAGCCATGAGTGGTGTAATTAGGGTTTGACTGGGTCAACCCTAGGTTAACTGATGATTTGGAGAGGGTTGAGACCTAATCCAAGAGCCATGTGATCATGGATGGATGCATTGAGATGCTATAAGGATGATTCCAAGGTCAACTCATCATGATTGAAGAGTTTGAGAAGTTTCAAGCTAGGGTTTCTAAGGCTTGACAGTGTAAAATCCCCTAGTTTGACCCCTAACTTCAAGGCAGTTTAGCTCAAGATGTGATTGTCATCTCATCTTACCCCCAACATGAATGTTGTTGAGATTGCTCTTAGCTTTAATTTGAGTACTAGAAGTCCTTGATAGGATTTTTAGAGCTCAAGTTATGACTTTGACAAGTTACATGTCATCTGAGGTATGTGAATCTGGGGCCTTGAAAGTCACCCAACTTGCATCCAACTTTTGCCCAAGAAGGATGATTCCTATGAACTTTTGGTCAACATGAATGTTGTTCCTTATCTTCTTAGATTTCTAGAGAGTACTTGAAGTCCTTTATAGGATTTGTAGAACTCAAGTTATGGCTTTGACAAGTCAAGGGCATTTTGGTCATTTGGAGATTATAGGTCATTTCAAGCATAAGGCCATAACTCCTACTTCCAAGCTTCAAATGGAAAAATCTTCAACATAAAACTTGCTTAAAATGATGTTTTAAGGCTATTAAGGAGGTCATGAGATGTTGAAAAGGCTTGTAGCTCAAAGTGATAAAAATGACCTAAAATGGAGGCATAAGTTAAATAAGTCAAAGTTGGAAATTGAAATTTCCAAGCTACAGATCCAAACCATGGCATATAATAGGTCATTTTGACTCTAGAAAACATTTTAGAAACAATGGTTCAGCCACATTTTTGATTTGAGGCCTAGATCATGGACTTGCTTTGGAAAATGATTGCTTGCATATTAAGGTACATATGCAAAACACAAGGAAAGGCAATGCACAAGCTAGCTAAGTATCCTAACACCTCATACATCTCATCTAAGGAGATTTTCAAAGGATATAAAAGTGCTGCAAGAGGTATAACACAAGATGGCATGTGAGATGGATTGAAATCAAAAGCTCATGACATGAGAATCCCAAATTCTCATTGGATGATTCCAGAAAGTTCTGGATGGGTCTGAACCATCCTATATAGTGATTAGAACTTGCTCAGATGCAAGGTTGGTGAGAGGTTAGAGAGGAGAGTGAGATAGCCATTTCAATTTCTTCCATTGCAAGTTGAAAGCAATTTCTACATTCCACACCATTTCCATTGCTTCTTTCAATCCCAACACCTTCCATTGACCATACTGAATGTGTGCATACCAAATTGAGGGCAAGATCATGAAGAATTGAAGAGTTGGAATTTGGATTTTGGGAGCTGCAAGTCACCATCGAGTTTGGAGATTCAGGCTTCTTTGATCAAATCTTTTGCAAACAGAAGCATTAACATCAATCAAGGAGTGATTCTGAAGAGTTTGAGAGGTTGAAGTGAAGCTTTGACCTATCTGATAATCAAGATTTGACAGGTTTGCATCTTTTCTTCTACACCTTAATTTAAGCATAATTAGTTAGATTTGTTAGGTTAGAATGGTTATAGACAAGTAGGAGATGGATTCTGGAAAGTTTGAGATCATTTGGTGAAGTTCAAGATAGTGACACCATTTATGTTTACCACCATAACTTGCTGAATCTTGAGAGATAATCTTGGTATGATAGCAAGAATTGACCAGTGTAGCATGAGGAAGAGATTGATCACTTTAATTTCAAGAATGGTTAGAGTTGAGATTTGAGCATAGTTTTGATTCATTATCGGGTTTAGAGATTGAGGATGATTCTTTGAATTCTAAGGTGATGATCATAATCAGCATGGAATTTAGAATAGATTAGGGTTTTAAACCATGGATTTTGGTTGAGAATTGAGGTGATACGATTGTGGTGAAGCTTGAGCTATGAAGCTCTGTTTCCATGGCTTCTTCATTCAAACCCTGGCTGAAGGAAGAAGATGATGTGCTGGCCGTTGGATGGAGAAAGACTCATTGACTGGGACTGGGATCTAAGGGCTGTGATTTAATTTCACGTTTGCAGAGAAGTCTGAAGACACACCTAAACGCGGCGTTTCATTAATTGGGGTATTGGGCTTAATTGCTATGCACACCCCAATCCCTGGCCCATTGATGATTTGAGCTAGATTTCTTTACTTTATGCACCGTGCTTTTTTTTCTTTTTCTTTATATTTTTGAATTGATTTTCTGATTAGAATTGGGCCTAGTGCAGTTATTGTTTGCACCCCCGTTTTAGGGCCCATCATCATATTGAACTGCATATAATTGTTATCTGCACCAAACATTTCCCATTTTATTTTCTTTTTCTCCATTTTATTTTAATCTTTGAAAAATCATATTAAATAGAAAAATGATGATTTTTACATGGGGATTTTTTATCCTATTTCATGTTAATGTCTAGAAAATTATAAAATCAAAATATTTGCATTTCATGCATTTTTAATATTTTTTGTATATTTTCTCTTTTAGTAGCTTTTTAATTCATTTTATGTTGATGCATAGATTTGTAGAATTTTGTTTAGCTAGTTCCCTTTGAATTTTTAGGCCATTCTTTTTAGGATAGTTAGATTAGGACTTTAGCTCCCCTCTGGATTTATTCCATAATTTTGTGATTAAGTTTTGATTAGTTTTGATTAGATGACTTTAGGTTGTGTAGATTTAGGTCAATCCTCAACATAGGTCCACAATAACACTAGAATTTTGGGTTTCTAGGTCAAGTTAGATATTGGGACATATAGGGTATTAAGGGTAGGTATATAGGATCCCCTAGAAATTATGTTAGATTTTAATATAATAGTATACTATTTTTAATTGATTTTTGTAGTTGATTGTTGTTTGTGTGGCCCTTGTGGGCTTGTATTTTGTTTTGCCTTGCTTTGTGGGTTTTTGCTTGGCTTGGTGGGCTTGGTCTTGCTTTGAGGAGCATGGAGGAGCATAGTAGAAGACTTGAAGATTGAATAAGGAGCTTGAGAGCTTGAAGACTTGTTTTTTTTGTTGTTGTTTTAGGGTTAGGAATTAAGTAGAGCTTAGACCTAACTAATTTCTTTCTTAAACATGGATGGTATCTTTCACCTCCATTCTTCCCCATGATTCAAAGTCCTTCCATGGTATTCACCTCCCTCCTTTAGAGGGATAAGTGGTTGTACCTAGGAAGTAGAACTTTTGAGGGAACCATTCTTTTGATGTTAAACCCTTATAGGTCACCTTGGGTGGTCAATAAGCAGTTTAATACCCTAGCTTATCCAGTTAAGTGATTTCTTCTGGTTTGAGTATCTTGAAATATGTTGAGCTTGGGTTTGAAGATGAAGACTTCATTGAAGAGTGTGGAAGAGGATGATTCCTTAAGCATTGCCATTGTAGCTGAAGCTTGAAGAGCAAGAAGAGCAAGTTGATACTTGAAGATCCAGTAAAGACTGAATGAAGAGCTGAGGCTTAAAGAATTGAAGGATGAAGTTGACACTTCCAGGTGATTGATGACTACTCTGAGAAGCTGAAGCTTGTAGGAGAAGAAAGCTAGTTGAGACTGGTAAAGCAAAGAGATCTGAAGCTTGAAGACTAAGTTGATACTTATAAAGAGGATTCAATTGAGATTGAGTGAAGAGCTGAGGCTTGAGGAATAAAAGATAAGTTGGCACTTGCATTGATGATTGAGAGTCTGAAAGAATCAAGTTGATACTTGTGGTTAAGAGTGAAGCCTGAAGGTGGAACTGATTAAGGAGATGAAGCTTAGAGAAAAGAGAATAAGTTGAAACTTATGTTAAAGGGTTGAAACCTGGAGAAGCAAATTGATATTTGTCAAGAGAGATGGAGGTCTAAAGACTGAGTTGCTGTTAGAAGAGCTGAAGCTTGAGAATTGAGAGAGGAGTTGATCTGCTTTCTTGTCTGTTTTTTCTCTGTATTGCTGATGTGCCTTGTTTGACTTGCTTGATGCATTAGAATAAGTTCATATCTAGACTAGATTTAAGCTAGGAGCATGATTGCACTAGAGGTTGAGTTGCTTCCTCTGCTTGTATTGTTACTGTGTGGCTTTACTTGCGGGTATTCGGTAGAGCCCAGCTCCCTTGCCCAGGTGGTTTATTTTGCTTGATAGCATTCCAGTTTCTTCTGTATGATTGCAGTTTACTGTATTTTGCTTGATAGCATGTTTTATCTCTTCAGTATGATTACTGTTATTCATATCTGGCTTGAGGTTGAGATGAGCTTGTGGAGGCTGCTGCCCCACACACATTTCCTCCCTCACTTGCATTGCATGCATCTTACAGTCGTTTATTGTTTACTGTTTAAGCTGATGCTTTATCTGTTTCTGTGTATCATTGATATGATCCCTTAGGACTCTCATTTCCTTTGGTAAGGAAGTGATGATAGAACTTTAGGTTGAAACCTATGCATGATAACTTCTAGGAGTTCCCTGTTTCAAACCTCAACTATAGGATGAATCCTTGGCATGACAACAGTAGGACTTGATAGTCTCCCCGTAGTTGAGCCTGTTCTCTTCTCATCTCAAAACAGCTTAAGATACAGTAATCATGAATGATTTCTTTCGTACTTTACGAGCCTTAAGCTATCTGAGAAAGGATTGTTGGAGAGCTTCTTTTCAACAGTCTGGATGTTTAGTATGGTACCCTTTGGGTGACATGCGACGCATTCACTCTCAGGTCATAGTCTTTAGTGCGATTGAAATTGCAAACACAATAAAAAACACTTCTTTCGTAAAAGACAGAAAACAAACTTCAAACCTTTTTGCCCCGTGGGCCCATAATTCAAGGAAAGCTTTTCTGAAGAAAAGAGTGTCGTTAAACTTCAGCGCCACCGCAAACAGGCCTTGTCCCTAACTGCTGGAACTGTTGTTTAACCCTACTCGATAAAACAGATGAATCTGAATCCCCGTAATGCGTAGTTTCCCGAACTACGTAAGCTCTGATCTCTCATACCTGTTGAGAGTACGTAGGCACAATACTGATGTATTGGCGAGCTATCTTCCCCGTAACCCGTCGTAGGTCGAACTACGTTGACTCTGATTTCTCATTCTCTGATGAGAATACGTAGGCATAAAGCGTGACGCTTTGCCGAGTCATTTCTTTTCTTTTTAAGCCAGCCTTGATAGGTAGATAGATAAACCAACTCGTCCAGTAAACACAGCAAGCGTGGATCCCGTCGAGTACGACGGACGTGAGGGGTGCTAATACCTTCCCCTTGCGTAACCGACCCCCGAACCCAGACAACGGTTGCGATGACCTTGTCTTACCCTTTTCGTCAGGTTTTTCTGATCGTTTCCTTTCCCGCTCTGAGGGATAGATAATGAAAGGTGGCGACTCTTCTGTTCTGCCGGCACCTTATTTTCGCGGAAGCGACAGAAAGTAAAGACGATATCGACTCGGGGGTCGAGAAAATAAAAATATTAACTCAGAGGTTGAAGGTAACGGTAAATATCGACTCGGGGGTCGAGAACAGAAAAACAATGACTCAGGGGTCAAGATTCGTAATAAGATGTCAACTCGGGGGTTGAAGGGGGATGTAAAGCAAATATCGACTCGGGGGTCGAGAATAAATTAAAATATCAACGCGGGGGTTGAGAAAATAAAGCAAGTATCGACTCAGGGGTTGAAGGTAAAGGAACGAAAATATCGACTCGGGGTTGAGAAAATAAAATACCAACTCGGAGTCGAGAAAAATAACAAGACATCATTGACTCGGGGGTCAAAAGTTATAGTAAGCTATCAACTCAGGGGTTGAGAAAGAGAAAAGATTATGCTATGTATGCATATGGTACATGCCAATTATATGATGCATATGCAAATGCAAGCAGGCAATTGGTTTTATGACGGTGCCAACGAGGTGGACTTTGGTAGTTGGTTGCCAATCAGGGTTGGACTTTTTAGGGGTGCCAAGCAGGGTTGGACTTTAGGAGTCGCCAAGCGGGGTTGGAATTTTGGTGATGTGCCAAGCAGGCTTGGACTTTTAATGGTTGCCAATACAAATTGGACTTTAGGAGATGCCAAGCAGGGTTGAACTTTTATGTAGTTGCCAACAAAATTGGACTTTTAGTTTTAAGGGATGCCAACAGAAGTGGACTTTATTTAGTGAAGGTATTTGACTTCCCGACATTCGGTATCTGATAATGATATGGTCAGAAGACAGATGTGGATGCTCTTGGTGCCCCAAGTTAGATCCTTTGCAGAAACCGTATACTCATTCCTGTAAGAACCTCACTTCTAGCTGATATGTCATGATGGCTTACAAATTTCGAGTGTAGCGACCCAACCAAAGCATGTTGAATGTGAGAGTGTAACGACTTAACCAATGCATGTTGATCAAGCTTTTGCTCTACCCTAAGGCTTTTGACGCTTGTTAACCTCATCAATTGTTAGCATTTGGCACGGTCTACTTGACCAACTTTGAAAGCAAAGAGGGAGAATGTCCATGTTCAACTAGTCTGTTGGGTATTTGATAATTTTTCCTTGAAGAGTTTATGCCATGACATAGTTTGAGATGTTTTGGCCCAGTGTCTGGATCTTGCAACAGTATGCCCCTGTTTGAACCTCGGAGGAACTTGCCACAGACTCAAATGGTTGTGAGGTAGTCTCGATTCATACAAATATCGACGAATGTTCAAGTTCCTCTTTAATTTCCCCTTGTAATTTTCTATTATGTCGAGTACTGATTTACAACTAAATTGATTATTCAGCAATGGTAATTTTAATGCGACATTCATGCAAGTTTTGAAAATATCATTTATTAGAACGAGGTGACAGTGTGTGACGAGTAGACTATTAGTCCAAACGCAGTGCTAATTTACTAGTGTGTGAAAGATATAGTAAGAATATGACACCAATATAGGTGATTAACAAATAGGTAGGAGTCAGTTTACGCAACCTTGCTGTAGTATGCTTTCAAAATAAACCCCGCCTCAATTAGGTCTTTTGAGGGTTGTGACGTGGTCAGGTTTGCGGTTATAGAAACAAAGGATATAAGGCTCAAAATTTAATTTTACCCACCCCTTCTTCGTGATGAACTCCAGTCCTACATTTAGTTAATTCAACACGCGCACTTAGATTTTGACGGTGAAATGATGATTCAAGATTTGCTTGAAATGACAGTCACCCTTATTTTGTGATGGATGTCAGTGACCCTTTTGATTCTGACATAGTGGCCATTAAATCCTATTTTGTTTTTATTTTGATCCCTAACTTTTGCATGGACCGTTTTTGCTTTTCGAATCCATCAGGATTGCCTCAATTTTTTTGCCTAAGTCTCCTTTTGAGGTGTTCGACTTAGCAGGCTTTTTTCTTTTTTATGAAAGGCTTGTGACTGCCAAGTCATTGGTCATTAATGAACAACCGTCATGTCTTTTGGATTTTATCTCGTGATTCGAGTGCATACTCAAGTTACTGAACACTACCCATGCCCCAGGTTAAGTGTAAGGGTTTAGAAATCTGAAGGAAACTCCTACTTTTAGGCTCAAAGTGGTTGACTAGGGTCTAACTCCTTATCTCTCCAGTGTTTGGGGAATTGAAATAATGCATGTACATCATCAGTGGAATTTTATCCAAAAGCATACCATCAACAATTATGGGTATTTAGTTTTCGTCATCCTCCCTCAAATATTTGCTAAATAGCAGTGTGATAAAGGAAGTGAAGTGAATTTTTGTGATTTTTGTGATAAATGAGAAAAGGTGAGTGAATACGAATAACTTGGTCAAAACATGCATAATTATCACATTAACAATACCATTAATAAGAAACAATGTCTAAAAGAAAGTAACACTTAACATAAAAGAAACTACAAATGCCCAAAAATGATATGGAAACTGCCAGCATTGATGAAATGGGATTTTCTTTCACACTTGAGCTACCCTTCTTGCTCCTCGAGACCAGTATGATAACCTTCTTCATATCTACTCTCTGCAGCTTCTTACATGTCATGGACTGATGAACTCACTTGATCAGCTGAAGGTTAGTGTTTATATGAAGACTTTGAGGCGCAAACGAGATTAGCTTGGACTCAGTCAGATCTTGGACCTTTCTCTTGAATTTTTTGCAATCTTCAGTTGAATGCCCCATGGCACCAGCATGGTAGTCGCATCGTGCATTGGTGTCAAAGCTTGGTGGGTATGGAGGAACCACAGGATCCAAACCCTTAGGCACTATTAGTCCACTACTTATCAAACGTGGTAGAACGTGACTGTATGGCATTGGTAATGGATCAAAGTGTCTTTTGGTCTTTGGTTATAGTAACGTCGCTGTTGCGGAGCATGTTACTGTGTAACCCGTTGTTGATGAGGAGGACCTCTACTGACAGGAGGATATTGACCATGTGGATAGACCAGAGTCACACAAGCAGACCCAGAAGATTCTTGACTTTGAACAGTTGAGATGCTTGGGTACGGAGGATAAGGCACCAAGGATGGAGCTTGTGGGGTGTCCCAGATTGTGTTGATTTCATCCTCTTCTTCCTCTTGGGAGCTAACAACTTATTCACTCTCACTGGCTAGGATGCTCGAGGTGTCTTGGATCTTTCCTTTCTTAAGATGGATCTCAATGCGTTCTCCTACTGACACCAAGTCAGAGAAGTTTGATGTCCCATTGCCTATCATCTTTTCCAAATATGGGCTTTGCAACGAATTTATGAACATGTCAACCAATTCTCTGTCTAAGAGTGGTGGTTGAACACAAGAAGCTACCTCTCTCTATCTCTGAGCATACCCTCTAGAGGACTCGTTTTCCTCTTGAGATAAGTCTTGCAACTGTATGCGGTTAGGAGCCACATCAAGATTGTATTGATATTGTTTCACAAAGGCGTTGGCTAAGTCCGACCATGATTGGATATGGCTATACTCTAGCTACATGTACCAACTCAACGATGCCCCACTCAAACTATCTTGGAAACAATGAATCATAAGTTTGTCAATGTGAGCATAAGAGGTCATCTTCCTGCAAAACATCACCAAATGTTGCTTCGGACAACTATCTCCTTTGTACTTCTCAAAATTTGGCATCTTGGACTTTGGAGGTACTACAAGTCCGGGTACCAAACACAGGGCTAAGGCATTCAGATCAGAAGTATCACGCCCCATCATGGTTTCAATTTTCTCTTCCAACACACGACATCTTTCAGCAAACTCAACATCCTGAGGTTGTTCATCATTCACCACCAGGCTTGCCACTTGGGAATTTAGTGTAGTGAATGCAAAACTAGGGTACTCAACAACATCCTGAGACGAGGCATGTTCATCCCGAATAGTGTGATGCTCTTGTATAACCTGGTCTTCAACAGGAATCCGCACAGGTTGAGGTATGACGTTCTCAGCGACTATAGGCTGTTGAAAGTTGTTCTCTTTCCTTGTCAAGGCTAACATAGCTTCCACAAGCTGGTCCAACTGGTTCTTTATCAAGTCAACATCTGCTCTCGATGCAAACTGGCTCTTTTCTTCTGAGTTCATGCTTCTTCCAAAAGTTGCTTCAAGTCCGATACGAGTGTCGGGAAATCAACTACAGATTATGGACAAAGGAGGGATGAGTTTTTTGGGTTCAGGAAGATATGCAATGCAAATGAAATGCAAATGCAATGATATGCAAATGCAATACAAACACAAACAAGATCCAGGATAACATAAGTAGGTCAAATCTCCTTAACAGGTGTTCTATACTAGGCAAGTTCTAGATTCTTTACCCACAGACCCACTAACGGGATAACCTCTATGCTGACGAATAAGGATCCTAGGATCACGAACACCAATCGCATCAACATCATGCAGTAGGCTGGCTGCATTATGACGGTAATACAAGAAGGTCTCTCCTGAGCGGAGTCCTCATGCTAGGCACACGAGGAGCGAGTCCTTGGAGACTAACACTACACGACCACCAATATAGAAATTGGTTCTAAGAGTGGTTCCCAGAGTTACTGACCCTTCATGAATCAAGTCGTGCAACAGGCTAGCTGTGTTACAACAAGATCTAGGAAAAGGTCTCCTCTTAGGGGAAGCTTTCATGCTAGGCACACAAGGAGCGAGTCCTTGGGGACTAACACTAATTACTTCCAAAAATATAAACTAAGTGTTCTCTCTTCTTTTTCCAAAGCTCGGGTATAGAGCTTTACTTGCAATGTTATCCCTGATCCAACAGACAGATATAATAAATAACATACAATAAAAGGAGAAAGCAATAAATAAACAATAAGAGAAAATAATCATAAAGAAAACCGTTAAGCAAAGTTAGCACTCTCAAATCGAGTTAAGTTTGGATTGACTCTCTCTTGCATAGGGCATGCGTGTCCCCAGCAGAGTCGCCATCTATCGTACCTCGAAAAATACGATCCTCACGATGGACACGGAAAAATGCTCGAACAGAGTCGCCACCGAACTTTATTCATTCCAAGGAAGGAATAGGAAAATATTGATAAAACCTTTAAAGAGATAAGAACATGGTCATCACAACCAAATTCTAAGTTCGAGAGTCGATTACGTAAAGGGAAGGTATTGGCACCCTCTGCGTTCGTTGTACTCAACGAGAACCTTTTGATTCGATTCGAGAGTAAAGTTAGCTACACTGTTTGTTTTCTTCTAAGAATTTTCTCATAAGGGGAAATGGGTGGTTTTAAGATAGGGTGCTCGCCGAGGATTGGGGCCCTTATGCCTACGTACTCCCTTGTGCAATGGGAAATTCAGAGCATCGTAGTTCGTGGGACTACGGGGAAAGAAGGGAATTGTGGAATTGTGGGGAAATGTGATAAAAATAAAAAGGTAGCTCACTAGGATTTTGCAATCCTATGCCTATGTATTCTCATTGATAAATGATAAATTAGAGCGTTCGTAGTTTGGGCTACTACAGCTGGTTGGTTTGTAAACGAACGAGTGTTTATGTCGCATTCTAACTGCTAAACATTGGCTTGTCTGCTCGCTAGGGGAGGCTGAAGCACTAGTTCATATGCGCGAAAGAAGGGAATAAACAATGTTCTTTGGAAAACATTGTTTGAGTCGAACGAGAGTTTAAGTCGCATTCTAACTGCTAAATGTTGGCTTGTATGCTCGCTAGGGGAGGCTGAAGCACTAGTTCATATGCGCGAAAGAAAGGACTAAACAATGTTCTTCGGAACAGGTATGTTTGAGTTGTAAATCGCACGAGGGCGAGGAATTTAGTGTTTGAAAAGTTTCAATCGCACGGGGGCGAGAAAAGAGAGTTGGGTTGCATAGGTATCTAGGGTTTCGATTGTGTGGGGCGAAAAAGAGGAGTTTGGTTAGGTAATTTGATGGAGAATGATGACTATTCGATAAACGATACGTCGACCTCGCGATCAATTAATCGAGATGTTATTGGAATGCTAGATTCCAACAACACCTTTTCATTCCATAAATTATGAAATATGTGTTTGATGGACAGTTTAGACGCGTATTAAGGTTTAAACTCGATCGCACGAGGGTAAGAGATAAGGTTAGACGGGTTGAAAATTTAGGAGGAATGACGACTATTCGATAAGCGAGACGTCGGCCTCGTAACCAATTAGTCGGGATATCGTTGGAATGCTAGATCCTAACGACACCTTTTTCATTCCATTAATTATGAAATATGTTTGTTGGACAGTGAATGTACTTGTCCAAATAATTAGGCGAAGTGTTTTAGGAACAAAAGTTCAAATGACACGCTGCTCGAGGCGTATGCCTCAATAGTTGTCACTCAAGAATTCAAGGAGTGCAAGACTCCAAGAACTCAATTCTTTCGTGATTTAATTAAGAAATATGATTTGAATAGGTTAGCATACTCAGATTAGACGCGCTAGGTATCCTAGAAATGTAATATCGGAAGGATCACAACCCAAGGCATGCACCTTGAGAGCAATCTTTCGAGAAACCAAGAAGTGCTAGACCTCAAGAGCTCGATATCTACATTGTTTAATCGAAAAGAATAGTTTATTTTGAAGAAAATACTCCAGGTGAGTCGAGGTTTGAATTTTGAGTTTTAAACGTGTGCACTAGCAAAGTGGGCTAGTCTTCTAAGTGACAAACTAGAAATAATTGATCAAATAGGTGTCACTGTAAGGAAGCCCGGGATTAAGCTTTAAAATGTTGTGTATGGTGATCAAAGGTTGATGGCGAGGCTTTGAAAGCACTCGACTTACAAGGGTGGAAAATGGCTCGATGAATCGAGAATTATTTTTAAAAATGGTTTTAAAGTATAAAACATAATTAAGGCAAAAGTGATAAAATATTACATTTTCTGGGAGAGGGGTACATTGTTCAAATGGGGATAGAATATAATGAAATAGATTAAAAAACCGATTGAAGGGGTAACTATGACACTCGAGAACCGAGATCGGAGACAACTTCAAGACAAGCTCTACACATTACCTCAACAACTATTGTATTAACCAAAAGCATAAACTCCTTGATTAGAAAATATGATTCTTTCTCTGAAATTTTCTCCAAGTAAGAGCATCAGGCCAATCAAAATGGCCACGAACTACCACACTATCAATGATGTCCTTCTATTGCTTATACCTTCACATCTTAATTTTTTAATTTCCTTCCTATAATTATCCATAGGTAAGGAAGGTGGTACAAGGCTTTCAACACAAATCATGCCTTCATTCAAACTAGGAATTCCTTGAACATCAACAACTTGTTCGGTCTTGAAATCATGCCAAGACAGCTTCTTCCGATCTACTTCCAATAGAACCTTACTTCCATCCCACGAATAACCTAAAGGCCTCAATGATTTCAAAGGAAAAATGGAACATGATTCCACCAAAGTAAACAGTTTACACCAACTATCTCTAGATCCATATTTTCTCATCACCCAAACTTCAACTTTAGAAGCTTGATAATTCACAATCATACAAAGACACCCTCCCAAAACAGCAACATCAATTCAATTTGTATAAAATTCACAATATTAAAACGGCAGCTTAATAACTTTGGATAAAGGAGTTAACATTCCAACATAGTTTTTTGAAAATATTTATGGGACATCACAACATTGAAATGATACAACAATACAAAACATAGATCTGCATCATGAACTTGATCAAAAAATAGAAGAAGAAACATCATCAACAATTAAGTAGAGTCATAAATGAAGAGAAAATACACCAATCAACATCAAAAATGCAATCTTGGACCAGTCCCGGATGCTACTGTTGCGGAGTCGTTGCTGTTGGTGTTGGACTTGAAATTGAAACATGATGAAATATAAAAACAAAAACAACCACGGCTACCAGCTGAATCAGACGTTGCTGCAAAATAGAGACTCAGAGCTTTGCGTTGTCGGAGTTTTGGTGAAACGGTGGTGTGCAACCGAGCGAGAACGTATCGAAGTTGGTGTTGTTGTTGATGTGAATCAAGTTGGATTCAACTACTGAATCGTAAATATATAACCTGCATACTAATCACACATACCAAGAAAAAACAGAAAAACGACACCGTCCACCAATCACATATTCAGATTGATGATGCGAGCTTGACGACTCATTATTGATAAATCCTCCACCGTATATCGTCGTTGTTATATTGTTGTTGACTCTGTTGCTGTTGGAAAGAAATGACCCTTAAGTTACGACTTCGTCAGCTGGATGTGTTGAATGGTACTGAAGCTGAGCTACGGTTGTCGTTGTTCAAATGATGACGAAGTTTCTCGTAGGTTCGTGAGGGTGTGACATTCAAGATAGCAGCGCTGGCATAAGATCACTTACTCGGAGCAGAAATAGTGAGCGATTGAAGGTTATGGTCGTGAAGGTGGAAAGTGGTTGCGGAAATGACGAGTTTGTGGTGGTGACGAAAATGATGGTGATGGTTTATGAAGGAGAATGAAGGTCGATGATATTTTACGGTGAGGGTTGTTGACGACAGAGAGGAAGATGGGGCAATGTTAGTGAGGGTTTTTGTTTGATGAAAAAGAAGGAGAAAGTGGCTGGTGGTTGAGATGGGGATTGGTGTTGAGGTTACGGAAGGAGAAAGAGGAAAACGAAGGGGATTTTGAAGTTGGGAAGAAAATGGTGAAGCGGCGCCGAATTTTGACAGAGGAAATTAGGGTTTTCCATTCTGGGAAGATGAACAGTAACATTCCAATTTTTTACCCAATTTCTAACCCTAAATTCCCAAATTCTTCCGTGTCATCCCTATTGTTTTTTTTTAAAAAAATTCTTTTAATTCTTAATTAATAAATCTAATTAATAATTGATTCCCTAATTCTAACTAATTAATCTTAACTTTAATTCTAACTTATCATATTCTAATCTTAATTCTAACTTAATATTCTAAACTCAATTCTAATTAATTAATATTAAAAAAATCTAATTCTATTAATAATAAAAAATCTAATTAAAATTCTAATTAAGTTTTAACAATTCTATTCTAATTTAAATTAAAAAATTCTAATCTAATTAAAATTAAAATTCTTATCTAATTCTAAAAAATTCTAACTCTATTATAATTCAATAATTCTAAATTAAACAACCCTAATTCTATTTCTAATTAAAAATCTAATTAACATTAATATTAAAAGTATATTATATTAACAAATTATAAAAGGAAATTATAAAACAAAAAGAATTATAAATATATACAAAACAAATGCCACGTGGCACGCTCTTATTGGGCTAAAAAGTGAAAAAAAATTATTTTTGCTAAAAAAAAATACTACGCTGTACAAGCGAGGTAAATCAAAAATTAAGTCGGACAAATGAAAATTTTGAAAAAGGTAGGACAAATTTGGGGTATGACAACTACGCCCTAAAAAGGGCAAGTGGGGTAAAAGTGTTACTAATGGTTCTCAGATTCGCAGACACTCAAGTTGAAACAGTTAGTGAATACACGACTACTCATGCATTACTAATCATCTCAAGGAGGTCTCTACTGAGCGTGATTACATCATATGTGAAACTTATTGGGACTACTCCCAACAGCCCAACTATTGATCCTATCAAAATCCTATCTCGTGTGTCACTCAAATCCAGGTTAGGATTTATCTCACCATTCAAAGCACCCAATGCCCATAACATACAAACAGATATATTGACAAATATACATGTAAGAAAATATTCACAAACATAACATTCAAATAAACAAAATAGGCTAAAACCTCAAGTTTTAGAATGTCCCCAGTGAAGTCGTCATTTCTGCTGCGGTGAAAATCGTGATGTCAAGCTATTAATTAACTTGAATCTTAATTCATTAAATTCACAACCGAACTTTAATTTATCCAAAGGAAAGGTTAAAGAAAGAAATACCTTTTGTGAAATGTAACAACAACGCTAAGAGATTCGGGGATCGGGGGTTGGTTATGCCTAAGGTAGGTATTTCACATCCTAAACATTTGTAGTACTCTACAGGAACCTTTTGTATGTTTGTATGCTATACTTGCTAAATGTTTGCTATGGCTTGGGATTTGGTACAAGGTTAAGTTGTAGGTAAAGACCTAAGGATAATTTCTAAGTTTGCTTGCAAAGATATCGTACCCTCTGCCTACGTATCCTAACTAGGACAGAATCAGAGCAACCGTAGTTCACCTTACCGAGGATTAAAAAGTACTTGACTATGGTCAAAACTCTAGGGGGACAAACATAACAATGTTTGTGTATAGTTTAACAAAACTCTCTATTCTAAGTTGTACACTCAAAGAATATTTACTTTCACAAAAGCCAAGAGGAGAGTAAGTAATCATGACAATGATTCTTACATAGAGTTGACAAAACTCTATCTTAAAGTTCTAATTGAAGGACACTCCTAACAAGGGGTAGGTATATAGACTTAAAGCAAAGTCTAATGGCTTGGGTTCTAACTTAACTAAGTTAAGGTTCAAGGTGACTTAACAAAGTTAAAGGGAGGATAATGAGCTATCTATGACCCAAGGGTCAATAGAGAGAATTTCCTTTATAATATCTAGAAGGACATGGTGAAGGTTCTAACAAGACCACAAATAAGATAACATCAACTTGAAGACATCTTAACGAAGATGAAGAGAAATAAGGTAACAACCATCAGGGAAAACCAAAAGAATATGCAAATCACCCAAGTTAAATACAAATGTAATATCTTTGAGGTAAATCCTAGCATAGATAAGTTCTAACAAGACATCTAGATAGGTGGGGGACACATGAAGAGTATACTCAAGAGGTTACATGGTTTCTCAAAATAGTTCACAATGGTAATCAATTAGATGCATTACAAGCAAGGATTTGAATGCAAAACGTATTTGGTTCAAGAAAAAATCAAACACACAAATGAGTTATCAAACATGCACACATCAAGTGCAGATCAATTCACAAGATTGAGTCAAAAGAGATTTGAAAATGATTGAAAGAAAGCAAGGTAAAAACCTTAAATCAGTGTAAGAGTTTTATTAAGATATAAAGTATTTCTAGGATGTAAATCCTTGAATTATTTAATCACTATATGAAAATATGAAGATTAAGAACAACATGAAAAAAGAGTGACTCAAAAATGATGAAAAATGACCAAGTTAAGCCAATTTGAAGTTTTGGAGAAAATAATGAAAATAGCGTTAAAAAGGAAGGAAGTGTCTCCACCAAGGATTGAACCCATGACTTATGGTTCATAGGTTAAAAACCTCACCACTCAAGCCAACGCGTGTAGGTAATAAACAATGGAAAAAAAGAGTTGAAATATCAAAACATGATAAAAATCAAAAGTTGCAAAAGAGTTGTCCACATCAAGGATTGAACTTAGGATGGAAAGGGTGATAAGCACATGAATACGCAAGTTGCAACCACTGGAGTGGCGATACATCCAGTTTATCAAGCCACCCCAATAATTAATAAACCTTCAAGTCAAAATAATCTGGGAAAATCCAAAGGCAAATCAAACAAGCAAGATATCAAAACGGTTCAATTTCAAACATGATCAAATCTCAATCAATTTTAACAAAATTTGACTCTATCTCACTTGAAATTTGATAAGGATTCTGATGATGCTAATAGTTTTCAAAAATAAAGCTCATAAAATGAAATTCGAATGCAATTGTTATATGAGAGTTAAAAATGCAATTTTGATGCCATAGCTCAAACCAAACATATTTAAAACTAATCAAAAGCTTGCACATACTCTAAATAGGTTGTTTATGAGATTCTTACTCAAGGAGGACTTAAACTTAAATCAAATCAGAAAATGGCATATGAACTGCAGCAAAGGCACGTGAGTTGAAATGGTATTTTCCAAAAAGAACAGTTTATGATGTAGCTAAATCAAATGATCAAACATTATTCATAACATCACCACATGTCTATTAGCTTCAATCTTCAGCATAACAAGAACATAAACATACATGGATTTTGAAATTTCGACTGAAATTATGATAGAAGGATAAACCTCAAAACAGATTTGACAGAAAGCAATGTATCATTTAAACATTTGTCTCAACAACATGTACAATGAATTCTAACAACAATGCTTTCACAAAAGCAAACACACACATACAGAGTTTTTAAACCATATTCAAATTGGTTCTACCAGGAACCAATACTAATTGTATGCCTGTCATGATTAGCAGTTCTAAGCCATTATAAGTAGTAGTGATCACACACATTATGCAGGGGTTCTGTTCATGAGCTTAAAACCTATAACAAAACTCTAACACAAAGCTAGTCCAAACATAAATAGTTGCAAGTTCAACATGACAATTCCAAACACTAATCCACTATATGCTTCTCATGCTAGTTACAACTTTATGCAAGCAACACCAACCAAACTCCACATATGATCTAAAGATCTTAGGTATTTTTAACTAATGCATATAAATGAGAAAGCTTGAAGTCACCTACCTCTTGTAGACTCCTAATGCAAGCAATCTATTTTGATTGAGAATATTTTGATCAAGTTATCAACCCTTTCATGCAAGCTTCAAAATAGCCCTTCCTCAAGTTGACTTTTTGCAAGATTGAAGTTACTTCCTTTTGAAGCAACATGTGATAAGTGATGACAGTTTCAACAAATGGTGTTGCAGCAAGTTTTTAGTGACTTAGACAGGTGGTACAACATATATATGAGGTGTTCAAAGTGTCAAGAAGTTTAGAACTGGTCTAGACAGTGTGTAGTGTTAATTTGTGCAGAAAAGTCAACATTCATGGCATGAGGGGTTGACTTTTATGTTATGGTGTTTTTGACTGAATTAATGATTGGAATACCTTCCAAATATGATTTATGGATTGTGTGGATGGTTTATGGAGTGTTTAAATGATTGGAAAGGGTGTTGGTAGAGAGTTTGATCAAGACAACTTTTTGAGGATTTTAGATGACTTTCCTTTACTTTCAAGTAAGAGCAAAGGCAAGATGAGAGCTTGATTTTCTTGGCACTTAGAGTATGCTCTGGTGTCTATTTAGCATAGAGGAAACCTCTATTTATAGTAAAAGCAAGGATGAGGACAGACTTGGCATTTGGCTTGCAAGTTGGCATTTTGGAGGGAAGATCTTAATAAAATCTAAGTGTGATGTCTTCTGCAGATTTTGCTTGCTTCCAATGCCCTCTAGCCTCTAAAACCAGCTATCTTGAGCTGTTAAGAAGTGACATAGAGATAGCAAAGGCAAACCCTATATGCTGCATCCAAAAACAATCTTTCTCCTATTGTACCTTTGTACTTTTTCCATTAAATAATGCTCTTAGGACAAAACCTTGGTCATGCTTTGTAGATTCCTTTGATTCTCCTCATCATACACTCTTAAACATCACATCAGATGCTAATCCATGTTTAGAAATCAATTGGATAGTTGGCACATTAGTTTGTGCTGAGTTTTGACATTGTGCATTTCAAGTGTTTTGACCCAACTTGTCTCCTTCGAAACTCCTAGCCCACAAATGCTATGGAGGAGTTCTTGTAATTTTTGGAAAGACCTCATTATGCTCTACAACTTTCATGTTTTTGGAATTTTCAAATTCCGAGTGGAACTTGGTCAAAAATCCTCTTGAAGTTGGCTGAAAACATGACTTAAAAGTGCTAAAAACTTGGAATTTTACTAAGTGTTTTTCCCTTCTTATAATGATTTTGATCATAACTCCACATCTATTCATTTTTTGCATATAGGTCACTTTTACACTTTTGTAGGACTTGCCAAGACCTTTCCAACAAGCTTTGAACCACTCCATTTGGATGTGTGGTTGAAACGTTATGGTCTTGTCTCTTTCAAAACCCTAATTTCCCGATTTTTCGATTACTCTTCAATCCTTGATCCAATGGTCATCAAACTTCATGGATAGATGTAATATAACATTAGGAACATGATTTCTTTCAATTTTGGGGTCAAAACCCGTTTGGTCAATGAGTTGACTTTTCAGCCACACGAACCGATCGATTGAAAAATCCCGAATCGATTGTTGGTGTTCTGGGTCCCCTGAGGTCTTGAAATTTCTTGAGTTTACTTCACTAAGTCATATGAGCTTTATGGGACATGATTCCATCATTGGAGTACCATTTGAATCAAAAGTCAAACCACAGTTGACTTTTCCTAATTAAAAACCCTAATCGGGAGTCCTAGACTGCACTGCTCTTGATCTCTGGGTGACAACCTCAAATTGGATTCATACTTGATCTGATGTATTATTATTGATGATTTGGAGACTTGTTTAATGAAAAATCAATCCAAGACATTGACTGATCAAACCATCGAAACTTTGATTCCTGACTGTATGGTGCCCTAATTCATCTGCATCTTGACAAAGACAAACTTGAAATAGGTTAAGGTTAGATAAGAAAATGATGATGCTCCTAGAATGATGATGAAGATCTAAGGGTCAAAATTTGGGGTATAACAACAACAAAGATAAATATACAACATGTTATCAGTCTTAGAACTCATATCAACTACTAGGACAACATTGACAACATGAACTCATACAAAAAAACAAAATCAATTAATACAATCAAATTACTCACTCACATCAATTCATATAAATAAATAACTTAAACCCAATGCAGATGTGTATGTAATGCTCGACTCCTCAACTCTATATGGGTATGGTACCAAGTTTTGGATGATCAGAGTTATGTTACTGATTATCACCCCACTAAGGTCCCCTCTCTGAACCAGGCCGCCCCAAATTCCACCTCTCTCAAACTGGGAAACTCTACAACTCATGAATGCATGTAATGCAACCCAACTCTATCAATGCTTGTCATAGTCCCTTCTCCGAATAAGACTAATCACTTCTCAACAATTATTCTTTCATGGCCACTCACCATTAAAACTAAACAGTTCTTATTATCAATCAATTTATCACAACTAAACATAAACTCAACAATTTCATGCATTGTAGTTATCAATTCAAGAAAATGCATCGGTCCACATCAAACAGAATCAAATAATCTCAAACAGTATATGACAATAACAATTAATCATCAAAATAATATATTGTCACAAAATTATCTCGAAAGCAACTCAGTTCTACGATGTAACTCTCGTTAGAAAACCTACAACTTGCTGAGAGATTCCTCGCTAGGAGAGCTCCTCTCTTACTAGGCGCGTATCTCAGAACCCAGAAAATTCCTTACTCTGCATATCTCGCTAAGCGAGAATTGGTTGTTGAGCAAGCTCTCACTAAGCAAGGAATCACTCGCTAAGAGTGACTTATAGAAAAACTAGAACACTCACTCTGTCACAAAAATTGATCCAAAAACATCCAACTCTGCATTGTCATCCTCACTAAGCGCAACTTTTCTTGCTAAGTGCAAACACCAAAAATCCCAGAAACCAAAATAGAATTTCTCGTTGGGAGAACCCTCTTTGCGCCGAGCAAAATTTTGCTAAGCGAGGCTTCAACTGTGCTAAGTGGGAGATCCTAAAAACAACAATGTCAAAAAGCGTGATTTCCACCATTGGAGCTTTATCGAAGCTCTGATTTCTACCCCAATCGATCTCGAAGACACAAAATTCAACCATACATGTTAATAAAATATTAAAAACAATCAAATAGGCACAAATTAACATATATTACATCAATTTGATTAAAACTCATTATCATCTTCAACACTTTTTAACAAAACCAATAGGAACAAATTTTTTCACAATTAATCAGATTAATTTACTTGAATTTGGCATGCAATTCAAAATAGGAAATTAACGGCAAACACAAAATTCATTATAGAGTTTTACGAAAACTCATCTCAAGCTGCAAACATAAAAAATGGTGAAATTAGAAAAAACTCCAAAGGAGAAGGGTAAGGAACCCTCTCTATCCTCTTTTCCTAAGAACCACATTTGAATATTCTCTTCCCCTTATCTTGAATTTCTAGAATTCCTAAACTTTTGGTTATAGTGTCTCCTCCCAGCTCTTCCTCTTCCTAACTCTTGCCAAATTTCACGTACGGATTCCACAAAACCTATTTTCCTCTCAACTTCTCAATTTAAATAAATCCAAATAAAACCTAATTATTTGTTTCTAATTTTACTCATGATACCCTCACTTCTCGTTAATTACTCCCACACCCCAAAACTCTACAAAACTCCTAATTTCTACCCCATACTCCATTTTCTCAAATTAAATAACTAAATCAATTAAAACTAAATAAAAAAACCATTTTATTTCTAAAGGGTGTGTTCTCTCATCTTAGGGCATCTACCCCCAAACACATAAAATAAAAGTAATTTATCAACACATCACAAATTTAATTAAAATAGTACAAATAATTAAAAACGAGAAAAAGGGTGTTACAACCCCCCCGCCACTTACAAAATTTTCGCCCTACAAAATTATCTGAAGGAAACAAATCCAGATAAGACTCTCTCATTTGGTTCTTCAGCTCCCATGTTACGCTCCCTCCAGTAGTTCCCCCCATACCACCTTCACCAAAGCGATATCTTTACTCAATTATGGTAAGTAAACTCAATCAACGTTAAGTAGTTATCTCAGCTACCTCCTTGCTCTAACATGTAAGCTCTCAGTAACTCCTCCAAATATTAGACAATGTTCTTTATCTGAATGTCCATTTGTGGATGATAAGCAGAACTTAACCATAATTTAGTTCCCAAGGCTTCCTGCAAACCTTTATAGAACTTCGAAGTGAACCTCAGATCTCTATTTGAAACAATACTCGAAGGAATACCTTGCAAACTGACAATCCTTTCAACATACACCTCATTTAACTTCTATAAAGGATAACCGATATTTATCAAAACGAAATGAGTTTATTTAGTCAGCCTATCTGTAACAACCCAGATCGTATCACTTCCTTTAGAAGTTTTTGACAAACTTGTCACAAAATCCATAGAAATGATGTCCTACTTTCACTCAGGAATACTCAATGGTTACATCAATCTTGATGGCTTATGATGCTCAATATTTGACTTCTGACAAGTCAAACAAGAATAAACAAACATATAAACATCCTTCTTCGTACCTGGCCACTAAAACATCTTCTTAAGATCTTGGTACATCTTAGTAGCACCGAGTTGAATACTCAAACTACTCCTACCGAACACTCAAAATACTTCTATGATCTTCCTCGAAAATACTTTTCTTAAGCTCTGACACATAAACAATATCGTAGAACCTCATAACCACATTTTCATTAATTCTAAAATCCACCTCTTTACATTGATTAATCAACACCAAGCGGCCAATCAATCCCAAGTTGACTTTCTGATCTTCTCTAGTCTATTCAAGAATACCATTAGTCAACTTTAGCATACCCAACTTGACACTGTTAGGAGTCATCTCGCAAACCAAACTAAGATCTTGAAACTATTCAATTAAATCTAGTTCTCGAACCATCAATGCCGACACATGCAAGGACTTCTTGCTCAAAGCATTTTCTACAACATTGGCTTTACAAGGATGGTAACTCATACTAAAATCATAATCCTTCATAAATTCAAGCCATCTCGTCTGCCTCATATTCAGTTCCTTTTGATCGAACAAATACTTCAAACTCTTATGATCTCTAAACACTTCAATCTAGAGCCAAACATACAATGTCTCCAAAATTTAAGTACAAACACCAAAGCTTCTAACTCTAAGTCATAGGTAGGATAAATCCCCTCATGAACATTTAATTATATCGAGGCATAAGCCACAACCTAACCATTCTATACAAGCACGCCACATAAACCCATCTTCAAAGCATCACAATACACCACAAAAGATTCCCTTAGACTCAAAAAAATCATAATTGGTGTTGGTGCCAATTTCCTCTTGAGCTCCTGAAAACTCTCTTCACAATGAAAATTCCACATATAAGCTTGATCTTTTCGGGTTAACTGAGTAAAAGGAAAAGCTAACTTCGAAAATCCTTCTATAGACCTTCTTTAGTAACCAGCCAAACCCAAAAACTTGTGATTCTTGTAATTGACTTCGGAGTCTCATACTACATCACAGTGTCAACCTTCGACGAATCAACTGATATACCACAACTAGAAATCACATGACCAAGAAAACTCACTTCACACAACCAAAATTTACACTTGGACAACTTTGCATATAATTTCTTCTCTTTCAAGGGCATAACACAACTCTCATATGTTCTGCATGCTTTTCATATCTCTTAGAGTACACCAAAATATCGTTAACAAAACCATAAACTGATCCAAGTAAGGATGGAAGATCCTATTCATATACTCCATGAATGTACCTGGCGCGTTAGACACATCAAACGACATCAATGAATACTCGTAGTGACCATATCTAGTTTCACACGAATCCGATGATAACCTGATCGTAAATCAATCTTGCTAAAAACACAAGCCCATACTAACTAATCTATAAGGTCATCAATTCTCAAAAGATGATACTTATTCTTGATAGTAACCTTATTCAGCTGTCCATAATCAACATACAACCTCATGCAACCATCTTTCTTATTGACCAACAACATTGGTGCTCCCCACAGCGAAACACTAGGTTGAACAAAGTTCTTTTCAAACAGATCACCTAACTATTTATTCAGCTCACTCAGCTCTAACCCATACATTCTATAAGGTGCCATCAACCTTGCGTTCTTGCGGAAAATCACTAATATCATCTGGGAAAACCTATGGAAAATTACACACCACCGGTAGATAACTGATAACGTGAAAATACGTAGTATATTTTAGCTCGATTCGCATACATAGTAGTGTCATTTTCATATGTTTTTGTAGTATTATACTAGTATTATTTAATTGTTTGAGGTATTCATCAAAGAGAATCATCTGTGTGAGAAACTGAGAAAAAAGCAAGAAATGAAGAAAAAGCGCATAAATTAGCACTTTATGATGCATGGCGTTCACCACCACCTCATGGCATTCGCCATGCACCCCACAAGCCACATACTCCATAATTTAAGGCCATGGCATTCGCCATGGATGCACAATGTAGAAAAATCAGGAAACCACTTCCTTACTTCTTCTCCACGAATTCCACACGACTTAAGGACGTTTTCCAGTAGCATATGACTATATATTGGTAGTTTTCATCAAATTTTCATATCCATGTTTATATGCACAAGTTTTGTTCTTAGTTTTAAGCAGAAATTACATTGAAAAGTGATAGCGCTCACATTTAGGGGACTATCACACTTTAGTTTTTAGGAGCTATTTTGTAAGCTTGGATCATATTAAGCGTGCCGACATTTTAAGTTATTTTTCCTTTATGTTGTTGTATTTGCAGAATTACTTCCCATTTAATTTCAGGTTCCTTACATTATTGTTTTTAAATTGCTTTTTCCTTGATTGAATTAATTTAATTATCACCATTTTCTATGTTGCTGTTAAGTTCTAATATCATGAATTGCTTGTTTATGTTTAATACTAGGTCTGATTAAATTGTTTTGAGTCCGGTATGTGAGGATCGTCGTTCCAGTGAGACTCGGTAATGAATTGGTGTAACACTTTTATAAATTATTTTCTGGTTCTAGTTTTTAATTTTAAGTCAAAAGGTTTTGAGTTAATAACACGACATTGTGAGGCTTGAACCAAATAGTAAAAATTAAACATTAATCTTAAACACAGCAACAACACTTTACGATTAATTAGGACTTATTGGTTTTCAAAAAGTATTTCTTAAATCAAATGGGTGAGAGACGACAAAACATAATGGTCTAGAAGTATAACTACAGTCAATAGCACGATAGTGTGAGATAAAGATTTTTAAACTTATATTATCTACTAAAAAGTGATTTAATACATAACATGCGCTAATGAATTATTGAGTCTCTAAGGTACATTGGGATCCATATTTTGGTCTCTCTTTTCTGATATATTTTTCTAAGATTTAATTTAGTTTTAATTTTAATTTCCCCTTAATCAAAATATCAATAACCTTAGATTTACATATCACCAATAGATAGTGGTAGGGTTGATTATTGGTCCTTGTGGATACGATATCTTTTAAAACTACGTGATAGAACTGTGCACTTGCAGTTAATCCGATAGACTCACAGAGTCGCGAACAATCACCAATCACAACTTTGCTTTTAGCTTTCAACGAGGAAAAAATCATAAACAATCGACCGTCATCCTTCAACGACTCCTCCACTTTCTTAGCAGACATAAACATCATATCTTCACAATCTTCGAACTCTGGAAACATCATGGAGTTGTCAAAATAGTTGATATGATGGTGGTTAAACTTCAACCAGTTCATTCCCAGGATAACATCCATTGACTCAACGGTAAGTAGTCTAAGTCGATACTAAAGTCATTACTATAGATAGTCAACGAGCAATTTAAACAAGTCCACGAAGCAGTCACCAAACCATTAGTTGGGGTATCAATGACCATACTTTTAACAGTAGAAGACACTTAAATATTCAACTTCTTAAAATAATCTAGAGATATAAATATGCATTGCACCCATATCAATAATAGAAATTATAGGAATACCATTAATGGAACATGTACCTCTAAACAAGTTATCAAATCCAGTAGTCTTTGCTAAACTCAAAGCAAAAAAATTTCCATCAGTTTGAGCTTTCTTTGGTATATGGAATTGGGTACTAATGTGACCTAGTTTTCCATTTTTGAAATAAGTCATAACTCCAATCTTGCATTTAGCAGCACGGTGTCTTAGCTTGTTGCACTTAAAACATATCGTGTCTGCACTCCTGCATGATGACCTGTTTTCTCACACTTGAAACATTTTAGAGGAACAAAACTCCCTCCTCCACACGTCTCTTTCTCACTTGAAGCCTTCCACTTCCCTTTATCAGTTGGAGCCCCATAAGGTTTTCCACAATTTTAAATTCCATTTTTATTCTCACTAATACTCTTATAGTGAGCAGATCTAGCACAACTATCTTTATAGTAGATCCCACGCTTATTAACCAGCATAGAAAACCGATGGATCTCCAGGTACCTAATGAATTTCTTGATCTCAGGACACAAGTCACTCTCAAACTTGATACATTTGGAACCCTCAACTTCTACCCTATTGTAATGCAGAAAGAACCTAGAAAACTCCCTAAACATTGCAACATAGTCAACAACAACCATATTTCCTTATTTTAGCTCAAGGAACTTAATGCCCTTCATGCTATGATCATCAGCAGAAAAGTACTTCTCAAGGAACTCAGTCTTGAAATTCTCCTAAGTGATCTTAGTACCTACAGCTTCAAGCTTATCATGAGCATTGTCCCACCAATACTCCACTTCCTCAACAAACATATGAGTACCAAACAGGACCTTTTATGCATTTGAACAAGTCATCACTCTAAAGATCTTCTTAATCTCTTGCAACAAAACTTGAGCACCTTCTAGGTCATACCTTTCCTTAAAAGTCGATAGATTATTCCTCTAGAAATTTCTCAGTGCTCTGAACTCATCTATCATCCCATTTTGATTTTGCAACGCTTAATTTTCCTGACCCATAACATGAGCCATAACCTTCAAAGCATCAACGATTACGCGATCATTTCTTCCAGCCATTCTTTTTCAAACCAGTAAATAGCCATTAGAAGAAACGTAGCATGTACAATATTCATACACTTGTCACATACTAGGGAACAAATAATGTCACAAAACCTAGCAAGATGGATCGACCTGCTCTGATAGTAACTACGTAACGCCCTAAAAACCCTACTTACAAATATATAAAATTATAGGTAGTTTCAAATACTCAAACATAGGGTGTCACACACACTTCATCATCACATGCTCATCTTTATTAGATTCATCGTAGCGTAATTAACAAATTAAAATAACTTTAGTAATCTCATAAAATAATTCAAATATCTCATAATTAAAAATTATCTCAATACTTCTCAAATAGAGAAAATAGTGCTCAAAACAAAATACTCTCATACTCAAAACAAAATAGAAACGTTTCCCTCCAATTTTTACACTATCAGAGCAATGTAATTAATAACTAAAAATGGAAAAAGATAAATGAAGAGGCCAAATACATGATCCTCAAAGCCAACAACTACTAAGGTTCCTCTACATGAGTATCTGCATAACCGAGGTGAAGTACAAACACTAAAAGTAACAGGGTGTGTGAATATATATATATATATATATATATATATATATATATATATATATATATATATATATATATATATATATATATATATATATATATATATATATATATATATATATATATATATATATATATATATATATATATATATATATATATATATATATATATATATATATATATATATATATATATATATATATATATATATATATATATATAGTGCATAAGCAACAAGGATAACATTGATAACATGGACTCATACAAAACAACCAAATCAACTCATACAATCAAATTACTCACTCACATAAACTCATAAATAAATAAATTATACTTAGTGCAGATTCAATACTCGACTCCTCAACTCTATATGAATGTGCGTTCAAGTTTGGATGATCAAAGTTATGTTACTAAGCGTCACCCCATCATGATTCCCTCTTTGAACCGGGCCGCCCCAAGGTCTGTCTCTCTTGAATCTGAAAACTATACAACTCATTAATGCATCTAATGCAATTCAACTCTATCAATTTCCGTCATGATCCCCTCTTTGAACCAGAACATCACTTCTAAACCATTACTCTTTCATGACCACTCACCATAAAAACTCAACAATGCTCATTATCAATCAATTGATCACAACTAAACATAAACTCAACAGTTTCATGCATAGTAATTATCTATTCAATAAAATTCATCGATCCACGTCAAACATAATAAAATAATTTCAAACAGTACATAGAAGTACCAATTAAGTGTCAAAATAACATATTGTCATGAAATTCAAGTCGAAAGAAACTCAGTTTTGCGCTATTGATAAGTGCCAAAAGTTAGTATTTGACCACATAAAAACTTGGCACTTATTGGCTCAAACTAACTTTTTCTATGATTTATATCCTCAAATATTGCATATAGGCATGGCAAGAAAATCTAGACCCACCTGGACCCACCCCGAAATTAACGGGGGAAACTCGATTTAATTAGGTGCGGGTGCGGGTAAAACCTGATTATCTATTACGGGTGCGGGGGCGGGGCAGGGGATGCTACTATCCGCCCCGCATCCGGTCCCGCCCCCGCCCCGGTCTACTTTAATTTAATTTTATGCCTCATTTTAATTATTTTATTATACATTTATTAGAGTTATTTTAATTTTTAGAAATAGTTTTACTAGAAAAACATGTTTATTAGTTATTTTACTCTTTAGAAACATGTTTATTATTAAAATGATTAATTATTTAATTAAATTATTAATTTTTATTGTTATGAAAAAATATTTATTTAAAAAAAATAGTATTGCGGGTGGGGGCGGGGAACCTGTTCGTCATTGGAGGCGGGTCTGGGTGGTAGTTTTTTACCCCTGACTGGGTGCGGGTGCGAGTCTGTTTCAGGGAGGCGGGTGCGGGTGCAAGGCTGCTTAAACCCGCCCCCGACCCGCCCCGTTGCCATATCTAATTGCATAGGGTTAAGTTTGATAAATATATGTGTGGCGCTTTTTTTTTATTTCTATGCTATTGTGCAGGAATTTCCATAATTGATCAAGATTGGAACACAAAGCCAGAAGGAAGAGATCCTGCATGTGAGCCAAGTAAGCATCTAGCGAGGCCAAGGAGAGAGTTGGCCCATCAATCCAACAACGAGGCTCAAGCATGAAGAAACATAAGCAAAAATCATCATTCTCACCAGGCGAGCATCAAGCAAGCCATCTCGCCCAATGGAGCTACAACGAGAGTCAGGCGAGACAAGTCAAAAACTTTACAAAATCAAAATGTTTCATTGTCTCCAGGCGAGGTTGCAGTGAGGAAGCTTGCCAAGAAAACCTTTTGCTCGCCTAGAAAAACATGGTGGTTTGAGATGCATAGTGAAGACATATTACTTTCTATGGGAGGCAAGAGCTTGCCTGGTGAGAGCAGCAGGATAAAACCACTATATATAATTTCAGAAATATTTCATTTGAGAGACTTGGAGAGTTTTAGAAAGAAATAGCATAGTAGACAGAAAGCGACAGAGAAAAGAGTAAACCTGAAGAATACAAGTTGGATGCACATCATTCGTTAGGAAATTGCCATTTATACACATCCATCTTTATTTCTTCTCATTTGTAATCAAAGCTACAATGAGTAGCTAAATCTCTTTCCTCTTGGGACTGAATGTAACCCACCAGTACCATATGTATTTATTATGATCATGGCATTATATATGAATTAGTCGTTTATTGATATTGATGTTATCGTTATTTTTTTGTTTAAATTATAGATTTGAATTGTTATTGAGAAATACTCTTCGAATCGATCTAGGATAATCATTTGTTAGATGCTAAACTCTAGATATAGATTTAGGTTTAACATTCACAAGTGTATTGAATCTTAATGCTACTATATTGTTTAATAGGCCGAGAGGTCGTTGATTAAATAATATGGTTGAACTCTCGTCAAGGGTTTAAATATAAACACTGTCGACAAACAATACACGATAATATTGATCAAACGACTAATCTCTATATAATTGATCAGAAGGATACTTGTTTGATCGGTGGATGAAATCCAATCCCAATAAGCTTTCTCATAATTGAAATTTCATTTATCATTTACCGTTTTTACATTACGTAATATATACAAACAAACAACTTCACAATTTTTCACTAAAACCATATCAATTGTTGAACGACATTTAATATCGCATTAGTCCCTATGGATACGATAAACAAACACTTACTTTTGATGTTGAATAATGTAACCATCAACTGTCACTCTTGCTGAGCAACCTACAGCTTGCTGAGTGAGCCCACATTAGGCAAGCTCCTATATCGCTAGGCCCGCATCTCAGAACCTGGAAAATTCCTCACTCTACATATCTCGCTAAGCAAGACATCGCTCGATGAGAGATGAATCGCTCGCTAACCGCGACTCGTATAAAAACCTAAAACACTCATTCTGTCACAAAAATTGATCCAAAAATAGCCGACTCTGCACTATCATCCTCGCTAAGCGCAACCAGGGCTCACTAAGCTCATATTCACTGAGTGCAGCTTTTCTCGCTAAGCGCGGACTCCAAAAATCCTAGAAACCAAAATAGGGCATCTCGTTGGGAGAGCCCTCTTCGTGCTAAGAAAAATTTCGCTAAAAGGGGCTTCAACCGCGCTAAGCCCGAGAGCCCACAAGCATCAATGTCAAAAAAGTGTGATTTCCACCATTTGAGCCTTATCGAAGCTCCAATTTTGACCCCAATCTATCCCAAACACACAAAATTCAATCATACATGTTAATACTTTATTAAAAATAATCAAATAGGCACATATTAACATATATTACATGGATTTGATTAAAACTCATCATCATCTTCAACATTTTTTAACACAATCAATAGGATCAATTTTTTTAAGGATTATTCAAATTAATTTACATGAATTTGGCATACAATTGGAAATAGAAAATTAACATCAAACATAAAATTCATGAAAGAGTTTTACGAAAACTCATATTAAGCTCCAAACATCAACAATGGTGAAATTAGGAAAAACCCCAAAGGAGGAGGGTAAGGAACCCTATCTATCCTCTTTGCCTAAGCACCCACACATGAATAGTTTCCCCCCTTACCATGAATTTTCATAATTCATTAGCTTTTGGTTATGGTGTCTCCTACTAACTCTTCCTTTTCCAAACCCTTACTCTAAGTCTTGCCAAATTTCATGTATTGATTCTCTAAAACCTATTTTTCTCTCAATTTCTCTATTTAAATAAATCCAAATAAAACTTAATTATTTGTTTCTAATTTTACTCTTGATACTCTCACTTCTCGTTAGTTACCCCACACCCAAAAACTCTACTAAACATATAATTTCTACCCACACTCTATTTTTTAAAATTAAATCAATCAAAATTAAATAAAAATCCCATTTTGTTTCTAAAGGGTGTGTTCTCTCATCTTAAGTCATCCACTCCCAAACACATAAATAAAATAATTCACCAACACAACACAAATTTAATTAAAACAATATAATTAATTAAATATGAAAAACAGGGTGTTACGCGGTCACCCTCTTCGACAGTGAGCAAGTCTCCAAAATAACTTGGTCTTCATCCTCTAAAGAAGAAACCTCCATCCCTGATCGAAAAATGAGGATTTCGTCATGATAATCGGTAAATGCATGATGTTTTCTATTTGTTTTAATTTCTGTTTTCGTCTGTGTTTTCATCCTTTAAGTTATATTTTATGCTTTTTTGTCTTCCTTTTATGTTTTCAGACAATAAGAAGGTATTGGAGCGAATTGGGATAAAAAAAGACAAAAAATTACACAAAATTGGCTCTTCCAATACAAAATTCTCGTGACCAACACGGCCTAGCCGTATCCAATGACATGGGTCGTGTTGACCCCGTTGAACCACCATCATACAACCAAACAAAGGCAGACATGGCCAGCCTGTGTTCCCTAACACGACCCGAATCAGCCCCCCAGACAGTTACAAACTCTTTGATTTTTGGACGTTTTTGTGACTTTTGGCTTCCATAACCCCTAGGATTTAAGTTAATGGGTAACTAAGGTCTTAACTCAAAATATGTATAAGTTATTTGTGATTTATGACCTAGTTTAGTATAAATAGAGGCCTAGACCTTGAGATAAAATGGGGGAGACCTAAGGGGTGACACTTAGGAATCCGCCACTTTCACTACTATTATTCCATACAATTGTTGTTTTCTTGAGTTCATGACTTAAGGCTCTTACTACTATTTTGTAGTATTCTGCACTTTTATTACAATCTTGCCTTCATTTTATTTCTAAGTTGTTACTTTCTTTATTTGTTTTAATTTAATTATTCCTCTTGCAATGTTTCTTAATATTTTTATTTGTGTTGCTTACCTCGCCATGTGTGAGTATTCCCTTAAGGACAAAGGTTTTTGAGATTTAATCTCATGGCAACCCCCAATGAATTTATCCAATAAATTATTACAAGAAGATTCTAGAGATATCGAATGTGAGTCACAATTCACCCGTCTATGTCGAATGTGAAAGCAAAGGCAACATAGATGTCAATCATTTATCAAAAGATAAAGATTTGACATGGGAAAGCGGATTGCTAAATAATAGATTAACAAGGCACCCACCATGACAAGGTGACTTGCTCTCTATTGAGAAAACCGATAGTTGTTCCAAGATCAACGTCTGGATTACGCATGCCAGGAAAGAGGGTGACACACATTTTTTTTACTTTTCCAAAAAACTCTCAATCTAATCTCATTATTGAATTTGGATAAATTGTTAGGGTAAGTCTAGAGTTGGAATCACAATCCCAGGTCCAATTTTTATCATTTTCTAATTTCTATTTTACAAACTGCATCAAACAACTCTTTTACGATAGTTTTAGCCAAACATACTTAAATTAAATTTTGGTACTCATACACCTCTCTGTAGAATCGATCTTTTTACAACTTAACACAACCATGCATTTGTGATTTACACACGATCATGTTTTTGGCATCGTTTCCAAGGAGATGTTTTGATATTAAAATTTTATTCCAACACCATTTAGACTAAAGCACTTTTATTTTAATGTTTTTATTTATGCTAAAAAAAGTCCCTCTTTTCATAATGACCCTCATTGGGATATCTATTTATGAGATGAGTAATTACATGAACAATGACTTAGTAAGCCCATAGTTTGGAACCTATAACCCAGAATGGGGAAATCACCCGAACTCTCTACATTAACTACTACGAGCACACTGTAGGACCACATGGTCCCTAATATGGAACAATCACTATCTTTGGGGAACCCAACCTTGAATTGTTAATGGAGAATTTCGTTGTAAGCTCGCTCTAACTTGGAACCTATGATGGAGTGTTTTGTGGCGACACAAACTCTCTATAATGAAGATTTCGGAAACCAAAATCTCCATACTAGCAAAATCCTTAAAATCTAAACACTATGGTCGACTCCCTCACGACTCACAGCAAGGCATTGGAGATCCAAATCTCCTAGATTGCACACATCCCTCTAGGATCTTTCCCTGAGGGATATGTTAATGTTGTAACAACCAATAGTGAAAAACAAGTTGAAAGTTCTAGGGAGATTGGTAAAGAGGTTGAGAAGAGTTCTGGTGACAAAATGGTTGATATTGAGGAAAATCCACCGACACCACCCAAAAAGGAGGTTGTCGAAGGGGTGGAGAAGGAAGAACCTTGTGTTGCTCCCCCCTTACAAGCCACCGATTATTTTCCCGCAAAGATTTGTGGAGGTTAACGTAGGTGCCCAATCCAAAAGGTCTTTGAAATACAACAAAATATCCACACCGATGTACCATTGACCAAGCTCATGTATAAAATGAGAAAATTATAAGACCATGAAATTGTGAAACTTATTGATGTTAAGAGGCAAAGGTTGACCCTTGAGACGAGGGATGAAAATATTGAATTCATAAATACAAAGCTCCTAAAACCACCCTATGAGTTCTGAAGTATGAACCACCCCATAGGAAGAAGAAAAGAAGAGTACTAGATATGAGAGATGGCTAGAATGGTGGAAATTTTTTAAGGAACCACCATGAGTGCTTGCACTCATAGACTATTGAGCTAAAACGACGTTAAACAAAACGCTTCATGGGAGGCAACCCCACGCTTTTAACTCCATATGTATTTTATGTTATTTCATTTTACAAGTATATATTTCTCTAATAAAGAAAGGAAAAATCAAGATAATAAGGCAGAAAGAGAAAAAAATTTCTTATCGGTTACACTTCCCATCTCCTCAGTGAGTTGTATGTGAGTTTTTCCTTACCTTCTTTTACTTTAATTGGAATATTCAGATCAATGTCCGGTTTAAGTTTTAAGGGTATTTCCTTATTTTTCGCATTTTATGTTTTATTTGTTTGTTATGTATTTATGTGCTATTATGATAGTTTGGTTGAATAATTTGCATGTACCGTTGTTGAAAAGCCCAAAATTGAGTTGTAATTTTTGTTTTTTTTTCTTTTGAAAAAAGCTTGTAATTTTGAAAAATATTTAAGAAAGTAAATAGGATTGGAGTGATAATTGGCTAAGTCTAGGGGCCCGTGGAAACCCGATAAAATAGGTATTACTCGAACACCCTTAGCTTTTTTAGCAGGTTGGGAGTTTAGCACCTGTTTTGTACCATAGTGCTTAAATTATGAGAAGTACCTTCTTATTTATTGATATAGATTGTCTGACATACATTTGATTCACTTATCACTAATGATCAATTGAGAAAGAGAAAAAAAATAATGTAAAAAAGTATATATGTAATAAAGGATGAAAAGTAATGGTAAAAGGTGACTGCACTTGCTAAATTGGGTATCCCTCACCCGGCTATTCAACCCAAAGGTGGTTGAACCCTAACATCAAACCATAATTGTCAATAAATAAACATACAAAAGTGTTCAAAAATTTCATCAGTAAAAATAAAAACAAAATTCTCTCATTTGATCTCTCACATGTGATGATTATTATTATTCTAAAATACCTTAATTTTATTGTTTTACAAAAGGAAAGAAAAATAGAAGAAAATACTTAAGTTCAAAGCGTGGCTAGAGAGGTGACTGAAATGGGATACTTTTGTCTGTATTTCTTTTACGGTTTTGTATCCTTGTAATACTTATATTGTTGGTGAGTACGGGGAAACTTAGGTCTTAGCTGGTTAAAGCAATAAACCACGTATGAGTATCAATGGTTTCATCTTGTGAGCTTTTGAAGAGTAAAAACTGCTAGATCCTAATTCTTTCTAAGTAAGCTTGTTTCTTGAGGATAATAACTGTTCATGTTTAGGGGTATTTGATAAAAGGTAAATGCATCATGTTTTCTGTTTATTTTACTTCTGTTTTCGTATGTGCTTTTAACCTTTTAGTTCTATTTTATTCATTTTTGTCTTCTTTTTATGTTTTGAAGTAAAAAGAAGGTATTAGATCAAATCTGAATGAAAAAGGCCAAAGATCGCACAAAAATGGGCTCTTCCCATACAAAATTCTTGTGACCAACACAAGCTGGCCATGTCCTATGACACGGGGTCATGTTTCTCCATTTGAGTCACCTCCACCACTTTCACTACTATCATTCCATACAATGATTGTTTTCTTGAGTTATTGACTTAAGGCTCTTGCAACTCTTTTGTAATTTTTTCACTTTTATAACAATCTTGCCTTCGTATTAATCTTAAGTTGTTATTTCCTTTACTTGTTTTAACTTAATTATTCCTCACGTTTCTTAATATTTTTATTGGTGTTGCTTACCTCACCATGTGTGAGTAGTCCCTTAAGGACAAGGGGTTGTGAGAGTTAATCTCATGACAACCCCAATGAACTTATCCACTAAATTATTACGGGAAAACTCTTGAGAATATTTTTATTTTAGAATTTGAATCACAATTCACACGTCTATGTTGACTGCGAAAGAAAAGGCAACATAAATGTCTATCATGTATCGAAATATAATGATTCGACATTCGAAAAATGAGTATATAAATAATATATTAGCGAGGCGCCCTCTGTGACAATAAGGCTCGCTCTCTATTGAGAAAGTCGTTATTTGTTCCAAGATCAACGTCTAGATTGCGCATGCCACGAAAGTGGGTGACACATTTTTTCTAATTTTCTATAAAAACTCTCAATCTAGTCTCATATTTGAATTTGGATAAATTGTTGGGGTTATTCTAGAGTTGCAATCACAATTCCATATCCTATTTTTATCATTTTCTAATTTATAATTTTCAAATTGCATCAAATAACTCTTTAGCAATAGTTTTAGCTAAAAATAGTTAGAGTAAAATTTGATACTCATACACCTCTAACCGTGCACTTGTTGTCCACACACGATCAGTACATCATACATTATCCTTTTCTCCATGGAAAAAAATAGAATAAAAGAAATCATCACCACTGTCACAGTCGTCAAAGGAGGGCAACTAACCTAAAACCATACGCTTAGCCTAAATCATATCTTGAATATATCTTCATAAATCCTATTTGCTACATAAAGTAAGAGAATGGGAAACTTATACCTGGAAGAAGGTTGTGAACGAATGAGCAAGAGAGGTAAGTGTCGCTACTGCAAAAATCGGCGCCGGCTGACAGAAGAGTCGCCACCGTGCGTTATTTATCCCACGGGAGGGAAAGGAAACGCTCAGAGTAAACCTCGCACAACACGGGAAAGGTATGGTCATCGCAACCAAAACCTGGATTCGGGAGTCGGTTACGCAAGGGGAAGGTGTTAGCACCCCTCACGTCCGTCGTACTCGACGGGATCCACGCTTGTTTTCGGGTATGGATTGTTATTCTATCTACTCTAAAGGTTAAGGGTTAAAAGGAAAATAAAAGGAAAATAAACTGACTCGGCAAAGTATCGCACTTTATGCCTACGTATTCCCGTCTGGGACGAGAAATCAGAGTCAACGTAGTTCGTCTACCTACTGGAAAGGAGGGGAAGGTTGCTCGCTAGGATATCGCATCCTATGCCTACGTACTTTCACACAGCATGAAAGATCAGAGCAAACGTAGTTCGGGCCACGTACGACACAAGTCTGTCTTGATTGTTTTTATTCCTTCTGAAAAAAAGGTTTTCTGATTAACAGTCCAAGCGGACAAAAATGACGTCTTGATGAGTTCACATTCTTTTACGGAAGAAGTGTCTTTTATTGTATTTGAAATCTTTATGGTGTTTTTCTGTTTGTTTTGAGAAAGGAGAGACAGAACTCTAACCTACGGTTGCGAAGGGAATCAAACTATCCTAATGTTATCATGCATGAGTTAAGACCTAGTGTCTATCATGCTCCTCTCTTGCGCAGAGAGAAACAGAGATCCTAAGGGAATAGACAGCAACAGAAACAATATCAGATATATACAGTAAAACAGTAAAATGCATGGATGCAACAATACAAGCGAGGCAAGGGAGTCCCACTCAACCTCGAACCTAGAAAACAATAGGCAAAAGTGAACAGGCTTCACTTTCAACCCAACAGGGTAAACAACAAACAATACAGCCAGGAAAACCAATCAATACATCAGAAATGAAATACAGCAAAAATAAACAGCCACAGCAGCTCTGCATCAACATCTGACTTCAAGTAATCTCCAAACAGCTACAAGCTTCAGCAAGCATCAATCTCCATCTACACAGCTTTCCAGCAAGGACTTGATCATCAATCTTCAGTCTACAATGGCTTTTCTTCAAGTCTCCCACTTCAGGAGAAACATCAGTCAACCAGATGAAGTGAATGAATGCTAGACAGTTAATTACCTACCAAGGGTGGTCCATCAACTGTTAACATTAAACAAAAAGTTTCCTCTCAAAAGTTCTATCTTTCAAATACATTCACTGATCCTTCCAAAGGAAGGAGGTGGATATTTGAAAGAGACTTTGAATCATAGAGAAAGGATGGATGCAGACAAGGCACTCCATATTTGAGAAACAAGCTTTCTAATCTAGAGCTCTGCCTAGCTCCTAAACCCTAATCTCCTCAACAGCTGCTAGCAGGAATCCCCTCATCAACCCTGGAAGTTGGTCTTTAGTCTCTGGATCTCCAATGGCTTCATCATCATCATTCTTCAGCTTCCCCAATCCCCAAGCAATCCCCATACCCACACAGACAAACAATAATCCCCAGAGGGCACACCACACCAATCAGACAAATATAGACAGTATATTAATAGCAGTAGGGGAATCCTGATTTTTCTAAGGGGATCTAATAACTACCCATAGCCCTCTATAGTCCCATAGCTAAACTATTTAATCCCTAAGTCCTAAGGGAAATGAACTAATTCACCTAAGTTATCACTTAAAACCCTAATTTGTTCATGTTGTTCACACCTAAACTAAACACCTAAAATTAAGTCCTAAAAATGGGAACTAAATTGTATCTACAAGTTGTATATCTAAACTAAACAACCTAAAAAGAATGGACAAAAAATATTAAAGCAACTATGAGAACAAAAAAAATCAAATTCATGTATGAAATGAAACACCTAAAATATGCATTTATTTGGAAAATATGGGAAAAATATCAAATAAAAAATAAAATGCAATTTTTATTTTTTATAATTTTCTAGACTCTTTAAAGAAAATTATGCAAAAAGAATTATTGAAAAATAATGTTTTTATGATTTATTATGATTTTTAGAAAATGCATGAAAAATGAAAAAAGAAATTAAAATGAAAATATAAAGCAATAAAAGGAGGGGGTATGAAGAGCAAACGCGCTCAGTTCATATTCCAGGTGGGCTGAGAAGTGGAGGGTGCGAATAGAACAGAACCATAGGCCCATGCAGCAATCAGAAATCAACCAAAAAATAAAAAAGTTAGAACGGTGTGAATAGCAACATTTCCAGTTAGAATTATTAGGCCTGCGCTGGGAGGGGTGTCAAAAGCAAGGAACTCCAAAGCCCACTCAGAAATTTTAAGTGAAACGGGGCGTTTCACTCCTTTGAGTTTCCCTCCGTTTCCAAATTAAATCACGGCCGTTTGATCAGATCCCCAGTCAAAGTCAATTACTCCATCGTGTGGCCATGACTTCGTCATCAACCTCCAGCCAAAACCCTAAGCTCTGAAACCCTAACCATGCACGAATCAAACTCTCCTCTGTTCTCCCTCATACCTCCATGGATTCACACGACTCCAAGAGCAAAGATGCTCTATCAATCCTCCTCTACACAACCATGCCATCATCTCTTTCTGAAACCCCTTCAAAACGCAAACCCGATAGAGGTAACAGGTAGGATCCACCATGAACACCTGTGATCAACTCAACCAAAACTCACCAATTCTTGTCCTAAGTTCAACTACATTCCAAGATGATCTTAACATGCTAATCCAACAAGATTTTCGTGCCTCATCTTAGTAGTTATAGGCTCTAACAGATTATGCACTCCATAGCCAAACCTCACAAAACCTCTCCAAACTCTGTGAAAATCATCATCTAACCTAACTTAACCAGTCTAAGCTATCAAAACCCTATCATGCTAACCAAAAACATGCAATTCGAAGAGAAATCCAACCTGGTTTAAAATGGAGATACAGCTATGGAAATCCCTGAATCAATGCTTGCAAGGACTTGAAACTGATCCACACACCACCACTTTGATTCTGTATGCAAAGATCTAGGCTCAAACTTCCTGAATCTTGTCCTTGAGAAGTTCTTGCAATTTGGATGGTTATCTTGAACAGCACGGTTCTTCCTCCAATTCTACCAATCTTGATGTGGATTATGCTGCTTGAATGATGATGATGAAGATTCAATCAAAAGATGTGAAGAATGATGGAGATTTGAGAGAGTTTATGAAGCTTATGCAAAATGGAGAAAGTGTGTATAACTTGGGGTTTTGAACAAATGAAATCACCAACCATGGCATGAACTATCTCTTATCAATATATAGGTGTCCTTAGAACCTCCTAGAAACTTGGAGAAGTTTCCCTTGCATTCTTTCCCTTGAATTTGGTTTATGTACCTTCCATTACAAGCAACCATGAATAACTCACAAATTATGAACTAAGCTCAAAATTCTACTTTAGCCAATGTCTTTAAAATGATCTTTCCATTAAAAATGACCTATAATTTTGCTTCATTTGGCCAAGATATGAAAAATCTCATTTTTAAGTCCATTTTTATTCATTAAATCCAACAATTTTGAAACCTTGTGCTATGAATCTTTCCAATCTATCATGGTCACTTTTCTAGACTCAAATTGTCATTTGGAACAAGTTTGATGTTGTAAAGTTTTCCATTTGAAGCTTCCTTGTATGAGTTTTGGGCATAGGTTAAAATGACCTGTAATTCTAAGATAACCAAAATACCCTTTGCTTGCCAAGACCATAAGTAGAGTTCCACAAATCATATGAAGTAATACTATACCATTATAGAAAGCTAAGACAATGAGGAACAACTCTTATGTTGACCAGAAATTCATTTGAAATCTCCTTGAGGGGTAAATATTGCTTGGAAGTCAAGTCACTTTCACAGACAAAATTTCAGATACCTCAGATGACCTGTAACTTGCAAGGACCACAACTTGAGTTCTATAAATCTCCTTGATGTCTTCCACCACTCAAATTAAAGGTCTTGATATCCTCTACAAGTTTCATGTGGGACAAGGATCCATTTGAAGCTTGCATTTTGACTTATCTTGCTTGGAAATTTGACCTAAACTAGGGGATTTTACACAGAAACCCTAATTTAGAAACTCCTCTTCTCCTTGATTTCTCTTGAATCCTTCTTGGCATATCACCATATGCTTATCCATGTGTCAAATGATGAACCCCACATCTCTCCAATAGACCCTAATGCCTTTCAATCAATCAATTGACCTAAAGTTGACCCAGGGTTGACCCAGATGAAACCCTAGTTGACTGTCTTCAACTGCAATTCTTGTGACCATACCAATGACTTGTCTCCTTCTCCAAATGACTTTCTAAGTCCTCCAAGATGTCTAGATACTCCCCATGCTCAGCCCACAGCTCACACTTTCCTTGATGATCCCCAGATACCCTCAGATAGGAGATGGACTCAATGCTTGATCTACTGACTTCTTCAACTTTCAAATTCTTTTCTGATGACTTGAATGAGATTGAATTTGGATAATAACCTCTTAATAGGCCTCTAGAGATGAGAATAATGATTGGTCCCCTGTTGAATGATTGACTATGCTTGTGCTATGCAGATGAGTAACCTATGTACATGACTCTATATGCAAATGCTAATGATATTGAAACATAAACCAAGTGGATAAGGTTGAGCAAATTTTAGGGTGCAACAGCTGCCCCTATTCAAGCGACTTGGACCCGATTGGGTGAAGAGCCCGGAGCCTTCAGACATTCGTGGTACGAGACGGTTGAATACAAGTGAAACCAGAAATTTGCCAACCGCAGAAATGCACTGCTCCACTGCTTGGGGAATGACATTCATCGACTGAGTCTGACTGTTACGACAACCCACTGATCTCGTAGCGACCGTGCTGGGGATTACTCGTCTTTCCACGTTAGGAATAACACTGTCCACGTTAGGATTCACCTTTCCACGTAAGGAATGAACTTCTACTTCGTCAAACTCTTCCACGTAAGGAATACGTCTTCTTTTGAACCTGTCCACGTCAGGACTAAACCTCTTCTACGTCAGGAACACACTCTTTCTTTCCATGTCAGGAATACAAGCCTCCTTCCACGCAAGGAATACTATCTTTCCACATAAGGAATCACATTTCGATTTGAGTCTGTCCACGTAAGGACCCCAATCTTTCCACGTAAGGAATATAATCTCAATCTGTCCACGTTAGGACTTCCAACTTGATATGTCCACGTAAGGACTCCATCTTTCCACGTAAGGAATCACACCTTTCCACGTAAGGAAACCACAATCTTTTCACGTAAGGAAACCACTCTTTCTGATTCTGTCCGCGTCAGGACCACACTTTCCACGTAAGGAATAACTTTCGTTCCACGTAAGGAACCAAACTTTCTGATTTGTCCGCGTCAGGACTCCAATCTTTCCACGTTAGGAATCAAACTTTGATCTGTCCACGTCAGGACCAAACTGTTCCACGTAAGGAATACCTCTTCATCTGTTATGTTAGGAAACCAACTTGATCTGAATCTGTCCACGTTAGGACTAAACTTTCCACGTAAGGAATCTATCTTCTCTTTCCACGTAAGGAATGACCTTGTCCACGTCAGGACTCACATTTCGTCTTGATTTGTCCACGTAAGGACTCACCTCTTGACTCGCTGAGGAAATAAAAATTTGTCCACGTTAGGACCCATATCTCAACCCGCTGAAGAAATAAACTTGTCCACGTCAGGACTTGCGCGTCTTCGACTTGCTGGGGAAATAAGACTTGTCCACGTCAGGACTCACACTTTGCCATCAACCCGAAGAAGGATAAAATTGTCCACGTCAGGACTCTCACATCTTGTCATCACAAAGAACTATAAACTTGTCCACGTCAGGACGCACATTTCACCATTACGAATAAAGCTATCTGCTGGAAATAAATTGTCCACGTCAGGACGCCAACACGAAGAGTAACCCACTTTTATACACGTCAGGACTCTTCACTCAATCAATACCGAGCACTCGAATCGGTCCACGTTAGGACTAACACATATCGTCAAACGGGAAGAAATGTCCACGTTAGGACTCCACCTTCCAACAATTCTGAGAAATCGAACCTGTCCACGTTAGGACTAGCACACATCGTCAACTGAGGAAATCAATCCGTCCACGTTAGGACCCCCACTTTTCTAGCACCAAGAAAACCTGTCAAGAATTTTGCCCACGTTAGGACTCAGCCTTCCATTGGTCCAAATCACAAAACTTCTTAGCACTGACGTGACAACGATTTTGAAGCAGACTTTACTGGGGATATTTAGAAACCACACCATCGGGGGCCTGTTCTGATAGCTGGCGGTAGTCTCTGCAACTCTGGTTCGTGAAACCTTTTAATGCTGACGTAACAACAACTTTGAAGGAACAATCCGCTGGTCGGACTAGAGAAACTTCAACAAGAACCCTGGCAGGGAAATAGGTAACTCTGCTTGGTGACAAAGAGAGACTTATCCTGATAACTCTGTGGGGAATAGTGCCACAGCTGACACTTCGTCGAATGTCTCGCGTCGAGATCCTGAATGTTTATTGATTCACCTGAGCAAGGGCTCTCTCTTCCTGCAAGAGAAACAATACTTGGAACAAACGGTTAGCCAACCGAGTTTATGTTTCAAAATGCATGCGTTCGACAATGATGCAATGCTCCATTCGACATGGAAATGCTACGCTTTTATTTGGTGGATGCAAGTATGACATTATATGCCAATGCACTATATGCCGATGCAAATGCAGACTCGAACTGCTGGGTACAGAAACTACTTCTAGCAAAATAAATGCTGAAGATAATGCCAACTCCGCTGGGGATAGCCAGATGCTACAGAATTATTCCAGCAAAATAAATGCTGGAAGAGTGAAGTCGACTTAGCTGGGAAATGGGGAACCTAAACCAAACACCTTGCTGAAGTAACACCCGCTGGGGAATATAACTCTGCTGGAGAATAACAGATGCGCCTGGTATGATCGAACTTCCGCGGGAAATGAACGGGTATCACACGGTATTCCGGCCAAAATAAATGCCAGGACCCGCACCAACTGTTCCACTGGGAGGAATGAAAATACTTGCGGAGAAGAGAATCCCGCTGGGGATGGGATGATTCTCTTGGGGAAACCAACTGACTCCGCTAGGGGAGATTAAATGACCCCGCGGGGAAAGGTAAATTGCCTGAATACAGCTCACAGATATTAATCTTCTGCTTGAGATGCACTGTCTGAATACAGCCTTCAATCTAGGAATCGCCAAACTTTACTGAGGATGAATGGCTTTGCTGGTGCATGTCCTTTGGACAAGCTACGACTAGCTGGGGAATTCTATCCTTCTTCAGGAAGGATATGCATGACCCGCGTGAGGGTCGAGTCTTTTATTACTGCGGTCTCTTGGTCATCTTCCTCGTACGACTATGAAACCTGCAACAACGCAACCAAGACAAGACAAGCCTATGCAACCAAATAGATTCAGGTTAGTGACGTTATTTTCAGTTAATTCAAAGCTTTATCAATCGTTGGCAAGGGCCAGTGATGTTATACACATGCTAGTTTCAATAAACTTAGGCGTTTTACCATGCACAAAACAGTAAAGAACCAGCATCAAGTACTGAATAACATATTTTATTGATTGGGCCCCTGAATGGGCGGAGTTTTGTACACGGGACGTAACTCCTGAAAAGAGGAAGCTACGCAAAACAGATATACAAGTATGCACAAGAAGCATAAATACTTTGACAAATTAAATTTTGTACACATGTCGGCAACGGGATGCAGACGAACACCACGAATTGATCCTCCTATGACTCGTCCGACTCTAATGCTTTCCCGGTATCCATCCCTCCGAAGCGGTTGTATCTGATAATCGACCCCTCCGGTATTCTCCCGCATTGATGCTCACTGCAATATCAAATCCGGACCGCAGTCATTTGCTTTTCAAATCCCTAACTTTTGCGTGAACCGCCCTTTACAGGTTTTCAGTTCACTGGGATACCCTTTTTTGCCGAAGCCGCCCAGTGTAGGTTTTCAACTTCGCGGGTGTACATTTTTCAATTTTATCCCTAACTTTTGCCCGAACCTTTTATTCTGTTTTTGGTTCGCCAGGATGCCCCATTTTTGCCTGGACTCTCTTTTTTCTGTCCAGCGGGTCTATTTAAGCAAAGTATTTTTTTACTGCGTCCGAATTCACAGGTGACGTGAAGTCCTCACCGTCCATGGTGGACAACAACAACGCTCCTCCTGAAAAGACTTTCCTGACAACATATGGCCCTTCGTAGTTGGGGGTCCACTTGCCCCTGTGATCGGCTTGCGGCGGGAGAATCCTTTTCAGCACAAGGTCGCCCGTCTGAAAGCTTCGCGGATGTATCTTCTTATCATATGCTTTCTTCATTCGGCTCTGGTACAAACGACCGTATGCTAGAGAAGCTAGCCTCTTCTCGTCCATCAAACTCAATTGGTTCAACCTGTCTTTCACCCATTCTGCCTCGTCCAGCTGAACATCTCGCAATACCCTCAGAGAAGGGATCTCAACTTCTAATGATAGCACTGCTTCCATTCCATACACCAACGAGAACGGAGTTGCCCCGGTTGATGTGCGTACCGTCGTACGATAACCGTGCAATGCGAAGGGTAGCATCTCATGACAATCCTTATAGGTCACCACCATTTTCTGAACGATCTTCTTGATATTCTTATTGGCCGCCTCGACAGCACCATTCATCTTGGGTCGGTAAGGGGAGGAGTTGTGATGTTCGATCTTGAAATTCTGACAGAGCTCCTTCATCATTTTGTTGTTCAGGTTTGAACCGTTGTCCGTGATTATCCGCTCGGGAATCCCATATCGGCAAATGATATCTCTCTTGATGAATCTGGCCACTACTTGCTTAGTTACGTTTGCGTAAGACGCCGCTTCTACCCACTTGGTGAAATAATCGATTGCTACTAGGATGAACCGATGCCCGTTAGAAGCTGTCGGCTCGATCTTTCCAATCATATCGATCCCCCACATCGAGAAGGGCCAAGGTGATGACATCACATTCAGAGGACTCGGAGGCACATGGATCTTATCAGCATAGATTTGACACTTGTGGCACTTCCTTGCGAACTTGAAGCAATCAGTCTCCATAGTCAGCCAAAAGTAACCTGCCCGCAGCAGCTTTCTCGTCATGGCATGTCCACCAGCATGCGTACCAAAGGTACCTTCGTGTATTTCCTCCATGAGCAGCTTTGCCTCTTTCTCGTCTACACAACGCAACAGCACCAAATCGTGGTTTCTTCTGTACAAGACGCCATCCGGATTCAAATAGAAATTACCCGCTAATCTCCTGAGAGTCTTCTGATCTTGACTGGATGCCCCAGCCGGATACTCCTTATTCTTCAGGAAATTAAGTATATCAAAATACCACGGTTTGTCGTCAGATGCTTCATCAATAGAAAATACGTAAGCCGGTCTGTCAAGCCGAGAGATAACGATTCGGGGAGCCTCGTTCCAGAAGTTGACTTTGTACATGGAAGACAAAGTGGCCAGGGCGTCAGCCATTTGATTTTCTGCCCGCGGTACGTGATGCAATTCCACCTTGTCGAAGAAAGGAAACAATATCCTTGCATAATTCATGTAATGTATCAAATTGGGCTGACGTGTCTCCCATTCCCCTTTGATCTGATTCACCACCAGAGCTGAGTCTCTGTATACGTCTAAATTCTTGATTCGCAAATCAATGGCTTCTTCAAGCCCCATTATACAAGCTTCGTATTAGGCCTCATTATTTGTAACGGCAAAGGTCAATCGGGCAGTAAACGGGATGTGCGACCCGTACGGCGTAGTGATGATTGCCCCTATTCCGCTACCGTAAGCGTTCACAGCTCCATCAAATATCATCTTCCATTTGGAACCCAACTCTGGTCCTTCGTCTGGCAACGGCTATTCACAATCTTTCATCTTTAGGTACATGATATCCTCGTCAGGAAAATCAAACCTCATCGATTGGTAATCTTCAATAGGCTGCTCCGCCAGATACTCAGACATCACACTCCCCTTTATAGCCTTTTGCGAGACGTATTGAATGTCATATTCAGTCAAGATCATCTGCCAACGGGCAATTCTCCCTGACAACGCCTGCTTTTCGAATACATATTTGATAGGATCCATCTTCGAGATGAGCATGGTTGTATGATTCAGCATGTATTGCCTCAATCGTTTGGCGGCCCAAGCTAGCGCGCAACAAGTTTTCTCAAGCATTGAGTATCGAGATTCACAATCTGTAAATTTCTTACTCAAGTAGTAAATTGCATGCTCTTTTCTTCCTGTCTCGTCGTGATGACCGAGAATACAACCCATGCTTCCCTCAAGAACCGTCAAATACATGATCAAGGGTCTGCCTGCCACTGGGGGTATCAAAATAGGAGGTTCCTGCAAATACGCCTTTTGACAATTTTCGTTCCACGTTACAGCTTGATCTTTCTTCAACAGCTTGAATAATGGTTCACACGTGGCCGTTAGGTGAGATATGAACCGGGCGATGTAGTTCAACCTCCCTAAAAACCCGCGCACCTCTTTCTCTGTTTTAGGCGTCAGCATTTCTTGGATCGCTTTTATTTTGGCAGGATCGACCTCTATTCCTCTTTCGCTGACGATGAACCCCAGCAGTTTACCCGATCTCACCCCGAAGGTGCATTTATTAGGGTTCAGCCGCAGCCTGAACTTCCTGAGCCTTTTAAATAACTTCAGCAGATTCACCAGATGCTCTTCCTCCGTCTGGGATTTGGCAATCATATCGTCAACATAAACTTCGATCTCTTTATGCATCATATCATGAAAAAGAGTCGTCATCGCACGCTGATATGTTGCCCCAGCATTTTTCAAACCAAAGGGCATCACTTTGTAGCAAAATGTTCCCCAAGGCGTTATGAAAGTGGTCTTCTCCATATCCTCTGGCGCCATTTTAATCTGATTATAGCCTGAGAAGCCATCATGAAGGAGAATACAGAGTATTGAGCAGTATTATCAACTAGCACGTCGATATGAGGAAGCGGAAAATCGTCTTTTGGGCTTGCCTTATTCAAATCTCTATAATCCACACACATCCGAACCTTGCCATCTTTCTTTGGCACTGGTACGATGTTAGAAACCCATGAAGGATATTTTGTCACAGCCAGTGAAACCAGCGTCCCACTGTTTTTGAACTTCCTCTTTGATCTTCACTGCCATATCTGGTCGAGTTCTGCGAAGCTTTTGTTTGACTGGCGGGCATTCTTCTTTCAGTGGCAGCCGGTGCACAACCATATCTGTATCGAGCCCTGGCATATCTTCGTACGACCAAGCGAATACATCACTATACTCTCGGAGCATTTCAACCAGTCTTCGCTTGATATCGCTCTGTAGCGCAGCTCCGATACGAATATTCTTCTCAACCCCTTCCGACCCCAAATTGATGATTTCGATGACCTCGTCGTGAGGCAGAATGGCTCTTTCCTCTTGCTTCACCAACCAAGACAGTTCTTCAGGAACGTCGCTATCTTCGACAACCTCTTCTTCGGCCTGACATACCGGATGCTCAAAGTCGGGACGAGCCATAGGTGGTTCAAGGATGTCATCTGAAAATGTTATCCTGCAAAAGGAATGGTTAAGTGCTTCAAAATGCGTATAAAGCGAATAACCGCGTTGCCATTTTATTGAAAAAAATAAAACAAGAAAGACAGAGATTACAGTATTTGCACATGAAAAAATGCCATTTATTTAATGATTAACACGCAATGTTCATAACAACACAGCCCTAAGCAAATCACAATGCCCCGGGCAAGACATCAGATTATTCAACAATTAATAAAGCAAAGCATTACTGTTTAAGAGTCACAGGAACAAACTCCTGAATAGACCAGTTGCACAGTCCCTGCCCTGGCGTGCTTGGCTGAATCCAGGCATCCACATCACAGTCACTGTCTCCTTCATCAGACTCCGAAGCAGCGTTGATGGTTTCATGACATACTCCACTGGCAGAGATGGTTATTGGCCCTCTGAAACGGGGTGCCCCCACAGCAGGTGCTGACGATGACGGTTGGTATCCCAGCCCAAACCGGTCCATCTTCACAGGAATATCCAGCACTTTTCCCCAGCCCTTGGCTTCTCCTGCCTCCACTAGAGCTTGAGCTTCTTTGTACGACGAAACGGCTATCTCCGACGCTTTGCTCGGCCCGGGACCTTTGTCCTTGATACGCAACCCTTCAAATGCCTGGCAGGGTGTTTCGTGGATTTCTCCGTCGACTTCCACATATTTAAATGACAATAGATGGCTGACCAGGATGTCTTCTTCTCCGCATACGGTGACTACGCTGTCTCCGACCATATATTTCAACTTCTGATGCAGGGTAGACGTGACTGCCCCAGCCCCATGAATCCAAGGTCTTCCAAGCAAGCAGCTATAGGAAGGCTGTATATCCATGATATAAAACTCAGTTGCAAACACCTCCGGCCCTACTTGTAGAGGCAATGTTATCGATCCAAAGACTGTTCTTCGCGTGCCGTCAAAGGCTCTAACTACCAAGTCACTGGGCGTGCACAGGATTCCTCTAACATCCAGCTTCATCATCGCTTTCTTGGGCATCACATTCAGAGACGATCCAGTGTCGACCAATACATGCGACATTACTGATCCTCTACACTCAACAGATATGTGCAGTGCCATATTATGATCTCTTCCTTTCGGGGTCAAATCGAAGTCGGTAAAGCCCAAGCTGTGGCCTGCATTTACATGTGCCAACACTCCTTCCAGCTGATTTACAGAGACGTCTTGGGGTACAAAGGAAGTATCCAGGACTTTCAGCAAAGCATTTCTGTGGGCTTCCGAACACAAGAGCAATGACAAGATGGATATTTTGGACGGCGTCTGCTGCAGATGCTCCACAATCTTATAATCACTTTTTCGAATCAAGCGCATGAACTCTTCTACATCTTTCGATGCCGCTTCTTTTTCGCTTGCTTGCACTGGGACATTCTCAACCATCTTCCCTTTTCCTTTCGCTAGTCTTTCGGCCTCCACCTCAGGCGATATGAAGATCCTACCACTTCTTGTCATACCTCCTGAACCAACAACGTTATCGACAGTCTCAGCTGGCTGCTTGTTAACATCAATCTTTATTCCGTCACAATACACCTCCAACCCATATGACCATGGGACTGCCTTCGTGTTCTCGTACGGGATCGGTCCAGCTTTAGTTATGGTGATCGGTGGTCGCTGAACCGGTGCTGCAATAGTGATTGTCTTCCGAGGAATCGTTACAGTGGCCACATCACTCTGATCATCTGCTACTGCCCTTGCAGGCTCTTCAGTTGCTGCTCGGTCAAACTGCAATGTGCCTCCATCAATTAAAGCCTGAATGCCTTTCTTCAAATCATCACACCCCCCAGCTAGGGTCCAGCATTCTAAGCAATACTCGTCACATCCTGGAAAAACACCCCCTTGCAACAGTCTGCTTTTTATCTCTCTCAACGGCGTCTTTAAATCGTCGACATTCGTAATCAGATTCAACCCTTCCTCAGTTAAAATGGCATTCGCCCCATGGTTAGGCATGGGTTTCTGCACTATATTCGGACCTGCCGTTCCGAAATTGATAGTCTTATTGTCCAAAAGATCCTGCACAACATGCTTAAAAGCATGGCAACCTTCTATATCGTGGCCCGGAGCCCCAGAATGAAACTCACAGTGCCTGCTTGCATCATAACCATACGGAGGCGTTCCCGTTATCGGAGCCAGAGTTCTCTTCTCTACCAGATTTAGACCCAACAATGTCTGTAACAAATCTGCATAGGTTGAGGGAGGCTTCTCAAACACTCTTCTCGGTTTACCACCCTGGAATCTTCGCTGAGCCTGCTGCGCACCCTGCTGTGGCGGTTGCTGCTGCTGCATTGGCTGCTGCTGAGACGGTTGTTGTTGCTGAAGTGGTTGTTATTGATATGGAATAGTTACACTCGCCACCTGCTGCGGCTGATGATATTGGTTCCGACCTCTGCCTCGGCCTCGACCTCGGCCTCCAAATACTGCGCTTGCCTCGCCCTGACGGCGCCCACCAAGAGCCTTCCTATTACTGCCAGATGCAGTTGATTCTTCGACTTGGAACTTTCCCTGCTTGATGTTACGTTCAATCTTTTCTCCCATCAGGATTAGGTCTGAAAAACTAGCCAGGGATGTATGAAACAACATGTCATGAAACAAGCCTGTGAATGTGCCGACGAACATGTCGTTCATTTCTTTATCTTCTACAGGAGGACGGACCCTGGCAGCCATATCGCGCCACCTTTGCGCGTACTCTTTAAAGCTCTCCCCCTTCTTCTGAGACAGCCCTGCCAATTGGACCCGATTGGGCGCCAAATCGCTGTTATACTTGTAGTGAGCTACAAATGCCTCTGCCAATTGCTTCCATGTCTTGATATTGGTTGGCTCCAACCCCATATACCACTCTAGGGAAGGGCTTGACAAACTATCTTGAAAGAAATGCATTAGCATTCTTTCATCAGTTGAGTACGCAGACATCTTTCTGTAATAAGCCCGCACATGCACTTTCGGACACGTGTCCCCTTTATACTTATCAAACGCAGGAGCTTTGAATTTGATTGGCACCCTCAAACCAGGTACCAGACCCATTGTTGCCATGTCCAAGCCCACAACACTTTGGTTCAGAACCCCCCTCATCTGCTCTTCCAGCATTCTGATCTTCTGGGAGTCATCCATCGGCCCTTCGAAACCTCCGCCGGAGAAAGCGTCCTCCTGCTGATCTTCTTGCCACATACCATTCCCAGCTCCATACCCATCATATCCATTATTTCGGCCAGCTCTAATCTGATTCATCCCCGGACCTCGGCCTCTGTTGCCGTATCCCTGAACACCTCCAGCAGGCCCAAAAGCCATTAACCCAGCGCCGTTTCCATTGCCGAAACCTCCGTAGCCCTGATTGGCCATACCGTAACCATCTTGCCCAAAGCCTTGAGCATTGAAATCATATTTCCCCGTGTTATCGAATCCCTGATCGTTGAATCCGAATCCAGCATTGACAAAGCCGTTGCCTCCCATATTATCACCCAAGTTGACGTCCCCAAGCCCAACGTTATGGACAACAGTCTCATTCCCAACTCCGACGTTACCATTCACAGCAGCGGTAGCGTTGTTGACATTAGCAGCAGGTATATTGACTACAGGTGGAGCCACTGGCGTGGGAGTGCCATCTCCATGAACAGTATCGACTCGCACAGACTGATGCTCCTCATTACCGTGACCAGCATTTCGGGCCAACAGAGGTTGGACCATGGCTTGCAAATTCTCCTGACCTTTTGCAATAGCTTCCATGGTCTGCATAAAGAGAGCTAGCTTCTCGCGCACATCTTGCATCTCGTTCTGCATTTGATCCATGATTCTTCGACAGTTGGTGCGAGTAGAATAGCGATGCGGGTGTTGATCTGCAATCCTGAAAAGTACCTGGTATAGAGCAGGAAATAAGACACCATCCAAAGATTACCTGTAATGCAATATGAAGATGAATGCAATGCAATGTGTGTCTGTGCATTAGGGAAATTCATTCCCCGATTCTAATGTGAAGGTGTCGGTGCAGTGACAGTGCTAACAATATAAAGATCGGAGCTGAATCACAGAAAGCCTCATATATTGCAGAGAAATTAATAAGCCCGGAATACAATGTCACTGAAAGTACAATCAAGAAGGCATGACCTCAACCAACAATCTTGGTGATAGTCAGCACTTATGCAAATAAAGCATACAAGTTACTACATGAAATGATCAAATCCTCCCATAAGTCTGGTACTCTTCTAGCAGCTTCTTGGTCTCCGGATGACTGGGTCGAGCAAGCAGCCCTTCAACAAGATGGTTCCTTTTCTTAAGAACACGGCGTACGTCTTCAGCAGTTTCTTCCCATGCCCCCTCTCCGAAGCGACCTTCAAGTTTACGCTTTTGAGATACAGCTTCATCTCTGCCTTTGATGGCCTTGTTTAGTACATTCTGGAGACTGTACCGGGTCATCACTTCTTCTTCACACTTCTTGATGCTGGACTTCAACTGCTCTTCGAGGTCGGAAATTTGTTGCTTCAACTTATCCTCCCTCTTCTTATTGTTAGTGAGTGTGGCATTCCAGGTCTTATTGCAAGAAGAGATCTCTCGGTGAGCAATGTCAAGCGCTTTCTTCTTGGATTTAAGCATGTCATGGGAGCTTCTGAACTCCTGCCCTAGACGTTCGCGCTTCTTCCTCTCCTCAGTCAACTCAGCCCCTAACCTGTTCATTAGCTCAATCTGCTGTTGGAAAGCATACACGGCCTTGTTTTTCTCGCTGCGTATCTGGGCTAGCTCCTGCTCTAACCCTTCGTTGATCTTCATCAAGGCTTCTTTTTCTTTCACAACTTGCTCGTAGGCCTCCCTAGAAACAGTAGTTGGCTCTGCTACCGGAATAGGAACAAGGATTGGTGCATCTGGAAATGGCATCCTCAACTGACTGGCTCTCTCCTGAATCCACTCTCTGTAAGGTGCATAGGCTTGACAGTCATTCTTCCCTAACAACGGCTTCCCTCTTCGGTTAATACGTGTCCAGGCATGTTGCAGCTTGGCCCATAACTCCCCCTTCAAATCTCCGGTGAAGTACAGAGATTCCTGCACTTCTTCCTCCTTTGGCGGGTTCTTCAGCGCATATCCGAACTGACGAACCAACAGGGATGGGTTGTAGTTGATACACCCTTTTCTTCCAATCAGCGGCACATTAGGGTAACCAGAACAACTGAAGATAAGCTCGGATCCCAGCAGATCCCTATCAAACCATTCGACGTCTTCGGAAGATAGCCTCATCAGGCGCTCTGACCAGCTAGCTGTGGTTGCACTCTCCACAAAAGATCCCTTCATGGGAAGATGACTTTTGAACCACATATTCAGTAGAGGAGCACAGCAGTAAACAACCTTTCCCCTTCTGTTTTTGTTCTTGTAGTGCAAGGAGTGGTAGAAGTCTCCGATCAACGTTGGCACTGGATTGCCGGTAGCGAATAGATGGAAAGCGTCCAGGTCTACGAAGTTGGGCAAGTTAGGGAATAGCACGATCCCGTAAATGCATAGAGCCAAAATAGCGTTGAAAACCACCCAACATCCGCTCTTGGCGTACTCCTGAGCTTTGCCAACCAAGAAATCAAGAGAGAAACCTGAAACCCCAAGCCAAGAAGTTACTAACAGCTTTGCAACGTCCATATGCAAGGCTTTGGCTAAGTCCTCCAACTTGGGTTCAGCAGCAGAGTGAATAAAGGGAACCTTGTTCTGCACGGGTAGCTCAGTAAACTCCACATACTCCTCAATGGTGGGCCCTAGAATGAAGTCAGCAAACGTTAAACATCTCAATGCAGGGTCATAGAACTGCATCAAGGTGTATAGCCCGTTCATCTCATCAGTAGTGGGCTTGCAGACTAATCTCAGTAATCTCCCATGGCTCATTCTGAAGCTTCTCCTAACCTCTTCATCAGCAAGAGATATCAGACCAAGCAAAGAAGTAATATCAGGTGAAGGCAGCTTATACGCAACTGTTTTCCTCAAACCATCCATAGTCAACACTCAGAAGTCTGGGCACTAGAATCGGAGGATATGCAAATGCACCTGCAGCACAGACACACGTTAATGAGATGCAATGATAATGCAAACAATGCAATGCAAGTAACATGCAACAGGGACCAACTGCCGTAGCTGAATAGCCTGAACCATATCAAGAAGTCTCAGATAGACTCTATAGAAGTCCTCAAACCCTGGTCTCAGATAGACCTAAAACAAAGCTCCAACAATGGTCTCTGACAGGCCTCAAACCATAACTCCAACTGGTCTCTGGCAGACCTCAAGGCTCTCAACTGGTCTCTGACAGACCTCAGAACACATCTCCAAATGGTCTCTGACAGACCTCATAACTCTCCATAAATACCCAGGATCTCTGATCAAGAAATAACCGGTAGTCTGAAGGTCTAGTTACCTGCATAACCCCAAACCCTCTCACAGGTGGATGTCCTAGTAACTGACAAAGGTATGGCATCCTATGCGGTCGTCGGCGTCACGGACTTTCAGGGTTGATGATACGATTCCCAGAAGGAGTGGCATCATCAAATCCTGAAGAGGCCTCACTTAGCCAACTTCCAAATGATCGGTTCCCAGAGTCGACAATTCAGCTGACCAACAACCCCTTCGACCCAAAGGGTAGAAAAAGAAGCCAACCAGAAGAACCTCGTCCGAGTGTAGATTTCATGAGACACTAATGCAAGCAAAGCCGGCACGCGCCCACTACTTTCTACTCTAATTCTAGGTGCACTCAAGCCCAGGTCCGGCTTCTCACTCAATATCAGAACACCCGTCACACCCCAAGATACAGCAAGAATAATCCATATATACAAAGCTGAAAATAAAGGTCAGAAATATAAATCCATACAAAATCCTCGACGGGAAAACAAGCGTTAGGATTGACTCTCTTAAGGGACGTTGGATCCCAAATGCATAAGAACTATCGCAGTCCTTAGCAGCCAGGGGACGTTGGATCCCCAGCAGAGTCGCCAGCTGTCGCTACTGCGAAAATCGGCGCCGGCTGACAGAAGAGTCGCCACCGTGCGTTATTTATCCCACGGGAGGGAAAGGAAACGCTCAGAGTAAACCTCGCACAACACGGGAAAGGTATAGTCATCGCAACCAAAACCTGGATTCGGGAGTCGGTTACACAAGGGGAGAGTGTTAGCACCCCTCACGTCCGTCGTACTCGACGGGATCCACGCTTGTTTTCGGGTATGGATTGTTATTCTATCTACTCTAAAGGTTAAGGGTTAAAAGGAAAATAAAAGGAAAATAAACTGACTCGGCAAAGTATCGCACTTTATGCCTACGTATTCCCGTCTGGGACGAGAAATCAGAGTCAACGTAGTTCGCCTACCTACTGGAAAGGAGGGGAAGGTTGCTCGCTAGGATATCGCATCCTATGCCTACGTACTTTCACACAGCATGAAAGATCAGAGCAAACGTAGTTTGGGCCACGTACGACACAAGTCTGTCTTGATTGTTTTTATTCCTTCTGAAAAAAAAGGTTTTCTGATTAACAGTCCAAGCGGACAAAAATGACGTCTTGATGAGTTCACATTCTTTTACGGAAGAAGTGTCTTTTATTGTATTTGAAATCTTTATGGTGTTTTTCTGTTTGTTTTGAGAAAGGAGAGACAGAACTCTAACCTACGGTTGCGAAGGGAATCAAACTATCCTAATGTTATCATGCATGAGTTAAGACCTAGTGTCTATCATGCTCCTCTCTTGCGCAGAGAGAAACAGAGATCCTAAGGGAATAGACAGCAACAAAAACAATATCAGATATATACAGTAAAACAGTAAAATGCATGGATGTAACAATACAAGCGAGGCAAGGGAGTCCCACTCAACCTCGAACCTAGAAAACAATAGGCAAAAGTGAACAGGCTTCACTTTCAACCCAACAGGGTAAACAACAAACAATACAGCCAGGAAAACCAATCAATACATCAGAAATGAAATACAGCAAAAATAAACAGCCACAGCAGCTCTGCATCAACATCTGACTTCAAGTAATCTCCAAATAGCTACAAGCTTCAGCAAGCATCAATCTCCATCTACACAGCTTTCCAGCAAGGGCTTGATCATCAATCTTCAGTCTACAATGGCTTTTCTTCAAGTCTCCCACTTCAGGAGAAACATCAGTCAACCAGATGAAGTGAATGAATGCTAGACAGTTAATTACCTACTAAGGGTGGTCCATCAACTGTTAACATTAAACAGAAAGTTTCCTCTCAAAAGTTCTATCTTTCAAATACATTCACTGATCCTTCCAAAGGAAGGAGGTGGATATTTGAAAGAGACTTTGAATCATAGAGAAAGGATGGATGCAGACAAGGCACTCCATATTTGAGAAACAAGCTTTCTAATCTAGAGCTCTGCCTAGCTCCTAAACCCTAATCTCCTCAACAGCTGCTAGCAGGAATCCCCTCATCAACTCTGGAAGTTGGTCTTTAGTCTCTGGATCTCCAATGGCTTCATCATCATCATTCTTCAGCTTCCCCAATCCCCAAACAATCCCCATACCCACACAGACAAACAATAATCCCCAGAGGGCACACCACACCAATCAGACAAATATAGACAGTATATTAATAGCAGTAGGGGAATCCTGATTTTTCTAAGGGGATCTAATAACTACCCATAGCCCTCTATAGTCCCATAGCTAAACTATTTAATCCCTAAGTCCTAAGGGAAATGAACTAATTCACCTAAGTTATCACTTAAAACCCTAATTTGTTCATGTTGTTCACACCTAAACTAAACACCTAAAATTAAGTCCTAAAAATGGGAACTAAATTGTATCTACAAGTTGTATATCTAAACTAAACAACCTAAAAAGAATGGACAAAAAATATTAAAGCAACTATGAGAACAAAAAAAATCAAATTCATGTATGAAATGAAACACCTAAAATATGCATTTATTTGGAAAATATGGGAAAAATATCAAATAAAAAATAAAATGCAATTTTTATTTTTTATAATTTTCTAGACTCTTTAAAGAAAATTATGCAAAAAGAATTATTGAAAAATAATGTTTTTATGATTTATTATGATTTTTAGAAAATGCATGAAAAATGAAAAAAGAAATTAAAATGAAAATATAAAGCAATAAAAGGAGGGGGTATGAAGAGCAAACGCGCTCAGTTCATATTCCAGGTGGGCTGAGAAGTGGAGGGTGCGAATAGAACAGAACCATAGGCCCATGCAGCAATCAGAAATCAACCAAAAAATAAAAAAGTTAGAACGGTGTGAATAGCAACATTTCCAGTTAGAATCCAACCTGGTTTAAAATGCAATTCGAAGAGAAATCCAACCTGGTTTAAAATGGAGATACAGCTATGGAAATCCCTGAATCAATGCTTGCAAAGACTTGAAACTGATCCACACACCACCACTTTGATTCTGTATGCAAAGATCTAGGCTCAAACTTCCTGAATCTTGTCCTTGAGAAGTTCTTGCAATTTGGATGGTTATCTTGAACATCACGGTTCTTCCTCCAATTCTACCAATCTTGATGTGGATTATGCTGCTTGAATGATGATGATGAAGATTCAATCAAAAGATTCAATCAAAAGATGTGAAGATTGATGGAGATTTGAGAGAGTTTATGAAGCTTATGCAAAATGGAGAAAGTGTGTATAACTTGGGGTTTTGAACAAATGAAATCACCAATCATGGCATGAACTATCTCTTATCAATATATAGGTGTCCTTAGAACCTCCTAGAAACTTGGAGAAGTTTCCCTTGCATTCTTTCCCTTGAATTTGGTTTATGTACCTTCCATTACAAGCAACCATGAATAACTCACAAATTATGAACTAAGCTCAAAATTCTACTTTAGCCAATGTCTTTAAAATGATCTTTCCATTCAAAATGACCTATAATTTTGCTTCATTTGGCCAAGATATGAAAAATCTCATTTTTAAGTCCATTTTTATTCATTAAATCCAACAATTTTAAAACCTTGTGCTATGAATCTTTCCAATCTCTCATGGTCACTTTTCTAGACTCAAAATGTCATTTGGAACAAGTTTGATGTTGTAAAGTTTTCCATTTGAAGCTTCCTTGTATGAGTTTTGGGCATAGGTTAAAATGACTTGTAATTCTCAGATGACCAAAATACCCTTTGCTTGCCAAGACCATACGTAGAGTTCCACAAATCATATGAAGGCATACTATACCATTCTAGAAAGCTAAGACAATGAGGAACAACTCTTATGTTTACCAGAAATTCATTTGAAATCTCCTTGAGGGGTAAATATTGCTTGGAAGTCAAGTCACTTTCACAGACAAAATTTCAGATACCTCAGATGACCTGTAACTTGCAAGGACCACAACTTGAGTTCTATAAATCTCCTTGATGTCTTCCACCACTCAAATTAAAGGTCTTGATATCCTCTACAAGTTTCATGCGGGCCAAGGATCCATTTGAAGCTTGCATTTTGACTTATCTTGCTTGGAAATTTGACCTAAACTAGGGGATTTTACACAGAAACCCTAATTTAGAAACTCCTCTTCTCCTTGATTTCTCTTGAATCCTTCTTGGAATATCACCATATCCTTATCCATGTGTCAAATGATGAACCCCACATCTCTCCAATAGACCCTAATGCCTTTCAATCAATCAATTGACCTAAAGTTGACCCAGGGTTGACCCAGATGAAACCCTAGTTGACTGTCTTCAACTGCAATTCTTGTGACCATACCAATGACTTGTCTCCTTCTCCAAATGACTTTCTAAGTCCTCCAAGATGTCTAGATACTCCCCATGCTCAGCCCACAGCTCACACTTTCCTTGATGATCCCCAGATACCCTCAGATAGGAGATGGACTCAATGCTTGATCTACTGACTTCTTCAACTTTCAAATTCTTTTCTGATGACTTGAATGAGATTGAATTTGGATAATAACCTCTTAATAGGCCTCTAGAGATGAGAATAATGATTGGTCCCCTGTTGAATGATTGACTATGCTTGTGCTATGCAGATGAGTAACCTATGTACATGACTCTATATGCAAATGCTAATGATATTGAAACATAAACCAAGTGGATACGGTTGAGCAAATTTTAGGGTGCAACAGTAAGGAGTTGAGAAGTCCAAATGAGCTTGCAAGAGTAGATAGCGAAATAGAAAAAATGAAATGAATGAAGAAACCTTTTATATGGGAGTGGGAACCATAAAGGATTCTTTGGACTCCCATATAGTTTTGAAAAACTCAACATGTTTCTGACATGTGCTACTAGTGCTTAAGATTTAAAAAATAGACCATCATTACTTACATTAAATGGAAGTAAGCGTGATCAGATGAATGATTGATTGACATTCCCAACTGTCAATTTTTATCTAATCAAGAGACATTTGGCATGTGACTTTCCCTTAAAATAAGTGTGTACATAAACTAGTCACCTTAAATGGAAGACTCACCCCTAACTGAGCCCTCTATCTACTTTACACTTATCTCAAACACTTTTCCTCTCCCACTCTTATATATTTCTCTCTTTCATATATCACCCCCTTTTCTCTTTCATATCCCTCCTTTTCTCTCTTTGTCTGTATATCTTTCCCTTTCTCGATCTATCATATATTCTCTATCTAATCCCCACTCTCACTCATATTCCATCAATACAATCTCTATTTTCTTAAATTATAGTAAAATTTATATTATTTTGTTATGTCTAATAAACACGGACGAAGCCAGAAATTTTGTGTATATATATAATATTTAATTTTCAAAAATATAATTTACATCATAAATATTCTCTATGATCTTTCATATTTTGAAAATATTGAATAATTTTTTCATTTTTAACATTAACAAAATTATCTCTTTCAATGTAAGTTATAAAGTCACTAAAGATTAAAATTAAAAAGTTTATCTTTTAAAAGATCAAAATTGAAGAAGAAACGAGTAACAGAGAAGTGCTTTACAGTAAGAGAAAGAAAAAAAAACAAAAATTGAAGATAAATAATAATAGAAAAAAATATTTTTTTTTAAATTTTATTTAACGAATTTATTTTATTTAATATATGAAACTAATTATTTAAAAAACATGAATACTAAGTAATTACATTTTAAATGTAATGGAATGATATATTTAAAAATTAAACTATTGTGGTAAATCTCATTCCTAATTGTTAGCACATTTAATATCTAACTATATTATTTAATTACTATTGTGGTAATTGTGGTGGGGGCATGGGTCCACCCTTTGAGACAAATAGCTCCATCCCTACTAATAAATAATGTTTTGCGAATTAAACACATCCTCATCAAATTACATTATATGAACACGATCTATCATATATTCTCTATCTAATCCCCACTCTCACTCATATTCCATCAATACAATCTCTATTTTTTAAAATTATAGTAAAATTTATATTATTTTGCTATGTCTAATAAATAGTGTTTTGCGAATTAAACACATCGTCATCAAATTACATTATATGAACAAGGCAAGGGATCCAACATAAAGGAAATTTGGGTTAATTAACTCGTATTCATATGGATAAATTATGATTTATAAGGATTAAGGTGTGTGTTTTCTCAAGGAGTCCATCAATCTTGGTCAACGAGTGCCCTACAGAGAAAGTTAATATTTATAGGAGTCTGTCCAAACATTTTTTTATATACGACATTATTTTTATATATGGGAAATTTACTGTTTATTCAAATATTTTTATAAGTGATATCAAAACAATCATATTCTTTATACAAGTAAAACATGTATTGTTGATCCAAATGTTTTTTTTATAAAGGGTGTTATTTTTATATATGGGAAAAAGTTTACTGTTGATATAAATATTTTTATAAATGATACTTAAACAAAAATAATATTTATACACAAAAAAAAAAATATTATTGATCCAACTACGAAAAACAAATCTGTTTTGTTTATTAAAATTTATATAATTAAGTAATGATTGGATAAATGTTTCATGAATGCAAATACATGAAAAAACATATCAATGATCCAAATTAAAAAAAAAAAGTGTTTACTTATTAAAAATTAAACCATTAAAATAATGATTTAATAAATGTTTGTTATTTATGCAAATACGAAAAAAAAATATGTATTTATTACTTATTCAAATACGGAAAAAATATGTATTTATTACTTATTCAAATACGAAAAAAATAAAGGGTGATATTCAAAATATACTTTTGTTTTATTCATTCTCCAACGCATAAAAATTATCAAAACAAAAACAATCTTAATATATAGAAAAAGTCTAAACTTTTTTACAAACGACATTATTTTATTTTCGATAAAAAAAAAATTTTTTGATCCAAATATTTTTATAAATTATGTCAAATAAGTGAATGATTGATCCAAGTATTTTTATAAATAATACTTAAACAAAAATAATATTTGTATACAAGAAAAAGTTATATGAATGATTCAAATATGCTTCGTTTATTAAAAATTATATAACTAAATAATGATTGAATAAATGTGTGTCATTTATGTACATACTGAAAAAAATATACTACTAATTTTTGTTTACATTTCATCTTCAATATGTATTACTATTTCAATTTAAATTTATTATTATTTTTATGTTTTTTTTTTCTTTTTTCAACTTTCTATTTTTATTAGAGTCTACAAACAAATGCATGTCTAAAACCATATCCCGCCTAAAACTTTAGTCCGAAAAAAAAAAGTGTGTCCAAATACTTTTTTGTAGTAAAAGATATTATTTTGTTATGTCGAGTACTTAGTGTTTTACGAATTAAACACACCCTCATCAACTTACATTATATGAACAAGGCAAGGGGGTCCAATATAAAGGAAATTCGGGCTAACCTATATCAATATGGATAAATTATGGTTTGTAAGAATCAATGTGTGTGTTTTTCTCAAGGAGCCTGCCGATGTTTGTCAACGAGTGTCTTACAGAGGAATTTAATATTCATAGCGAAGTTAAGCAGGGTGGTCCCTTAGCCCTTTTCCTTTTTTCTTCTCGTGGTGGAGGGCCTAAGTATTGTGATGTAGAGTGTGACTTTGTTAGGGCCTTTTCTAGGTTCACATTGGCAACCAATGGCTTGGTGGTTTCATGCCTTTAGTATGATAATGATGTTCTTCTTCTCGGTGAGGCGTCGATCGACAATCTTTGGACTATTCAATTTGTTCTCCAGAGCTTTGTGTTGGCATTAATTTCTCTAAAAGTTGTTTTTGTGGGCTTAATGTGGAGGGGTCATTTTCGGAGGTGGTTGAGAAGTTTGAAAGTCCAGTCACATTATTGTATGGTATCGTTCACTTGTTTTGATTTATTTGCTAATTTGAGTGTACATGTTATAATTTGTCATCATGTTTGCAATTTTCTTATCATTTAATATTTGTGTGTTTGTATTTTATTCGCATTCGAGTTCTATTATAATCACTTTGGCAATTTAGCAATTATACCATTAAGACCCCTCAATATTCAATATATTTAGAGAGTTTGATTCCTTAGTATTATCTCTTTTTCAGTCTAGCAAGTTGTCCTTTTGCGTTTCATCAAACGTGGCTTGAATCACAAGTTAGAAATCTTAAAATTAATATGTTGAGTGTTTGATTTGAATCATGTACTAAATGCGAGTTAAATCATAAACTTATGAAAATCGGGATTTACTTTTGGTCTGTGTCACAATTGTGAAAAACACCCGGCGGAAAAATAGAAGAGTCGCCACCGAACGCTATTTATCCCAAAGAGAGGGAAAGGAAACGATTGAATAAAACCTGAAGAACGGGAAAAGACAAGGTCATCGCAACCAAATCTTGGGTTCAGGAATCGGTTACACAAGGGGAAGGTATTAGCACCCCTCACGTTCGTTGTACTCAACAGGATCCATGCTTGTTGTCTAATCAAAGAGTGTGTTTATCTATACGCTACTGCTAAACGGAAACGAGAATAAAAGAAAAAGAAAGAGAATCGATAGGACATCTTCGCCCTATGCCTACGTATTCCCTCGTGCAATGGGAAAGTCAGAATCAACGTAGTTTGGAAAACTACGGGTGATGGGGGGGAAAGTTGCTCGCCAAGACATCACCGTCTTGTGCCTACGTATCCTCATCTGGTATGAGAAATCAGAGAAAATGTAGTTCAGGTAATGAAACCACAAGTTGGTTAAGTGTTTTTTATGAGTGACGCTAAGTTTCCATTCCAGCAGTTAGGGTCGATGCATGTTTGCGATAGAACAGAAAAATAACGTTCTCTTTTCTGAAAATGATTTTGAAACAACAATCTCAAAGGATAAAAGGTTTGAGTTTTGTTTGTGAGTTTTAGTGAAGCGAATTAGCTTGCTTTGTGATTCACGTTGCACTAAAGACTATGACATAGGAGCGAATGCGTCGCATATTGCCAAAAGGGCATACGCTAAACACTCTAGATGAGTGAGGAGAAACCCCCCACTCATCATTTCCCATATGCTTAAGGCTCGTAGCGTACAACAATCATCATATTTATTAGATGAGTTAGAATGTTATTTGAGATGAGAAGAGAGACGCACAAAAGGTCTAAGGGAAACTCGGCCCTAACGTTGTCATGCAAAGTGGTCCTAAAGTTGAGATACGAAAGGAGATTCTATCCTAATGTTAGAATGCAAGAGATGGACCTAAGGTTGAGGTTAAAAGGGACTAGCCTATATGTTATCATGCTTGGATTAAACTCCTATTGTATATCTTACTCCAAATTTAATTGGAAATTAAATTGGGATAAGAACCCTAAGGGACCATGCAAAGAAAAAACAAAAACAAGAAAGCAAGGCTAAAACAGCAGCTACAACAGTGCCTCCTGCACAAGACAGCAATAAAATTCAGCACACAAGCAAGACAACATATAACAGTACATGTTTCAGCACAAAAACAGGTGTGAAGATCCAGGCAGCAAACAAGTAAAGCAAAGACAACATGCAAGTTCAAAGCATGGATAACTGTGGAAAGTAGGACAACAAGCATGTTTCAATGCAATTAAACAAATGCAAACAACCATCATGGATAGACATCACATAAGTATGAATATTCTTTGACAATCAATCATAAATGATCAACAACACATCATACAAGAATCATTCATCAAGCAAACAACATTAACATGTTAAACGCTCAAAACAGAAACCAAAAGGTGCGCGTCGAAGAATCGAGAACGAATATTCAAGAACGTGAAATATGTCAAAAATAATTCACATAAGTGCATCATATCAATCCATGAGGTTTACATGTGGAAAGGAGCTCAAACAAGCAAAAAATGCAACAACAACAACAAAAAAAAGGCAATCTGCCCAGAGTAACAGGTTACCCTATATAAGGCAACGGGTTATTTGATGAAAAACAGCCCAGAAACATGAAATTTGATTAGGTAACCGGTTACCTTATATAAGGTAACCGGTTACTACTGAACCAGAAGCAGGAAATCAGTTTTTAAAAGCAGTTTTTAGCATCAAACAACTTCTCTAATCATCCATATGAATATGATATCAATCAAGCACAAAATTATCATCAAGAAACAGTTATCAAACATCATTTGGAGGGAAATGGTGAAAATTGAAACAATTCTAGATCCTTCTAAATATGATCAAGTGAAATCAACAGTTGAAAATGATTGGGAAATTGCACATGATGAAAATTCAAATTCTTTGGCCAATTTTGTTTGAAGTATCTGGCTACCCTATATACAGTAACTAGTTACCACATTAAAAAATGCCCATATTAGCGCCATGTGGAGGGAATCCTGTACAACTGCTCGTTGCCACCTGTTCTGAGCTCCGTTAAGCCTCTAAAACTTGCTCTTGAATATCATAACTGTAAGAACACATGAAATAACATGTGTATTGTCTCCTGAGCTGAAAATTAACCTGTTGAATAAAATAAAATCGACCGCTCGATCGATGGGTAAAATAAATACCTGAGCCTCTAATACTTACTGTTTAAACTCTTGCAATAAAAGGGAACCCAGAGCCACAGAAACACCTTGATCCCATGCCTCAAGAACAAATGCTATGATATGCAGAAATGCAAAATGCAAAGAAACATAAGCCAATAAAGGATAAAACGAAAGGGAAAATTTTGGGGTGCTACAGACTGCTTTATTCGAATCATAAAATAAACCTGATTCGATTCTTATACTCTTGTAACTCGAATCAAATGTTATCCATGAGTCAAATCATGTGTCTTAATGAAGTCACATTTGGGCTCTGCTAAAATATATTTGAATCACGAACTTAACATGATTTGAATCATGTTATCTTGTGATTTGAATCATGATTTCCTCTTGACTCGAATCACAGCTTCACAAAATCCAATTTTTCTATCTTATATTTGAATAGTTGTTTCTTGATGAAAGCAAAAAGTGTGAAAAATTAAAAAAGGTTGAAACCCATTTTTGAGACAAAAAATACAATTTGTCTTCTCTTTTTTAGTGTTTCTATACCCAACACAATTATTCTTTCACTTCTTCACTATAACAACTTCTTGAATGTTAATACATATCAAGTTCACTTCTTTTTGTTGCACTTTGTTCTTGTATAATTTATTGTTGTTTTGTGAGTGAATTAGAGAGAGTGAGTTGATTAATCTTGTGTGTTCATCATGATTAATCAATCTCATGATATCAATCAAGAACCAAGACCCATTTACCCATAAATTAGAGAGAATCTTTTGTTTGTGTGTGTATGTGTGTGTATTCTTCTTTCACCTTCATCTAATTACTTGACTAACACATTGCGAATTTGACTGTTTGTGAGATATTCTGGCACTGTTCATCATCTTCATCCTTAGTTTTTTTCCGTTGTTGAGGACCTTCATCTTTAAAGATTGAGTGGTAAGGGAGACTAGTGGTACATTAGGGTATCTAACATTTTTTGTGTGAAATTTGTTGTTTGTAACATGTGCATATATCATTTCTTGAATGCAGTTTGGTTTTAATTATTATTTATCAAGGGGGAGTTTTGAATATACTCCAAGCAAGACTTTGGAGAGCTCAAGTATTAATAATCCCTAAGGCGGAGTTAGAGCTCAACTATTAATGGTCCCTAAGGCGGAGTTGGAGGTTGTCCTTCTTTGGTTATGTTGGAAAAAAGATTTTACACAAATAAAGTTGAGAGTTATCCAATAAATACTTAGTTAATGCAAATCGCTCAGACAAGAAATCAATGGGATCAAGTGGATTGCCACACACAAATACTTGGAACAGGTTATTGTGAATAACAAGGTTATTAAATCAAGACCTTTACATATATCATTTTTGTTAGCAGTTTCAGTGTCTGAATCAACAGAGGAAATTATCATGTGATAGTTTGTCATAACCAAAATGCTTGTATCAAACTTATCAAAATTCTGGAAAATAATTATTATTCAGTGGTTAATTAACACCATTGGAGAGTGGATTAGTAAAAGCGAGGATGAACGTTGAACCACTATATATCTTTGCATATCTTTTTCGCTTCCCTTATCTCCTTTTAATTTTTTAGTATTCATTAATATTTCTATTACATTAATGCATTATTGCATCGATTGTATATCATAGAATATAGACATTTATTATAGAGATTTAATGTATAAGCTTAGGATTGTGATGCATCAATCTTATTAGATTATCATAGACACAATTATGTTTTGAATGAATATCTATTTAAAGTGTTTTTAAATCGCTTTGTTTAAAGCAGTTTTAGTTGTCTTGTGATTGACTTGCATTAGAAGCAACCAAGTCCTTAGTTATATCATGTATTATTTCACTTGGTACAATTCATTTAGATGCTTTCAAGCTCTCAGATTTTGTGTTTTGCGTCTGCGATCTTAAAATATTTGATTTCGTTTATGGGACGTAAAATATTTTTGGAATTGTTTTAAAGGGAGAAGTTTTGTTCAACCCCCTCTAGACTTTTTGTGTGTGTCCATAATCTCACCCAATAAACTTTCAAAATTATAGAGTTAAGACTCTCTTTTTCAAGTACTTGGATCTCATTATAAGGGATAACCCTAAGAGGAAATTTATTTGGGATCCACTTATATGATCTCTCATAAACTCAGGGATTAAGAACACTATGGTGTAATGGATAAAAGTTTGTAAGCACTGGAATTTATGAGGCATATGTGTGTGAGACTTGAAATTTGTTAATCTTGCTCTCTTAGATAAAAGGCATTGATGGATCCTTATCGAAGGTCCATCTTCTTGGCGACGTATGAAAATTAGTTTTCCATGACTTTACTTAGTGGTCCCATTGTTGAACTCAAATAGGCTTCCCTTTTTTTATAAGGTTGTCTCTCTACTCGATATTAAGCCTGATTCGATTACTAACGATTTCTTGTTAGGGGCACGTGGGACGGAAGATTTGGACATTGCTCTCAAGACCGCTCTAGAGATTCTTTGGGTATCATCAATTCTGTTAAAAGTGAAGATTTTTGGGTGGAGGCTACTGTTGGATAAGCTTCCAACTAAGTCAAATTTGGAGGTCAGAGGAGTAATATCTAATGCCCATGATTCTGTATGTGTGTTTTGCTTTCACAATTTTGAATCTTTGGTTCATGTTTTCGCTTGTCCAAAAATGATGTCGGTTTGGAAAGCAATTTATCAATGGGTAGAGGTGAAGTGGGGTTGTTTAGTTAATTGTTGTCATCATTTGCTTCAGTGCTTTGCGAAAGTCGTAGGCGAGTCTTCAAAAAAGACGGCTTGCTTAATTTGGATGTGTACATGTTGACGCATTTGGGAGCAAAGAAACCAAATCATTTTTAACGATGGGTTTGAGGGTTTAGGTCAGTAGAGGAAATTGTTAAAAAAATTATTATTACCCTTTGGAGTTGGTTAGTAATTAGTTCCTACCCTAAAATTACATGTAATTTTTACGAATAGTATAAACGACCTTTCGATTGTAAGAAATTTATTATAACTTCGTAGTGTAACTGTATTTTGTATCTACCGTGCGAAATATTTTTTATATTCCTACTTTAATACATTTTCTTTGATTATAAAAAAAAATTACTATTAAAAGAACTATTTTTTTTTTAAATTAAGTATTTTTTGCACCGTAGAAATTATTAATCTCTAAAGTTGATGAGTGCCACAATGGACGGCAAAATTTTCCAAAAAAAGTTTAACAGTACAAGGTGTTTAGAATTGAATTTGAATTCAAGCTCTCTAATTAAGTTTTAAGAGACCACTTGTTAAAAGAATTAAGACCTTTAATGAATTTTCATTATGCTATTAGTTGTAATTGACGAGTTGAAGTATTACGAATACTCTAGATTTAATAGTTTTTGCTTATACACAAATATTCATGCAATAGAGTAAAATGGAGTTTAAAATATAAAAAAAAGGATGACAAAACCCGTATGTAGCGGTAGCTAGGTTGAAAAAACCAAAGAAAAAGTACTATATGAAGTAAAATACGTATTAAAAATAATAAGAAGGTTCCATGAATCAAGGGTCGAGATCATGTGACTAGACCCATAAGACAAGGAAATAACCCAAACTTTGAGGTTCTTTTTTTATTTTTCTTCTCACTCTCTTTCTTTCTTCTTTTCTACCTCTCTTTCTAATTATCCAAATCACACTTTGTGTTCAACTCAAAATCAGAGTGTGAGAAACATATCTTTCTGTGCACAATTTCATGCTTGTAGATTTCTGAAGCTTCTTCTTTTCTTGTCTGTGTTGACAAAATCCACAACAGAAAGTGCAATGATAGGTTTCAGAGAAAGAGATAGGACAAGAGAGAAAAGGCTTTCTTTAACAAGAGCTTCAATTTTGTTGCTTTGGGTCTTCTTAGTTTTCGCTCTAATATTAACATTGTTTTACTCCATCAACAACGAAACAAACAACAACAACAACAAAAACCATTCTTTTAGGTTACTCAGACAACAGCATCAGCAACAGCAACAACAACGTAGTATCAACAAAGCACTAATGTTTCATGCAAGTACAAGAAAAAGATCAAGAACAAGAACAAGAAGTACTGATTTTGATGATCAAGCTGGTTCTCCAGAAAAAGCACTTTATGGTGACGAGAAAAGATTAATTCACACCGGTCCAAACCCTCTTCACAACTAGAGCTATATCTATAGCTATATCTATATATGCATGGTAGGGGTTTTTAATTTTGTATGTTAGCTAGTTTTAATTTAAGTGCATATCATGTATTGTAATATCTCTCTATGTTTGTTTTTATGTTATTATTTTGGATCTGAGAAGAATGAGAGCATAGCCTTAGCCTTTTCAGTAGGAAAAAAAATATGAAAAGGCTAGTGTTAATGCTCTCTTTTCTTTTGCAGTAATGAATTTCTTTCTTTGAGTGTATGAATTAATTGAAATTTTTTAATTAATTTAATGTTACTCATTTTCTCATATCTTCATCTTCTTCTTGTTCTGGTTCTGGTTCTGAAATGCAATTAGAGAAATTTTTTTAAAAAAAAGTACAAAGTACGCTAATGTTACAGTCACTAGTCACTGCAAGAAACTGCAACACCATTGATTCAGTGACTGAGTATGTAATTTTGTGCGGAATTTCTAACATTAACCAACAATGAGTCAAAGATGAAATTACTAGTTGATTAAGAATTTTTTATATTTGAAGATCAGAGATTAATTAAGTTGGAAAATTAATTTTAAATCTGTGTGCAGATGAGTTCGTTGACGTTAATTTTTATTTGTTTTCTAATTAAGGAAATGATTTTTTATATGTATGAATCATGATGCACATGCATACAGTTGTGAATTGATGAAATATTATGATTAAGAAATACGGCAGAATACTGACATTGCATTTACTCCCCTCACCGTCAACTAATGCACTTCTGTATCCATAAATTTTAAACAAAATGCTTAATTAATTTTTCCTAGGCTTTAAAATATGGATCTACTAACTTGATGCTACAATTAAAATATTTTAATCGAACAAAATAGTAAGTATTATTTAAGGTTTTAAATAATATTATTTAACGTACGTATTTCAATAAAATATTTTTTATACTAAATATGAAAATAAATAAATAAAAAAAATAAAATATAAAACTAAAAAAAATATTAAACCATTAATTTATTAATTTATTAATTTATTTTATTAAATTATTCTGTAACGGTTTATTAGGGAAAAAAATAATATTTAAGGAAATTTAAATTTTTGTGTTTTTTAAAGTGTGTTTTATGGAAAAGATATAAAAAAAATTTAATTGTTGTTTTTAATGAAATAAATAAGAGAGAAATCAAATTAAATATAATTTATATTTAAAAAGATGCATTTTTTAGAAAAAAATATTTAAATGTAATAAATTTGATGTTTTTTACTTATAATTTGTTAAAAGAAATGAATATTTTTTGCTTGTAAACGTTACGAAGAAAGTAGTATTTTGTATTTATATTGTTTACTTATTTACTTTAACTATTCATTTATAATTATTAATAAAATATTTTTATTAATTTTATTAAGTGAAAGTTTAAATGTATGGTATTTGGATCGAATTTTAGTGTGGACGAATGTAGCTTTATAATTTGAGAGGAGTTATGCATGTTGTAATTGAAGTCTGTTCAATCATGATGTCAAAATATGTTAGTTTTGTGTTTAAGTTAGCTTGTCGAATTGAGTCTTTCTTGTAAGCTCAATTGTTAAGTTAGCTTGTAGTCAAAGTTATATTAGTAGTATATAAATAGACTAGTTCTCTCAGGTTGTTGAGAGAGATTAATTGTTGGTATTCACTTGTAATCTTTGAACCTTTATTGAGAAAGTGAATAGTAAAATAGTTTTAACCAATTCTTATTCTTCTTCTACCTTCTTCTCTCTCTTTTATAAAACCTAATAGGATTTCTTGTGTTTTTTAAGAAACTCAATATTTATCTCATAACTTTGTTCAGTTATTGATGACATTGTTTCACAACAAATTAGTGCGGTGAGCGTGGAGGGGAAAATGTCATCAATAAAGTATGAGATTGAGGTATTCATCTGTGTGAATGATTTGGTTTGTGGCGCTTGAAGATGCAATCTCTTCTTGTTCAACAGGGTTTATTAGAAGCGTTGAAAGGATCGGAGAAGGTGGACATTGACTTATCAGAGAAGGAGAAGACAACGATGATCGAAAAAATCCATAGTGCCATTATATTGAGTCTTGGTGATAAGGTTCTTCGATAGGTTTCCAAGGAGAAAACTGCAGCAGGTGTGTGGACAAAACTTGAAGGTTTGTACATGACGAAATCGTTGGTTAATTGTCTCCACCTGAAGCAAACTTTGTATTCATTTAAGATGAGAGAAAACAAAGCCTTTGCTAAGCAACTAGATATGTTCAACAAGTTGATTCTTGATCGTGAGAATATCGAGATCAAGATTGATGATGAAGATCAAGCATTGTTGTTGTTGTGTTCTTTACCTAAATCTCAAGCTCATTTCAAAGAAACTCTCTTGTATAGAAGGAATTATTTGACCTTTGAAGATGTTCAATATGTCTTGTACTCTTAGGATTTGAATGAACAGAAGAAGAAAAAACCATCTTCGGTTGGTGAAGGTTTGTTTATTAAGGGGAAATTCTTGAAGAAATATGGTAGGTTTGAGAAAAAGAAGGGTAAAGTTCTACAAAATTCTTATAGTGGTAATGCTCCTACTATTAAGTGCTATCATTGTAAGAAAGAGGGTCGTACAAGAAAAGTATGTCCTGATCAAGTGACTAATCATGATGGAAAAGATAATGGTAATGCAACCATTTTGTAAGGTGGTTTTGAATCATCTAATGTCCTGGTGGTTTCAAGCAACGACTCTAGTAAGGAGTGGATTATGGATTCAAGGTGTACTTGACACATGACTCCAAACAAAGATGTGTTTGAGGAATTGTGTGATCAAGATGGTGGATCATTGCTACTGAAAAATTGAAGGTGAGAAAAACACTTAGAAGGGGGGGGGGGGGGGGGTTGAATAAGGGTTTTAAAACACTTTGGGATATAAAAAATAACACAGATATTTTTATCCTGGTTCGTTTGAACTCAAACTAATCCAGTCCACCCTACCCAGGTGATTTGCCTTTCTTAACAAGGACTTAATCCACTATATCAAACATGATTACAGTGTAAACCACTAAGACAACTGTCTTACTCTTCTCAAGAAAATCTGACCACAACTTGGTCTTCTCAAGGAAATCTTTTACAAAGATAAACTAACAATTTGTGTTTAATGATTTGCTTCTAATAAGCTATATCACAACAGTGATGTTTACACAAAGTTAAGAACAAACATGAAAAATGTTAAGCTTGAAGAATATTTGAATGAGAGCTTGTAAGTTGGTTTTCTTTCAAATGATTCGTCAAAAATTGGAAAGATGTTGAAGCTTGTTTAAATACTACTTCAAGTCTTTATCTCAAAGACAGTGCATGTTGTACGTTCTGCTGCTTCTGTTGCCTTTTTGTCCTCTAATGACTTTTCCTTTCCAGGAAGAGGAATGTTCAGACATGTGCTTTGTGTCTGAATTCTTGAGTCATGCATAAATGAGGAATAGTGTCGTTGGAGCAGACGTTGGGATTAGCAACGAATCTTTTCTTTGAGCTGGCATCTTTTCAACTGAATAAACTAACATCAGATCCTCTGATGTAGTTTCTTGTTCTTCAGATCAGAGTCTTGCAGCAATAGTGCTTAAAGCGTGAATGTAACCAACAGTGCAGAGTTGAATATCAGATCCTCTGCACTTGCAGCGTGAAGTACTTCCAGAGTCTTCTAAAACAATGTTGTACGCTATTTAATCAAATCCTTCTTGGCTTCACTTAGAGTCATCTGTAGCAGATCAGAGTCTCTTCAAGCAGCGCTCAGAGTCTTCTGAAATGTTGCTTCTGACGCTCAGAGTCTTAACGTTCTTTTCACTTGCAGATGTAGTTTTTGCTTCCAGATGAATATATAATTTAAGATCTGAAACAAAATTACTTAAACACAATTAGAGTATATATTTCCTTTATGCAAAATTTCATTTATGTTATCATTAAAACAATGAGATATATTAAACATCAATCTGTGTTCTAACAATCTCCCCCTTTTTGATGATGACAAAAACATAAGAAATTTTGTTCAATAAATAAGGAAAGATAAATATAACTCCCCCTGAGATTGTGAATCTCCCCTGAATCGAATACCATAAAAAAATACTTCCCTTTTTGATTGAGTATTCTTTTCAGAATCAGAGCCTGGTTAGGTTTTCTCAGAATCAGAGCCTGGATTCTGAAACCTGGTTAATTCTCTTCAGAATTAGAGCCTGGTTTATTTTTCTCTTCAGAATTAGAACCTGGTTTGTACTTTTCAGAATCAGATCTTGGTTTGGATCTTTTTCAAAAACAGAGCTTGGTTTAAATCCTGATTTGGATCAAAGCCCGATCTATCTGATTTAGGAGCTTTCATAGTAACTTTTATGAATTAAGTCAGATGCAACGTTATAGTTCTGAAAGACTAAAATTCAATGTTAGTTATAATTTATTATGTCTGAATTCCATTCTGGTAACTGTTTATTTGAACAATTTTAATTTCCATTTTCTCCCCCTTTTTGTCATATCAAAAAGAAAAAACTTTTTAAGACATAAAAGAATAACAAAGAAAAATGAATATAATAAAATAGATAGAAACAAAAACCAAACAGATGCATTGATCAAGCATAATATTCAGAGGATAACAAACATAATCAGAACAAATAAAATATGCACAAACAAACAGAAAAACAACTAAGGTTGGCGAGAGGCTATCATCTCCAGAAGGTTTGTAATCTCAGAAGTGGATTCTTCTTGCCTAGCCATCCAAGTCTTTATCTCATATGTTGTTTGTTCTTGCTTGATCATCCAAGATCTGATCTCCGTGTTGCTGGCTTCAAGCTTAGAAAACTTCTCTTCAAGATTTGGATTCTCTTTCTTGATTTCAGAAGATGTAGGATCAGATGCAGGAGCAGAGGCAGACGCATTCTCAATAACCATAGCAGATGCAGTCTCTTGAATCACTGAGTCAGAAGCTTGATTCAGAACCATCAGAGTAGACTGGTTTGGCACAAGAGTTTCTTCAGCAACAGCCGCTTCTGAAGGAGCATCTTCAGACTTAGGTTCTTCAGCAAGTGCATTGTCCAGAGGAAGAACTGTAGGTCTACTCATATTCAGAAGAGTCTGTCTGATAACTTCAGCAAATCTCACCTTTGCATCATCAAAGCAAATGGTGCGAAGGTTTAAAGCTACAGAGTTAAATCTTGATATAAATATGTTCCAAGTGGCTTCAGAAGCATCTGGATTCACACTAGACAAGCACTCCTTCTTTACAGAAGATATCCACATGTTTAGTTCCTTTTTGAAGCCATCAAATAACGTACTAACATCCATTCTAGGTTTTGGTTTCAGAAAGTTTTCTAGAGGTGGTGTTTTGGTGGTTTCAGATGAGGAAGGAATGGAAAATGAAGGAATGATGAAGAGAGGACAAGGATAAGGTGTTGAAGGTTTAGTAACAGTCTTTGGTACAGATGAAATGAAATCAGAAGACATGGGATAGAATGGAACAAAAGCTGATGTGGGTTTTGGAGTTAGTTGAGAAAGGATAGGTTCAGATGGAATGAATACATCTGGTTGTTTTGGTTCATAGCCACGGAGTGAAGGGGGTGAGGTTACTTCTGGAGGTAAATCAAATTCAGTAGAATCAGATGATGCAGAAGAATGACAAGATGTGGAAGAGACGTCAAACATAATTTTCAGGGGTTGTACATCAAGAACATCAGAATCAGGTATAAATGATTCAGATGTATGAGGTTGTTCTGGTTGAGGATCATAGGGAATGGGCTCTTCTGGTTGTGGTTCAGAAGTTTGTGGTTTTGGTAGGGGAAGTTCAGAGGGTTGTTTTTCAGATGGGTGTGGTTGAGATACAAAAGGTTGTTTTGTTTTAGGAGTAGGAGGAACAGGTTCAGATGTTTCTGGTTCAGAAGGGATGGTTTCAGGTTCATGAGGAGGAGAGGGTGAAGGTGAAGGAATGGGTTCATAGATAGGGGGATCAGATGTTAGTACCTCTTTGATAGTTTCTAATATGGAATCTAAACTAGCCTCAGGAGGATTAGCTTTTTGCTTCTTGACCCTCTTTAGTTTAACAGAAGCTGCTTTGCCATAAGCTTTCCTCTTTGGTTTTGAAGATCCTTCTTCAGAAACTTTCCTCTTCTTCCTGTGTCTATCTCCATAAAAATCTAGTTCAGGTTGCCTGCTTTCTGAATCAGATGTTCTAGTAGAGGAGTTCCATCTGCTAGACACGTTGCTATATACTTCAGAATAATTTCCCTTGGTTCATTAGCGTATAACAGAGGAAAATCATCCACTAGTATCCTTCTTTTGCTGACCTCTTTAAAGTTTATCTGTTTTGGTGCAGAGGTGAGTTCTTCTACAACCTTCATCCTCTGAAGACTTTTTCCATTCAGAGGTTTGCCTATCACAGAAGCTAATTCTTCCTGCATTCCAGCTTCTATTAGATGACCAACCAGACCATTCTCAGTCAGAACGTCTGAAATGAGTCTTCCCATTGGAATCCAATTCCTCATCTTCTGATGTTTAGTTCTGACTTCTTCCCTTGATTGTTTCACGTGAGTCCATAGATGATTGAAAAGTAGATAAGGCAGATCCACTTTTGTGCTCTGACTCAGACAATACATGAAGTACATCTGATTAGTATTTACATAATCAGGAGAGTTAGAAAACTTCTTGTGATGGATGCATCCCATAAAGATCTTAGCCCAGATCCTGTAGTTTGGCTTCAGATCTTTCACTTTGTTAGAAACTTCTCCAGATGAGCAAACTTCACTGTAAACTTCTGTCATATCAACATGCTCAGCTGGCAGATTTGTAACACCATCAGTTTCTTCATAACCTATGAGCTTCCTGGTCAGATCCTCAGTTATGATGATTTCCTTCCCTGGAATAGATGAAACAATGAACTTAGGGTATGTGGTTGCATGGATCCAAAATTCTTTCACCAGACATGAATAAACTAGTCCCATCAGCCTATCAAAGAACTTTGTCCAACTTTGAGCATCAACAATGGGACGAAGATCAAACCCATTTTCAGCAATTGATTTAAAGTTCACGATAGATTCACACAAAACTTCAAGTTTGTCAACTGGTGTTAGAAGAGTTCTAACTGGTTCTTTGAAAGCAACAGCACCCGTGTTAGAAGATGAAACAGCAGCCATAGTTGATTGAAACTAAGCAGAAGTTGATGAAGAAGTAGCCATTGTTGTTCTTGAGAGAGATTTAGGGTTACGAATGGTTTTGGATTTGGGAGAGAGATGAAAGCAGTGAAACAGACAGAAATGCATACAAGAGTGTGAGAGAGTGAAATGTGTGAGAAGTGAAGTGTTGTGGAATTTATAGAAGAAATTAGGGCACACATAGAGTCACAAGTTCAGCACGTTTACACTTAGCATTTAATTGCATTTAATAAAAAAAATATAATCATTTCAAGCATTTAATGATTCTGACAATTTGGGGGGAAAACGAGAAACTCAATATTCAAAACAGTACCTCAAACGTCATTCCAGTAATGTGCACTCCACCTTGTCAGATTCAGAGTTACACGTGTTTGCTTGCATGTGCTTCTGAAACTTCTTTGAGAAATGAAACGTTAGCCAATGTTCAGAGCCTCTGAGGCCTGTTAGTTCAGATACACACAAATGAATAAATAAAGAAATAAATAGATGAAATACTTCAGAGTTAAAATATTTTCCATCTGAAGAAATTTTCTTCTGATAAACATTTTATTCTGGACAGAAATCCATACTTATATTTTTCAGAATAAATTTAAATCTATCTTCAGATAGGGGTTTTGTAAAGATATCAGCCCATTGATGGTCTGTATCAACAAAGTTTAAACTTATAATTCCCTTCTGAACATAGTCTCTGATAAAATGATGTTTTATTTCTATATGCTTTGCCTTAGAGTGTAAAATAGGGTTTTTAGACAAGCATATAGCAGAAGTATTATCACAGAAGATTGAAATGTTACTCTCATGAATCTGATAGTCTTCTAGTTGACTCTTCATCCAGAGTATCTAAGTGCTACAACCAGCAGCAGCAATGTATTCTGCTTCTGTTGTTGAAAGCGCAATGGCGGGTTGCTTCTTGCTGAACCAAGAGATCAGATGACTTCCCAAAAACCGGCAGCTTCCAGAAGTACTCTTACGTTCTACTCTGTCTCCAGCATAGTCAGCATCACAGAATCCAACTAATTTATAATCATCATATTTTCTGTAACACAAACCCACGTTAGTAGTACCTTTCAGATACCTCAGAATCCTCTTAACAACTGTTAAGTGAGATTCTCTATGATCTGATTGGAATCTAGCACACAGACAAACACTAAAGAGAATATCAGGTCTAGAAGCAGTCAAATACAGAAGAGATCCAATCATACCTCTGTAAAGCTTTTGATCTACCTTCTTACTTACCTCTTCTTTTCCAAGAGTGCTTGTAGGATGCATTGGAGTTTTGGCCAACTTGCTTTCAGTCATATTAAACTTCTTCAGAAGCTCCTTCACATACTTAGTCTGATGTATGTAGGTACCTTATGGAGTTTGATTGACTTGGATGCCCAGAAAGAATCTGAGTTCTCCCATCATGCTCATCTCGAATTCTGCCTGCATAGACTGAGAAAACTCCTTTCCAAGCATAATATTGGTAGTTCCAAATATAATATCATCAACATAAATCTGACAGACGAAAATGTCTTTCTTAATTGATTTATGAAAGAGAGTAGTGTCCACTTTTCCTCTGATAAAGTTCTTTTCCAAAAGGAAATTACTCAGCCTCTCATACCAAGCTCTGGGAGCTTGTTTTAAGCCATAGAGTGATTTCTTAAGTTTGAAAACATGTTCTGGAAATTTTTCATTTTCAAAACCAGGAGGTTGATGAACATACACTTCCTCTTCTATAAAACCATTTAAGAAGGCACTTTTAACATCCATCTGATACAGAGTGATGTTATTCTGTGCAGCAAAAGAAATAAGCAAGCGAATAGATTCTAACCTTGCCACAAGAGCATAAGTCTCTGTGTAATCTATACCTTCTTGCTGACTGTATCCTTGACCCACCAGCCTAGCCTTGTTTCTGATCACTTCTCCTTGCTCATTCAGCTTATTTCTGAAGACCCATTTAGTTCCAATGATGTTGAAACCTTGTGGTCTTGGAACCAGATCCCAGACGTCATTTCTGGTGAATTGATTAAGCTCTTCTTGCATAGCAAGTATCCAATCATTATCGTTCAGAGCCTCATCTACAGAAGTTGGTTCAATGATGGACATCAAACCAAACAGTGACGTTCTAGAAGATCTGAGAAATGACCTTGTTCTGATAGGGTCATCCTTCTTTCCAATAATCATCTCCTCTGGGTGAGAGGCTTTGATTTTGGATGATCCTTTAACATTTGGTTCTTCAGAAATGTTCAAGTTGTTCATCTAAGCAGCCAAAGGAGTAGCATCTGGTGTTGCTTCTGCTTGAGATTTATCTGCCTCTGATTCTTCAGAGTCTGTGAGAAGGACTTCTCTATCTGCAGAAATTTCAAGCTGCTTTGGCTTTTGATTGCCAAGCTTATCATCAAATCTAACATGAATTGATTCCTCTACAATCTATGTCTCAGTATTGTATACTCTATAGCCTTTAGAGCGTTTAGAATATCCAAGCATGAAACACTTATGTTCTTTAGAATCAAACTTGTTCAAATTCTCTTTAGTGTTCAACATAAAACATACACATCCAAAAGGATGGAAATAAGAAATGTTGGGCTTTCTATTCCTCCATAGTTCATAAGAAGTCTTCTCCAGAAGAGGTCTAACTAACACTCTGTTCTGAATATAACAAGTTGTAATCACTGCTTCTGCCCAAAAATGTTTTGCCAGATTAGTCTCGTTGATCATGGTTCTGGCCCTTTCTTGCAATGTTCTATTTTTCCTCTCTACATCTCCATTCTGTTGAGGAGTTCTAGGGCAGGAGAAATCATGTGCAATGTCATTTTCTTTAAAATATTTTTCAAAATATTTGTTTTCAAATTCACCACCATGATCACTTTTGACTTTAACAATTTTAAAATCTTTTTCGTTCTGGACTTGTTTGCAGAAGTCAATGAATTCAGAATGAGACTCATCCTTGTGTTTCAGGAATATTACCCGTGTCCATCTGCTGTAGTCATCAACAATGACTAATCCATACTTCTTGCCTCTGATGGATGCAGTTTTCACTGGTCCAAACAGATCAATATGAAGCAGCTCTAATGGTCTTGAGGTTGAAACAACATTTTTTGTTTTGAAAGAAGATTTTGTAAATTTTCCTTTCTGACATGCTTCACAAAAAGCATCTGAGTTGAACTTCAACTGAGGAAGTCCTCTGACCAGATTGAGTTTATTAATCTGAGATATACGTCTCATACTAATATGCCTCAATCTTCTGTGCCAGACCCATTGCTCTTCGTTAACAGACAGAAGACATTTTACATTCTGAACCTTAAGTTCTGAAAGATTGATTTTATAAATGTTGTTCTTCCTTTTTCCATTAAAGAGGATTGAGCCATCCTTTTGACTGACAACTTTACAACATTTTTGATTGAAGATTATATCATAACCATTGTCACTTAATTGACTTATGGACAATAGATTCTGTGTTAATCCTTCAACAAGTAAAGCATTAGAAATGGAAGGGAGGTTACCATTACCTATAGTTCCAGAGCCAATTATCTTGCCCTTCTGGTTCCCTCCAAACTTCAAATCACCTCCAGATCTAAGCTCCAGGCTTTGGAACATAGACCTTCTTCCCGTCATATGTCGCGAGCAGCCAGAGTCTAGGTACCAGGACTGGTGTTTCAACTTTGCTGCTAAGGATGTCTGCAACAAAAATAATTTTGTCCTTAGGTACCCATATTTTCTTGGTTCCTCTGGAGTTAGTAGGTTTGAAATTCTTTCTGAATTTCTTTCCCTTATAAGCATCCTTGTTCTTTTGAGGTTTTGATTTATTAAACACAGGTTTGTTCAGATCAGAACGTGTATGTTTAATATCATTTAAATGACCAAATTTGAAATGAGTATATAGAGGAGAATACTTTATGATCATTTTCAACAGGTTTTGGATTTAAATCCTTCCCAAAAGGTGATTCATATCCAATACCATTTCTGTTGTTTCTGCTTACGCCATAGATCATTGAAGCCATTTTGCTTCTATCTAGGCCTCTAGCCAGAAACTTCTGAAAGCTATAGTCATACTCTTCTAAAATATTTTTAGAGCATGATATAGGTTCTGAGTCAGATTTCTGAGCTTTTTCTAAATCATTTTTTATTTTAAGATTTTCTGCTTTAAGCTCAGCAACCTCAGACATCAGCTGATCATTTTCAGATGCAAGACAGCTTTGAAGCTTCTTGTATTTGAGTTTGATTTTGCTGTAGCTTTCCAGAATTTTTGATAAACTTTCAGAAAGTTCTGCTCTAGTGAGTTCAGAAAATACCTCCTCAGAATCTGATTCTGATTCTGATCCAGCAGCTTATTCGTGGTCTTCCATGTTAGCCATTAGTGCTACATTAGCACACTCATCTTTAGATTCTGATGAAGATTCAGAAGCATGTGAATCATCCCACGTGGCCATTAAGACTTTCTTCTTCTTTTCAAACTTCCTTCTGGGTTTCTCCTTCAGAAGTTTGGGACATTCATTCTTATAGTGGTCAGGCTCCTTGCACTCATAGCACACTATATCTTTCTTTCCAGATTTTTTATGTCTAGAAGAATCACCATGCTGATCAAACCTTTTGAAGTTTCTGAACTTCCTTTGTTTGTGCTTCCAGAGTTGATTAATCCTCTTGGACATCATGGACAGTTCATCTTCTTCTTCTGAAGATTCTTCAGAAATTTCTTCAATAACCTGCAATGCTTTAGCAGATTTGTTAGATTTTAAAGCAACTGACTTACCTTTCTTCTGAGGCCCGTCTTCCTCCAGCTCAATCTCGTGACTCCTTAAGGAACTGATCAATTCCTCCAGAGTGATCTTATTCAGATCCTTCGCGAGCTTCAGAGCTATCACCATGGGTTTCCATCTTGTTGGCAGACTTCTGATGATCTTCTTGACATTATCAGAAGTAGAGTAGCCTTTATCCAGAACCTTCAACCCAGCAGTTAGGATCTGAAATCTTGAGAACATTGTTTCCACAGATTCAGACTCCTCCATTTTGAAGGCTTCATACTTCTGGATGAGGGCCAGAGCCTTGGTCTCCTTTACTTGGGAGTTTCCTTCATGAGTCATCTTCAAAGATTCAAACATATCAAATGAAGTATCTCTGTTTGTTATTTTCTCATACTCAGTATGAGATATTGCATTTAACAGGGTGGTTCTTGCTTTGTGGTGGTTTCTAAACTCCTTCTTCTGTTGATCAGACATAGATTTTCTATCAACCTTTTTCCCTTCATAATTGGTAGGATGAATGTAACCATCAGTTACCAAATCCCACAAATCAGCATCATAGCCTAGAAAGAAGCTTTCTATTCTATCTTTCTAGTAGTCAAACTTCTCACCATCAAACATGGGAGGTTTGGTGTTGATTCTGTCTTTATCGTCGTATCTGTTGTTGTATGAAGTAGAAGTAGAAGCTTCAGCAGCCATGATGAATAAAGAACAAGATATTAGGAGTTTTTCTCAACTGGATCTTTTCTGTCACGGTTAAGTGAGAGCACTAACAGAACCGGAGCTCTGATGCCAACTAAAGGTGAGAAAAACACTTAGAAGGGGGGGGGGGGTTGAATAAGGGTTTTAAAACACTTTGGGAGATAAAAAATAAAACAGATATTTTTATCCTGGTTCGTTTGAACTCAAACTAATCCAGTCCACCCTACCCAGGTGATTTGCCTTTCTCAACAAGGACTTAATCCACTATATCAAACTTGATTACAGTGTAAACCACTAAGACAACTGTCTTACTCTTCTCAAGAAAATCTGACCACAACTTGGTCTTCTCAAGGAAATCTTTTACAAATATAAACTAACAATTTGTGTTTAATGATTTGCTTCTAATAAGCTATATCACAACAGTGATGTTTACACAAAGTTAAGAAAAAAATATGAAAACTATTAAGCTTGAAGAATATTTGAATGAGAGCTTGCAAGTTGGTTTTCTTTCAAATGATTCTTCAAAAATTGGAAAGATGTTGAAGCTTGTTTAAATACTACTTCATGTCTTTATCTCAAAGACAATGCATGTTGTACGTTCTGCTGCTTCTGTTGCCTTTTTGTCCTCTAATGACTTTTCCTTTCCAGGAAGAGGAATGTTAAGACATGTGCTTTGTGTCTGAATTCTTGTGTCATGCATAAATGAGGAATAGTGTCGTTGGAGCAGATGTTGGGATTAGCAACAGATCTTTTCTTTGAGCTAACATCTTTTCAACTGAATAGACTAACATCAGATCCTCTGATGTAGTTTCTTGTTCTTCAGATCAGAGTCTTGCAGCAATAGTGCTTAAAGCGTGAATGTAACAAACAGTGCAGAGTTGAATATCAAATCCTCTGTACTTGCAGCGTGAAGTACTTCAAGAGTCTTCTGAAACAATGTTGTACGCTCTTTAATCAAATCCTTCTTGGCTTCACTCAGAGTCATCTGTAGCAGATCAGAGTCTCTTTAAGCAGCGCTCAAAGTCTTCTGAAATGTTGTTTCTGACGCTCAGAGTCTTAACGTTATTTTCACTTGCAGATGTAGTTTTTGCTTCCAGATGAATATATAATTTAAGATTTGAAACAAAATTACTTAAACACAATTAGAGTATATATTTCCTTTATGCAAAATTTCATTTATGTTATCATCAAAACAATGAGATATATTAAACACCAATTTGTGTTCTAACAAAAACAACAAAGCTTGCAAAATTACAAGTATTGGATATGTGAGATTCATGATCTATGATGAGTCAATAAGGTTATTGATTGATGTTAAGTATGTACCTGATCTTAAGAGAAATTTGATTTCCCTTGGTGAATTCCACAAGAAAGTATATATTTTAAAAGGAGAGCAAAGTATCCTAAGGGTAATAAAGGGTTCTAAACAAGTCTTGAGAGGCGTGAAGAAACAAGGCTTGTATACTCTTGAGGTTGGGGTTGTAAGTGGTTCAGAAGCTGCGGCATCCACAAAACCTGTGTCGAAGACAGGGCTATGGCACAAAAGACTTAGCCATGTTAGTGAACGAGGTTTGGTTGAATTCTCAAAACAAAATATGTTGTGTGGTGACAAGGTCAAAAAATTGGAGTTTTGTGAACCTTGTGTATTTGGTAAATCTTGTAGAATAAAGTTTAACAAAGATAAACAAAGAACAAATGTATCACTTGATTACATTCATGCTGATCTTTGGGGGCCTACAAGGAATCCTTCACACTCAGGTGCAAAGTATTTCCTATCCATAGTTGATGATTATTCTAGAAAGTAATGGGTATTCATCCAGAAGGCTAAGGGTGAAACTTTTGAAAATTTCAAAAGTTGGAAGACTCTGGTAGAAAACTAAACTAGCAGGAAGATCAAGAGGTTGAGGATCAAAAATGGTCTTGAATTTTGTAATGAGGCTTTCAACAACTATTATGTTGTGTTTGGTATTGCAAGGCACATAAATACTACATGCACTCCCCAACAAAATGGTTTGGCTAAAAGGTTTAATTGAATAACTTTGGAACGAGTAAGGTGTGTGTTAGTTAGTGCAAGATTGAAGAAGGTGTTTTGGGATGAGGCAGTCATGATTGCAGCTTACCTGATAAATAAGTGTCCCTTGACAGTTTTGGGGATGAAAATACCTGAAGAAGTATGGTCGAAACATCTACCTAATCTTGACAAACTTAAAGTATTTTCTTGATTAACCTATGCTCACATTAGAAAAGACAAGGTCAAACCTAGAGCTCTGAAATGTATGTTCCTTGGGTACCCTGAAGGATTAAAAGCTTGTAGGTTGTGGTGTCTTGAGCCAGGTCATAGAAGGTGTGTCACAAGTCAAGATGCAGTTTTCAATGAAGCATAAATGTCTTTGAAGAAAAGTGATGACGTTGGTTGAAGTGCCACGATATCTGAAGAGGAGCTGGAAGAGGAAGGGATTCCTATTAAGGTGGAGCATGTTGATGCTTAGTTGCATAACCCGAATGAAGTCGAAGAAGAAGTAAAAGTTGTTGTCGAATATGAGAAGACTAATAATGACTACCTGCTAGCAAGAGACAGATCAAGAAGAGTCATCAAGCCACCTCAGAGACTTGGTTATGCAAATCTTATAGCTTATTCCTTAATCATTGCAAGTGAGGTTCTTGAAGAAGAACCTAGAGACTATAAGGAAGTTATGAGGAGTCGAAATAAGACTGAATGACTGAAAGCCATGGAAGATGAGATGAAATGTCTTCATGATAATAACACTTGGAGCTGATCAAGAAACATACAAGGGCCCAGTTAGTTAGTTGTAAGTGGATTTTCAAGGTTAAAGAAGGAATTGAAGGAGTGATGTCGAAGTGTTTTAAGGCAAGGTTAGTTGCTAGGGGTCACTCAGAAAAAAGGTGTCAACTTCAATGATGTGTTTTCACCTGTTGTAAAGTATAGATCAATTAGAGTGTTATTAGCCATGGTAGCGAAGTTCAACCTAGAACTTGAACATATGGATGTGAAGAAACCTTCTTGTATGGTGATCTAAATGAAACAATCCTGATGAGACAACCTGAAGGATATGCAGAAAAAGTAAAGTAAGATTATGTGCGCAAGCTGAATAGGTCTTTTAATAGCCTGAAACAATCTCCTCGACAATGGAATAGGAGATTCGACAAGTTCATGGCACATATTGGTTTCACTATAAGCTAGTTCGACCACTATGTTTACTTCAGATTTTGACCTGGAAATTCACTTTTTATTTTGTTGCTGTATGTGGATGACATCCTCATAGAAAGAATTATTATCGAAGATGTTATAAAGGTGAATGTTGAACTCGATAAGGAGTTCGACATGAAGGATTTGGGAGCTGCCTCTAGAATTCTTGGGATTGACATCCAGAGGGATAGAAAGCAGTCAAGATTATGTTTATCTCAAGAGACATGCCTGAAGAAGATTCTCGACAAGTTTGGTATGTCAAACTCAAAGCCTGTTCTAACACCAACTAGTCCTCAGCACAACCAAAATCCTAGTACTGAAGTCAAAATAACCTATATGAATAGAATTAGATATGCTAGTATGATAGGTTCTTTGATGTACGAGGTCAGACATATCGTACCGAGTAAGCCTTGTAAGCAGGTATGTGACTAATCCTGGGAAGGCATACTATCAAACATTAAAATGGATTCTTAGGTACATCAATGGGTCTCGAAGCAGAGTCCTAATTTATGGTAGAGCCTGTGTTGGTGATAGCAAAGTCAAAATCAAAGGATTCGTCGACTCTAATTATGTAAATTGTGTGGATTTCAAAAAAAACTATTTCTGGATATATGTTCTTTGTGTTTGGCACAACTATTAGTTGGAAAGTAACACTTTAGAAGGTTGTAGCCTTATCAACCACTGAAGCGGATTATATCGCCCTCACTGAAATTATGAAAGAAGCATTGTGGCATGAAGATTTTGCTAAGGAGCTGAAACTTCAAGGCCGAGTTATCACTGTTAAATGTGATAGTAAAAGTGCAATACACCTGTTGAAGAATTCAGCCTATCATGAGCAAAACAAGCACAACGATGTGAGGATGCACTTTGTCAGAGAGATAATTGAGTATGGAGAAGTCTAAGTTCTGAAGGTTTCAATTGATGACAATTTGCTAATATGATCACCAAGACATTGCTAAGTAGCAAGTTTTTCCACCATATGTAGTTGATAAAGCTGCATGATGAAAGCTAGTTTCTTCCCTTGTTAGTATATAGTTTATTCCAAGGTGGAGATTTGTGGTATTTAGTTCGAACTCTAGTGTGGGCAAGGGTAGCTTCATGGTTCGATAAGAGTTGTGCATGGTGTAGTCAAAGTCTGTTCAAGCATGCTGTCAAAATATGTTAGCTTTATGTTTAAGTTAGCATGTCGAATTGAGCCTTTCTTGTAAGCCCAATTGTTAAGTTAGATTCTAGACTAAGTTAGCTTAGTAGTCTATAAATATACTAATTCTCTCAGGTTGTTGAGAGAGGTTAATTGTTTGTATTCACTTTTAATCTTTGAACCCTTATTGAGAAAGTGAATAGTAAAACAATTTTAACCAATTCTTATTATTCTTGTTCCTTCTTCTTGATAAGTATTACAAGTGTGAGTAGGGTGGATAATAGTCCCACATTAGATAGGAATGTGGTGACTTGAGTATTTATAAGTGAGAGAATCCACCTACCTATTACCTTAAGGTTTTGGGTGAATATGTGGCGTGTCTCTCATAAAGGTATTGCTCTAGAAGGAAAGTTCCACAATGTTCAATGCTCCCTAGTAAAAATCTCTTCTAACAGTGGTATCAGAGCTTTGATTCGGATCCACAGGGAACAAGGGAAACACGAGTGAAACAGTGAGGCATTGTGCGATTGATTTCGTTTCTTGAATTCATGTTGAATCTTTAACAAAATCATAACAAAATCACATTTTCTGATTTTGCGGTATTGGGAAACACTATGTTTGGTGACATCTGAGTGACTTGCACAATATTGAAGATTAACAGAAATGGTAGTTTGAGCACCAAGCTTCTAGTGTTCGATGGCAAGAACTGGAATCGTTGGATGATTCAGATGTGTGTGTGTTATGTGGCGCTCAATACGCTCTTGATCTCGTCAACGATGGTTACATTTCAGTTGCACTTCCAGAAAATTAAATTGATGCACAAAGAAATTCTCAACATGATCTGAGGAAGAAAGATCATAAGGCGTTGTTCTACGTCCATCAGTGTGTGAATGTGAGCGTGTTTGAGAAAACCGCTGATTCGACGATGGTGAAGGCTGCGTGGGACATAGTGGTTAGGTGTTACGATGGTGATGCGTTATTGAAGAAGGTGAAGCCTTAGTCTTTATGAAAGCAATATGAGAATCTCAACATGAAGGACAACAAGAAGGTATCTGAGTACATCTCCAGAGTGATTCTGATCACTAATTGTCGCTACCCCGCGAAAATAAGGTGCCGGAAAAACAGAAGAGTCGCCACCTTTCGTTATTTATCCCTCGGAACGGGAAAGGAAACAATCGGAGAAACCTGACAAAAAGGTATAAGACAAGGTCATCGCAACCATTGTCTGGATTCGGGAGTCGGTTACGCAATGGGAAGGTATTAGCACCCCTCACGTCCATCGTACTTGATGGGATCCACGCTTGTTGTGTTTATCTGACGGGTTTGTTTACTATCTACCTATCAAGGCCGGTCAGAAAAGAAAAGAAAATGACTCGGAAAAGCGTCGCGCTTTATGCCTACGTATTCTCATCAGAGAATGAGAAATCAGAGTCAACGTAGTTCAACTAACTACGGGTTACAGGGAAGGTGGCTCGCCAACACATTAGTATTGTGCCTACGTACTCTCAACAGGTATGAGAGATCAGTGCTTACGTAGTTCGGGATAAAAAAGAACACAGGTTTGTTTGTCTGTTTTTTACGGAAGAACTGTTTTTTAGTTGTTTGTAGTTTGTACAGCACTAGAGACTATGACCTGGGAACGAATGTGTCGCATATCGTCCAAAGGACGTATACTAAACATTCTAGACGATTGAGAGGAGGTCGCTCAATCATCATTACCCAAGTAGCTTAAGGCTCGTAACACGCTTATACTAACTTGCTTTTATTACGTTTTTTTACTGTTGTTTCAAGATGAGAAGAGAACGACTTCTATGGGGAGACTATCAAGTCCTAACAGTTGTCATGCCAAGGATTCATCCTATGGTTATGATTTGGAACAGGAAACTCCTAGAAGTTATCATGCATAGGTTTCAACCTAAAGTTCTAATCATCACTTCCTTATCAAAGGAAGTGAGATTCCTAGGGGATCATGTCAATGATACAGAAACAGATAAAGCATCAGCTTAAACAGTAAACAATAAACGACTGTATAATGCATGCAATGCAAGTGAGGGAGGAAATGTGTGTGGGGCATCAGCCTCCACAAGCTCGTCTCGACCTCACTTGCATTGCATGCATTGTACAGTCGTTTATTGTTTACTGTTTAAGCTGATGCTTTATCTGTTTCTGTATCATTGACATGATCCCCTAGGAATCTCACTTCCTTTGATAAGGAAGTGATGATTAGAACTTTAGGTTGAAACCTATGCATGATAACTTCTAGGAGTTCCCTGTTCCAAATCACAACCATAGGATGAATTCTTGGCATGACAATTGTTAGGACTTGATAGTCTCCCCATAGAAGTCGTTCTCTTCTCATTTTGAAACAACAGTAAAAAACGTAATAAAAGCAAGTTAGTATAAGCGTGTTACGAGCCTTAAGCTACTTGGGTAATGATGATTTAGCGGCCTCCTCTCAATCGTCTAGAATGTTTAGTATACGTCCTTTGGACGATATGCGACGCATTCGTTCCCATGTCATAGTCTCTAGTGCTGTACAAACTACAGACAACTAAAAAACAGTTCTTCCGTAAAAAACAGACAAACAAACCTGTGTTCTTTTTTATCCCGAACTACGTAAGCTCTGATCTCTCATACCTGTTGAGAGTACGTAGGCACAATACTGATGTGTTGGCGAGCCACCTTCCCCGTAACCCGTAGTTAGTCGAACTACGTTGACTCTGATTTCTCATTCTCTGATGAGAATACGTAGGCATAAAGTGCGACGCTTTGCCGAGTCATTTTCTTTTCTTTTTAGACCGGCCTTGATAGGTAGATAGTAAACAAACCCGTCAGATAAACACAACAAGCATGGACCCCATCGAGTACGATGGACGTGAGGGGTGCTAATACCTTCCCCTTGCGTAACCGACTCCCGAATCCAGACAATGGTTGCGATGACCTTGTCTTATACCTTTTCGTCAGGTTTCTCCGATCGTTTCCTTTCCCGTTCCGAGGGATAAATAACGAAAGGTGGCGACTCTTCTGTTTTGTCGGTACCTTATTTTCGCGGGTAGCGACAGCTGGCGACTCTGCTGAGGAATAAGGTTCTTCGAGAACCTATACTTGCTCTATTAGGAACACGAACTACAAACTGCCTAGGAAAAGATATCAGTCGCAGAAATAAACTGCACGGCCTTCGCGGCAAAACTTTCTGGGAGATAACGACTCCGATGGGGAAATACAACATCAGCTATTCAACACTCTATTGGGGGAGCACCAATCATGGCCTGAACGCTTTCCAAGGACTCGGCTCTCTTGGGAAACTGCAAATTCGACTGAGGATAGGCAACCAGACGCTGGAATAAATCCTACTTGTTGGGGAAAATACAACTCTGTGGGGGACTTTCAATTCCGCTGGAGACTTCAGTCTGCGCTATCGAGGGCTGAACACTTGTGAACAGTCTCCTACGAGAAAACTGCACATTGACTCAGTGCTAAGGAAATAAACCCAAATCCGTTTGTCAAGGAAAACTTCGATCCTAAACCGTTGGGAATGCACAATCAATCTGCCGGGGATGGCTACACTCTGCCGGGGATATCAATCTCGCCCTGCTGAGGATAATCTTGACCCTACTATGATAAAGGACAAGTGCAATCTCAACTTGCTGCAACCTCAAACAGCTGAGGAGATTCAATCTTAACTGTACATCTCTGTTGAAGAAAATTTCCTAATTTAACAACATCACCCCCTAAGGGAATGTAGAACACCAATCATGGAGGACTGAGACCATTCGAGCCTCGTGTCTGGGAACGTGATAGCACATGTCACCGGGAATATCAGGCCAGGTACAATTAGCCTTTTTCTAGTTTAGGGATAGGTTTATGGTGATAGGGATTTATTTCTGGTTATCAACAAAAGTGGATTTGAAGGGGACCTACTAGACGAGAACTAGCATTCGAGGGTAGACTACAAGACGAGAACTGGTGGCAAAAGGGTTTAAGTTGTCAGACGAGAACTGACTTCTAGGTTTTGGATATCAGACGGGAACTGATTTCTGGTTTGCCAGACGAGAACTGGTTAAATAGTGGGTCGAGGAAAAGGTGACCAGACGGGAACTGGTTTAAAAGCTGACACGCACCAGACGAGAACTGGTATTCTAAAAAAAGGTGGACCAGGCGAGAACTGGTTACAGGTTTTCCAGACGAGGACTGGGATTTGGAGGTTTGCTAGGCGAGAACTGGGCTTTGGAGGTTTGCTAGGCGAGAACTGGGCTTTGGAGGTTTGCCAGGCGAGAACTGGGCTTTGGAAATGACCTTGGTTACACGGCAAGTAACAAGTTTAGGCTGTAGGATAACAATTCAATGGCAGCAAGGCTTCTTCAGAAGGTTCAGGTTTTTTGGTAGGGTAATACACGATTCCCCGACACTAAACTCTTGCTGGGGTGAGCAAACCCGTATGAACAACTTGCCCCAGTGCAATTCAACTTGCCCCAATCCGACTCTTGGGAAAATTCATTCTGAACAGAAAGCAGCTCGCCACGAGGCGACCTCGAGATGGCTTGCCCCAGCATCTGTGCAATGGAAGGATTCATCCTCAACTAACCAACTCTCAGCATGGCTGGTTTCAATATACTTCTGAAGTAGCTTGCCTCTGAACGAGCGTTGAGTGACTTAACCTGCCCTGATTGAACACTAGAGGGATCTGTCCTCAACTTAAGAAACTCTGGGGGATTGCCCCTGATTAGGTCTCGAGAAGATTCACTTCTGATCAACTGCTTCTCGAACAAACTGTCCCGTAATCAACCGATCCTTTGGGACTTATCCTCAGACTGACTGATTCCAAACTCACTGGAAGTCAATGCCCCAAATTCACAGGGCTTCGCAGCATACCATTCTAATCCAGACTACTAAACGATTCAGTCCTGATTGACTATTCCCTGTTGGAATTCCTTCATATCACCTACCGACCTGCAATTAAAATTGTCTATTCACGAACGGTAATTTTAATGCAATGTTCATGCAGATTTCGAAAAAAAAATGTTGTCACTCGTTTACGTGTCATGATAGTGAGTGACGAATGAACCAACAGTTCAAACGTAGTTCTAATTTGATCAGTGAAAAATACAACAAGGATATGATTAGCAAATCATGTAGGAGTCAGGTTACTCAACCTTATCGTAATGCTCTTTCAGAATAAACCCTGCCTCAATTAGGTCTTTTAAGGGTTGTATCGTGGTCGGGTTCACGGTTCGTGAAACAAAGGATATTGGGCTCAAGTCATAATTCGTACCCACCCCTTCTACGTGATGATCTCCGATCCTAATGTTCAGTTAACCTAGCACAAGCGCTCGCCTCTTCGAGGAATGTTAGGAACAATAGCTAAGGAACTCACAAGGTTTTCGGAGTGACAGTTACTCCTCTTTCGTTTTCGGCATCTGTATCCACACGACTTTGTCCTTGTTTGAGGATTTTTTTGTTGAGATCCTTTCATTTTATTCTTTTGATTCCCTAATTTTTTCCTGGACTGACTCTTTTGAGTTCTTTCCGATTTCTCTTGAAGTCCAGCGGGATGCCCTGGTTTTTTGCCTAAGTATTTGCTTTCCAGCTTTTCTTTTATTTTTACTTAGCGGGCTCTCTCTCTTTTTTTTTATTTTTCTTTTGCTTGGAACAAGTCGTGTGACACTGGTTGTCTTGCTTGCTCCGAAAGGGTTATAACCGTCTCACTCTTGATCGGTGAGGTTTAACCACTGCGGTTGACGAGGTACGACCTCTTGAGAGGAATAAACTGTGATTGGTCCTCGAATGGAGACACTCCTCTATAAGGCTTGAACGTTCGGTCAAGCTAACTGACGACTACCTTGCCCCGGGTTAAGATGAGAGGGTTTAAAAGTCCGAAAGAAACTCCTACTTCTCGGCTCAAAGTGGTTAACAAGGGACTAACTCCTTATATCTCCAGTGTTTAGGGGATTTGAAACAATGCCTGTACATCATAGGCAGGATTTTATCCGAAAGCATACGATCCTCGGTTATGAGTATTCAGTTTCGTCATCCTCCCTCCAATATTTGCTAATCATAGTGATAAAGTGGAGTGAATAACATGCAAGTGTCAGTGCAATGCAATAAATGAGTGACAGCGACATGATTAATTCAAAAAATGCATAGTCATTTTATCAATATTACCATTCAAAACAAACAATGTTTAACAGCAAGTAGTAACTAACAGAAAGGAAACTACATATGCAAATGATAAAAAGTCTGAGGACTGCCAACGCTGAGGACGTCTGCCTGTCTGGACCACTGGCCTCTGGAAATAACCCTCTGAATCTGCAAGCTCAGACAGCTGAGAGGTTGTCGTGCACAACCAAAACTCCTTCTAGAAAGGAAATACGCTCTTTGTCGATTAACTGTTGCACTTTTGCCTGAAAAGCTTTGCAATCTTCAGTTGAATGCCCTGGGGATCCACCATGGTATCCATACTGAGCATGGGGATTGTACCCAGGAGGGTAAGGCTCTGGCACGGGCTTAAGAGCTTTGGGTTCCACCAAAGAATTTTGAATCAAATGTGGCAGAATCTGGCTATACGGCACAGGCACTGGATGGGAAGGAGCATTCCTTCGTTCCAAGTTGTTACGAGGTCGGTTTTGATTCTGACGCTGATTCTGATAACCTCGGCCACGGGCTCGTGGATTTGCAAGAGGAGCGACATAAAGTTCCCAATGTGGTGCCCTAGGCACAATTGTCTGTCCAGAATAACGAGACACAGAGGATACCGACCACTGAGAAGACGAAGAACCAACAGATTTCACCGATTCGTCTTGAGAATACCCAACATCTATCATGATTGCATTGACCATAGTTTCATCTTCAGCTAGAAAGCTACAGAGAGATTCGGTTTCACCAGCCTGACTGCTCGAAACATTTTGAATTCTTCCAGTCTTAACGCCATGCTCAATATGTTCTCCTGCCCTTACCAATTCAGAGAATTTGGTGCAACTCCAAGCATTCTTTCGAAGTACGGGCTCTGCAAGGAGTTTACAAACATGCCTTTTAACTCTCAGTCTAGAAGCGGTAGTTGCACTCTAGCAACAAATTCTCTCCATCTCTGAACATACTTCCTGAAAGGTTCATTGTTCTCTTGAGATGATTCTTGCAACTGCATGCGACTAGGAGCCATGTCTAGGTTATAGTCGTACTATTTCAGAAAAGCATTGGCTAAATCCATCCATGATCGGATCTGATTACTCTCTAACTGCATATACCAACTCAGAGATGCCCCAATCAGACTGTCCTGAAAGCAGTGAATCATCAACCTGTCGTCGTGCACAAACGAAGTCATTCTTCGGCAGAACATCACCAGATGTTGCCTCGGGCAACTATCTCCTTTGTACTTTTCAAACCTCGACGCTCTGAACTTCGGAGGTAACACTAGGCCAGAAACCAGACACATGTCTGCAGCATCAGGGTTAACAGCATCTTTAACTTCCAAGGCTTTAAATCTTTCATCCAACGCACGAAACCTTTTAGCATACACGACAGCTAATGGGTCTTCAGTCTTTGCTATCGGGACCTCTCTTCGGGAATTTGGCACAGGGAAAACAACACCCTGATAGTCTGAGGTATCAATAGAAGGAGAGCGTTCACTTCGGACAACAAACTGCTCATGTAGATCTCGGTCTTCAACAGAAGGCTGTACAAGTCGAGCTGCAGTAAGGTTGTTCACTTGCGGAAAGTCTTCATCAGGCATAGAACCATACAAAGGATTGGACGTCACAGTGAAACCTGACAAGGTATCAACAAACTGGAAGTTGCTCTCTGACATAACTACCAACAACTTTCAACTGACTTCACTGCTTGATTCTGCTCAATTCTGCTTCAACCCCTTGGTCGTCTTCTAATAATCAACCCTTGCTCAGACCAAACACTGGAGAATCACCCTCTTAAGCAAAACAAAGGCTGGCTAAGAGCTCTGGCTAGCTGGAGAATGATATGCGATATGATGCAAAAATGCTTATGCAAATGCAATGCAAGATGCAGAAAACACGGGATCACAGCCCCCACAAAGCTCTGATTACTGCTACACTGCTGACGGGATAAGTTTGCTCTGACGAGAGAAACCCAATAATACCAGGTAGGCTGGAAGTCAAGTTTCCTGCAAAAACCCTCCCACTCACGGGTATGGACCTAAACTGACACAGGTTCGGCATCCTATGCAGTCATCAGCGTCACAGACTTTCAAGAACGATGGTACGATACCCAGAAGGTGTGGCATCATCATCTCTCGAAGCGGTCTCACTTAGTTGAATCCCAAATGATCGGTCCCCAGAGTCGACAATCCTCAGATCCGACAGCCCCTCGAGTCCAAAGGACCGATAGGAAGTCATCAAAGAGAACCTCGTCTGAGTGTGGATTACATGGGAACTGATGCAAGCAAAGCAAGCACGTCCTCCACTAACCCACTCTAATATTGTGTAGCTCTCAAGCCTGGGTCTGGCTTCTCACTCATCAGAATGTCCCTCCCACAACAGCACAGATAATCATATCATACTGAAAATAAAATGCGAGAAATAAAATGCGATAAATAAAAACGACCCGACAAGTAAACATACAAGCGCTTGGATTGACTCTCGCAGGGGACGTTGGATCCCAGGAAACTATGTAGTCCCCAGCAGAGTCGCCAGTTGTCGCTACCGCGAAAATAAGGTGCCGGTAAAACAAAAGAGTCGCCACCTTTCGTTATTTATCCCTCAAAACGGGAAAGGAAACGATCGGAAAAACCTGACAAAAAAGGTATAAGACAAGGTCATCGCAACCATTGTCTGGGTTCGGGAGTCGGTTACGCAAGGGGAAGGTATTAGCAACCCTCACGTCTATCGTACTCGATGGGATCCACGCTTGTTGTGTTTATCTGACGGGTTGGTTTTATCTATCTACCTATCAAGGCCGGTCTGAAAATAAAAGATGACTCGGCAAAGCGTCGCACTTTATGCCTACGTATTCTCATCAGAGAATGAGAAATCAGAGTCAATGTAGTTTGGATAACTACGGGTTATGGGGAAGGTGGCTCGCTAATACGTCAGTATTGTGCCTACGTACTCTCAACAGATATGAGAGATTAGAGCTTACGTAGTTCGGGATAATACGGATTACGGGGATTTAGATTCATCTATTTTATCGAGTAGGGTTAACAAACAGTTCCAGCAGTTTGGTGTATGCAGCTCGACCCTTGGAGACTTAGGCGTTACCGTTTGCGGTAGAACTGGGAGTTAACGACACTCTTTTCTTTAGAAAAGCTTTCTTTGAATTATGGGCCCACGGGGCAAAAAGGTTTGAAGTTTGTTTTCTGTCTTTTACGAAAGAACTGTTTTTTATGGATGTTTGTAGTTAGTACAACACTAGAGACTATGACCTGGGAACGAATGCGTCGCATATCGTCCAAAGGACGTATACTAAACATTTTAGACGATTGAGAGGAGGCCGCTCAATTATCATTACCCAAGTAGCTTAAGGCTCGCAACGCGCTTATACTAACTTGCCTTTATTACGTTTTTTACTGTTGTTTGAGATGAGAAGAGAAGAGGAAGACAACTACGGGGAGACCATCAAGTCCTAATGTTGTCATGCCAAGGATTCATCCTATAGTTGAGGTTTGAAACAGGGAACTCCTACAAGTTATCATGCATAGGTTTGAACCTAAAGTTCTAATCATCACTTCTTTATCAAAGGAAGTGAGATTCCTAGGGGATCATGTCAATGGGATACAGAAACAGACAAAGCATCAGCTTAAACAGTAAACAGATATACAGTACAGGAAACAACTGTAAAATGCATGCAATGCAAGTGAGGGAGGAAATATGTGTGGGGCATCAGCCTCCACAAGCTCGTCTCAACCTCAAGCCAGATATGAATAACTGCAAAAATAATAGAGGAAAATAAAATGCCATCAAGCAAATCATAAACCACATAGGCAAGGGAGCTGAGCTCTACCGAATACCCGCAAGCAAAGCCATACAGTAAAAATACAAGCAGAGGGAGCAACTCAACCTCTAGTGCACTCATGCTCCTAGCTTAACACAATATAAACATGAACTTATTCTAATGCATCAAGCAAATCACACAAGTCACATCAATACAGTTGCACAGAAAGCAAACAGACAGGAAAGAAAGCAAATCAACAGCTTCCACAGCCTCATAGCAAAGCAATCTTCTGACAGCAGTTCAGTCCTCAGTCTGTAACTGTTCTTCAGGTCTATCCTCTTCAAGAGAATGAAAGGTACTCCATCTTCAAGCTTCAATCTTCAATAGGCTCCACCAAGAATGAAGAGAATCAATAAGATGATTGTTTGATAATGGGAAGTGTTGCACCCTAAAATTTGCCCAACCTTATTCACTTGGTTTATGTTTCAATATCATTAGCATTTGCATATAGAGTCATGTACATAGACTAACCATCTGCATAGCATAAGCATAGCAAGTCATTCAACAGGGGGCCAATCATTATTCTCATCTCTAGAGGCCTATCAAGAGGTTATTATTCTAATTCAACCTCATTCAAGTCATCAGGAAAGAATTTGAAAGCAAGGAGCTCAGCAGATCAAGCCTTGAGTCCATCTCCTAGCTGAGGGTATCTGAGGATCAACAAGAGGGTTGTGAGCTGTGAAGTGAAAGCATGGAGAGTATCTAGACATCTTGAGAGACTTATAAAGTCATTTGTAGAAGAAAACAAGTCATTGATGAAAGCACAAGAGCTATAGTTGAAGACAGTCAACTAGGGTTTCATCTGGGTCAACCCTAGGTCAACCCTAGGTCAATTGACTGACTTAAAAGGATATTCAAGTCTATTGGAGAGATGTGGGGTTCATCATTGGATATATAAAGAAGGATATGGAGATATGACAAGGAGAATTCAAGAGAAATCAAGGAGAAGAGGAGTTTCTAAATTAGGGTTTCTCTGTAAAATCCCCTAGTTTAGGTCAAATTTCCAAGCAAGATAAGTCAAAATGCTAGCTTCAAATGGCTTCTTGGCCAACATGAAACTTGTAGAGGATCTCAAGACCTTTAATTTGAGTGGTGGAAGACATCAAGGAGATTTATAGAACTCAAGTTATGGTCCTTGCAAGTTACAGGTCATCTGAGGTGTCTGAATTTTTGTCTGTGAAAGTGACTTGACTTCCAAGCTAGTTTTACCCCTCAAGGAGATTTCAAATTAATTCTTGGTCAACATAAGAATTGTTCCTCATTGTCTTAGCTTTCTAGAATGGTATAGTATGCCTTCATATGATGTGTGGAACTCAACTTATGGTCTTGGCAAGCAAAGGGTATTTTGGGCATTTGTGAATTACAGGTCATTTTAACCTATGTCCAAAACTCATACAAGGAGGCCTCAAATGGAAAAACTTACAACATCAAACTTGCTCCAAATGGGATTTTAAGTCTAGAAAGAAGGTCACAAATTATTGGAGAAGCTCATAGCATGGAGTTGCATAATTGGTCAAAATATGAACTAAAATGGCTTATAAAGTGAATAAATTCAAGATGGAAAATGGTTTGGGAGATTTACAAGTCCAAATGGAGACTTCCAATATATGATTTTGAATGGAAAAACAATTCTAAGAACAATGGTTCAAACACTTTTTTGAGTTTAGAAGGAAAAAAGAAAGTTATCTTTGGTTACTTGTAATTGAAGAAACATAACCAAAATGGATCAAAGTTGGAAAGCAAGGGAATGTGCAAGATGGATCTAGAATGTACCATTGGGGTCTATATATTCATGAAATGAGAATTTGGCAAGGGTTGGCTTCATTTTGCACCAAGATTTTCACAAGCTTTCTCATTCTTTTTCATTGAAGTTTCATTGCCATTCTCTCAAATTCTTCACAAAATCATCATCCACATCAATTCAATCTTGCTCCATCATCATCCTAGATCAGAAGTGAAGCAAAGTTTTGGTGTGAATCATCCATTTTCGAGCACCTTTTTCATCAACATCAAAATTGGAGTTTCCATTGGACAGCATAATTCAAGCAAGGAAGCTCCAAAATATTGCATACAGAATTGAGTATTGAGTGTGTAGATCAAGATCCAAGTCTCAAAAGTCTCAGATCCTCAATCTTCCATAGCTGTTTTCAAGCTTTTGCACCAGGTATGTTTTCATTCGATTTGCTTGATCCAGTTAGTTAGGCATGATTTTATTAGTTTAGATGCAATCTAGGTGGTTAGGAGAGCAGTTAGGGTGAATTTGGAGAGGTTTGGTGATGTTGATTAGCAGGTGCCATAAACTGTTAGGGTGAAGAACTCTTAGGTTAAGCCATTGGAATCTTAGCTGGATAGCGCAGGTTGATCTCCATTAGGCATAGACTAGTTTAGGTTAAGTTTGATTGAGAATTGTGGTGATGCATATCAGTGCATATCCATGGTGACCAGATTTTACCTCGATCGGGTTGAGAGTTTCATTGAGTTTCAGACTGAACTAGTGCTATAGGATTGTAGAGGGAGAGATCCTGAGCAACTTTCGTGTTCATGGCATGTTGATTCATGGCCTGGTGATGGAGAACAGAGTGATGGAAGTTTGGCTCGTGCATGGAGGCATTCATGGTGAAACCCTAATTTTCAGAACCATTGGAGAAGACGTAATCTGAGCCATCCATTTCGCGTGTGACTTTTGACTTGGAGGATGATCGTGTGGTTCATATTTAATTTCAGATGTGGAGGGAAATGATTTGGCCAAAACGCGCCGTTTCATTAATTGAAACGGGCGGGCCTGAGTCTGTGTTGTTATTCCCACCCCCAGCAATTAGGCCCATCGTTTTTTTAACGTGATTTCCATTCTATTCTCACCCCCAGTGTGTATGGCGTTCTGAGCTAGAATTCTGGGCTTAACCAAAGCGCTATCTGCACCCCCCCCCCCCCCATTATGTGGCCCATTCTGATTATAACTGGGCGTGGTTTCTATTCATACCCCCTCCTTCTCATTTAATTCCAATTGTGTTTTTAATTCATTTTAATTTTTCATTCACTTCATTAATTCATAACTAATTCATAAAAAATGCATTTCACTTCATTCTTTTTACATCTTTTTCATTAAAATGTCTAGAAAATTTTCATCAAATAAAATTGCATTTTTATTTTTATTTCATATTTTTTTCATATTTTCTAAATAAATGTCATATTAAATAGATTCATTTCATGCATCATTTTAATAATTTTTGTTCTCTTACATGCTTTAATATTTTTTGTTCATTCTTTTTATATTGTTTAGATGAGATATTCAACTTGTAGAAATATTTTAGTTCCCATTTTTAGGAATTAATTTTAGGTGATTAAAATAGGTTTGAACATCATGAATAAAACTAGGGTTTTAGGTGACAACTTAAGTAGTTTGATTTCATTTCCCTTAGGACTTAAGATTTAATTAGATTAGTTATGGGACTATAGGGGCTATGGGTAGCTATTAGATCCCTTAGAGAAAAAGTTAGGACTCCCCTACTGCTATTACTGTCTGTGTATATTTGATTGTCTGGTGTGGTGTGCCCTCTGGGGATTATTGCTTGCTTGCTTGGGTATTGGGGTTGTCTGGGGACTTAGGAGAGCTGAAGACTTGAGAAGATGAAGGCCACTGGAGGTCCAGATGTTGAAGATCAACTTCCAGAGTTGAAGAGAAGATTCTTGCTAGCAGATGCTGAGGAGACTAGGGTTTAGGAGCTAGGCAGAGCTTTAGGTTAGAAAGTTTGTTTCTCAAACATGGATTGCCTTGTCTGCATCCATTCTTCTCTGTGATTCAGAGTCTCTCTAAGACACTCACCCCCTTCCTTTGGAAGGCTTGGTGATAGTGTCTAAGAGATAGAACTCTTGAGAGAAAATGTCTTTTGTGTTAGAAGCAGTCTGTTCACCACCCTTGGTAGTCAACTGATTGCTTAACACCCAATTCACTCTTGTGATTGATCCCTCATCCTGGAGGTTTGGACTTGAAGAAAAGCCATGGCAGATGGAAGACTGATGATCAAAGCCCTTACCTGAAGGCCATGAAGATGGAGATTGATGCTTGTTGAAGCCTGTAGCTGATTGGAGATTACTTGAAGCCAGATGTTGATTCAGAGCTGTTGATGCTGTTATTTTTGCTGTATTTCATTGCTGATGTATTGATTGGTTTTCTGGACTGTATTGTTTGCTGTTTACCCTGCTGGGTTGAGAGTGAAGTCTGTTCACTTTTGCCTATTGTTTTCTAGGTTCGAGGTTGAGTGGGACTCCCTTGCCTCGCTTGTACTGTTGCATCCATGCATTTTACTGTTTTACTGTATATATCTGTTATTGTTTCTGTTTCTGCCTATCCCTTAGGATCTCTGTTTCTCTCTGTGCAAGAGAGGAGCATGATAGACACTAGGTCTTAACCCATGCATGATAACATTAGGTTAGCTTGATTCCCTTCGCAACCGTAGGTTAGAGTTCTGTCTCTTTCTTTCTCAAAACAAACAGAAAAACACATAAAGATTTCAAACACAATAAAAGACACTTCTTTCGTAAAAGAAGGTGAACTCATCAAAGCGTCATTTTTGTCCGCCGGGACTGTTAATCAAGAAAACCTTTTCAGAAGGAATAAAATCAACCAAGACAAGCTTGTGTCTTCCGTAGCCCGAACTACGTTTGCTCTGATCTTTCATGCTGTATGAAAGTACGTAGGCATAGGATGCGATATCCTAGCGAGCAACCTTCCCCTCCTTTCCCGTAGGTAGGCGAACTACGTTGACTCTGATTTCTCGTTCCAGACGGGAATACGTAGGCATAAAGTGCGATACTTTGCCGAGTCATTTTTATTTTCATTTTCTTTTCTTTTAACCCTTGACCTATAGTTTAGATAGAATAACAATCCATACCCGAAAACAAGCGCGGATCCCATCGAGTACGATGGACGTGAGGGGTGCTAATACCTTCCCCTTGCGTAACCGACTCCCGAACCCAGGTTTTGGTTGCGATGACCATACCTTTCCCGTGTTGTGCGAGGTTTACTCTGAGCGTTTCCTTTCCCTCCCGTGGGATAAATAACGCACGGTGGCGACTCTTCTGTTCAGCCGGCGCCGATTTTCGCAGTAGCGACAGCTGGCGACTCTGCTGGGGATTGAACGTCCCCTGGCTGCTAAGGACTGCGATGGTTCTTATGCATTTGGGATCCAACGTCCCTTTGAGCGAGTCAATCCTAACGCTTGTTTTCCCGTCGAGGATTTTGTATGGAGTTATTTTATATTTCTAACCTTGTATTTTCAGCTTTATATATTGATTATTGTTGCTATATATGGGGTGTGACGGGTGTTCTGATATTGAGAGATAAGCCGGACCTGGGCTTGAGTGCACCTAGAATTAGAGTAGAAATTAGTGGGTGCCCGCTTGCTTTGCTTGCTTTGGTGTCCCATGAAATCTACACTCAGACGAGGTTCCTCTGGTTGGCCTCCTGCCCCTTCCTTTGGTTGGCGTGGGTTGCTGGTTAGTTGGATTGTCGACTCTGGGGACCGATCATTTGGAAGTTGGCTGAGTGAGGCCTCTTCAGGATTTGATGATGCCACTCCTTCTGGGAATCGTATCATCAACCCTGGAAGTCTGTGACGCCAACGACCGCATAGGATGCCGTACCTTGTGCCAGTTATAGGGCCACCCACCTGTGAGGGGATTCAGGGTTATGCAGGTAACTAGACTTTCAGACTGCCGGTTATTTCTTGATCAGAGATCCTGGTTATTTATGGAGATGTGTTCTGAGGTCTGTCAGAGACCAGTTGGAGAGTTCTGAGGTCTGTCAGAGACCAATTGGAGATGTGTTCTGAGGTCTGTCAGAGACCAGTTGGAGAGTTCTGAGGTCTGTCAGAGACTAATTAGAGATGTGATTTGAGGTCTATCAGAGACCAGTTGGAGTTATGATTATGAGGTCTGTCAGAGACCAATTGGAGATGTGTTCTGAGGTCTGTCAGAGACCAATTGGAGATGTGTTCTGAGGTCTGTCAGAGACCAGTTGGAGAGTTCTGAGGTCTGTCAGAGACTAATTAGAGATGTGATTTGAGGTCTATCAGAGACCAGTTGGAGTTATGGTTTGAGGTCTATCAGAGACCAGTTGGAGTTATGATTATGAGGTCTATCAGAGACCAATATTGGAGCTTTGTTTGAGGTATATCTGAGACCAGGGCTTGATGACTTCTGGATGGTCTATCTGAGACCTTTCTTGATTGGGTTTAGGCTATTCAGCTGCAGCTTCGGTCCCTGTTGAATGTTACTTGCATTGCATTGCCTGCATATCCATTATCATTTGCATTTCACTAACGTGTGTCTGTGCTGCAGGTGCATTTGCATTTCCCTAGTTCTAGTGCCCAGACTTCTGAGTGTTTGATCATGACTAGCTTAAGGAGAACGGTTGCTTACAAATTGCCTACTCCTGATATTGTTCCTTTACTGGGGTTGATCTCTCTTGCTGATGAGGGTGTTCGTAGGAGCTTCCGGATGAGCTATGGTAGATTATTGAGATTGGTGTGCAAACCTACAGAGGTAGAGTTGGATGGGTTGTATGCTTTGATGCAATTCTACGACCCTGCTTTGAGGTGCTTTACGTTCTCTGACTTCATTATGGGACCAACCCTGGAAGAATACGCTGAGTATGTTGAGCTGCCCGTGCAGAACCAGGTTCCATTCATTCATTATGACGCCAAGCCCAAGCCGGAGGATTTGGCAAAAGCCTTGCATGTTGATGCTTCTGAACTTGTGACTACTGTTTCCCGTGGAGTTCCAGGCTTCTCATTTCAGTTCTTAGTTGGTAAAGCCCAGGAGTACGCTAAGAGTGGGTGCTGGGTTGCTTTCAATGCTGTGTTGGCCTTGTGCATTTATGGCATAGTCTTGTTTCCCAATATACCGGACTTCGTGGACTTTGATGCTTTCTACTTGTTTGCCGCTGGTAATCCTGTACCTACTTTACTCGGAGACCTCTACCACTCACTGCATTACAAGAATGAGAAGGGAAGAGGGAAGAATGTTCACCTGTGTGTGCCCTTGTTGAGTATGTGGTTCGAGAATCACCTTCCTAAGAAAGGATCTGCTGCAGAGACTACAGTTCCAGTTGGTTGGCCAGAGCGTCTGATGAGGTTATCGTCGGAAGATATGGAGTGGTTTGATCGAGATTTGTTGGGATCTGAGCTCATCTTCAGTTGTTCTGGGTACCCTAATGTCCCACTGATTGGAAGAAAAGGGTGTATTAATTACAACCCTTCTCTATTCATTCGCCAGTTCGGATATGCGCTGAAGAATCCACCTCAAGAAGAAGAAGTACAGGAATCTCTGTACTTCACAGGGGATTTGAAGGGGGAGTTACTAGCCAAGTTGCGACGTGCCTGGACGCGTATTAACCGCAAAGGGAAGCCACTGTTAGGTAAGAATGACTGTCAGGCCTATGCACCTTATAGAGTTTGGATCCAGGAAAGAGCAAGTCAGTTATTAATGCCATTTCCAGATGTACCAATCCTTGTTCCCGTTCCGGTAGCAGAGCCAACTACTGTTTCTAGAGAAGTCTATGAACAAGTTGTGAAGGAGAAAGAAGCCTTGATGAAGATTAATGAAGGGTTAGAGCAAGAGTTAGCTCAGGCACGCAGTGAGAAAAACAAGGCTGTATATGCTTTCCAGCAACAGATCGAGCTGGTAAACAAGTTAGGAGCTGAGTTGACCGAGGAAAAGAAAAAGCGTGAACGTCTGGGGCAAGAGTTCAGAAGTTCCCATGACATGCTGGAAGCCAAAAAGAAGGCGCTCGACGCAGCACACCGAGAGATATCTTCTTGCAATAAGACTTGGAATGCTACACTCACCAACAACAAGAAGAGGGAAGATAAGCTGAAGCAGCAAATTTCCGACCTCGAGGAGAAGTTGAAGTCTAGCATCAAGAAGTGTGAGGAAGAAGTGATGAACCGGTATAGTGTCCAGCATGCACTGAACAAGGCAATCAAATCCAGAGATGAAGCAGTGTCTCAGAAGCGAAAGCTAGAAGATTGCTTCGGAGAAGCAACATGGGAAGAAACTGCTGAAGACGTACGCCGTGTCCTTAAGAAGAGAAACCAGCTTGTTGAAGGGCTGCTTGATCGACCAAGCCATCCGGAGACCAAGAAGGTGATGGAGGAGTACCAGACTTTTGGGAGGATTTGATCATTTCATATTCGCTTGTATGCTTTATTTGCATAGTGCTGACCATCACCAGGATTGTTGGTTGAGGTCATGTCTTCTTTGTACTCTCAGTGATATTGTACCCTGGGCTTATTGATTTTCCCTGCAATATATGAGGCTTTCTATGATTCAGCTCCGGTATTCTTATTGCCAGCACTGTCACTGCACCGGCACCTTCGCACTAGAACTGGGGAATGAACATCCCTAATGCACAGACACATTGCATTGCATTCATATTCATATTGCATGACAGGTAATCTTTGAATGGTGTCTTATCTCCTGCTCTGTACCAGGTACTTAACAGGATTCCAGATCAACATCCGCACCGCTATTCTACACGCTCCAACTGTCGGAAAGTCATGGACCAAATCCAGAACGAAATGCAGGATGTGCGCGAGAAGCTCGCCCTCTTCATGCAGACCATGGAAGCTATAGCAAAAGGGCAAGAGAATTTGCAGGCCATGGTCCAGCCTCTGTTGGCTCGCAACGCTGGTCATGGTAATGACGATCATCAGTCTGTCCGGGTTGATGCTACTCATGGAGACGGCACTCCCACGCCAGTGGCTCCGCCCGTGGTCAATATACCTGCCGCTAACGTCAACAACGCTACCGCTGCTGTGAACGGTAACGTCGGAGTAGGGAATGAAACTGCTGTCCATAATGCTGGGCTGGGTGATGTCAATGTGGGAGATAATCTCGGAGGCAATGGCTTTGTCAATACTGGGTTCGGATTCAACGATCAGGGATTCGACAACACTGGCAAGTATGGCTTTAATGCTCAAGGCTTTGGGCAAGATGGTTATGGTATGGTCAATCAGGGTTACGGAGGCTTTGGAAACGGAAATGGTACTGGATTTGTGGGTTTCGGTCCTGCTGGAGGTGTTCAAGGGTACGGCAACAGAGGCCGAGGTCCAGGAATGAATCAGATCAGAGCTGGACGTAATAATGCGTACGACGGGTACGGGGCCGGAAACGGTATGTGGCAAGAGGATCAACAGGAAGACGCCTTCTCTGGAGGAGGTTTGGAAGGGCCAATGGATGATTCCCAAAAGATTAGAATGCTGGAAGAGCAAATGAAGGGAGTCCTAAATCAGAGTGCTGTAGGATTGGACATGGCAACCATGGGCTTGGTACCTGGCTTGAGGGTGCCAATTAAGTTCAAAGCGCCTGCGTTCGATAAGTACAAAGGAGATACATGTCCGAAAGTGCATGTACGAGCTTATTACAGAAAGATGTCTGCATACTCAACTGATGAAAGAATGCTTATGCATTTCTTTCAGGATAGTCTGTCGGGCCCTTCCTTAGAGTGGTACATGGGGCTGGAGCCAACTGATATCAAGACATGGAAGCAATTAGCAGAGGCATTCGTAGCCCATTACAAGTATAACAGCGACCTGGCGCCCAATCGGGTCCAGTTGGCCGGGCTTTCGCAGAAGAAGGGGGAGAGTTTTAAAGAGTACGCGCAAAGGTGGCGTGATATGGCTGCCAGGGTCCGTCCTCCTGTGGAAGATAAAGAAATGAACGATATGTTTGTCGGCACGTTCACCGGGCTGTTTCATGATATGCTGTTTCATACTTCTCTGGCCAGTTTTTCAGACCTGATCTTGATGGGGGAAAAGATTGAGCGTAATATTAAGCAAGGAAAGTTCCAGGTCGATGAATCAACTGCATCTGGCAGTAATAAGAAAGCTTATGGTGGGCGCCGTCAGGGCGAAGCTAGCGCGGTATTTGGAGGCCGAGGCCGAGGCCGAGGCAGGGGAAGAAATCAATATCGTCAGCCGCAGCAGGTGTCGAGTGTTACTATTCCCTATCAACAACAACCAATCCAGCAACAACAACCGGTTCAGCAGCAACCAATGCCACAGCAGCAGCAGCCTCAGCAGGGGGCACAGCAAGCTCAGCGAAGATTTCAGGGTAATAAGCCAAGAAGGGTGTTCGAGAAGCCTCCCTCTAACTATGCTGATTTATTGCAGACATTGTTGGGATTGAATCTAGTAGAGAAAAGAACCTTGGCACCGATAACGGGAACTCCCCCGTTCGGCTACGACGCAAGCAGGCACTGTGAGTTTCATTCTGGAGCCCCGGGCCATGATATAGAAGGATGCCATGCTTTTAAGCACGTTGTGCAGGATCTTTTGGACAACAAGTCTATCAACTTCGGAACGGCAGTTCCGAATATAGTCCAGAAACCCATGCCTAATCATGGGGCGAACGCCGTTCTGACCGAGGAAGGTTTGAATCTGATTATGAATGTGGAGGATTTAAAGACGCCGCTGAGCGAAATAAAGAGCCGACTGTTGCAAGGAGGTGTGTACCCGGGTTGTAATGAGTACTGTTTAGATTGTTGGGCCCTGGCTGGGGGGTGTGAGGATTTGAAGAAAGGCATTCAGGCCTTAATTGATGATGGTATATTGCAGTTTGATAGAACAGCAACTGATGAGCCTGCAGGGGCAGTAGTGGATAATCGGAGTGATGTGGCCACGGTAACGATTCCTCGGAAGACGATCACTATTGCAGCACCAGCTCAGCGCCCACCGATTACCATAACTAAAGTCGGGCCAATCCCGTATGAGAACACGAAAGCAGTCCCATGGTCATATGGGCTAGAGGTGTATTGTGATGGGATTAAGATCGACGTTAACAAGCAGTCAGCAGAGATTGTGGATAATGTTGTTGGCTCAGGAGGCATGACGAGGAGTGGCAGGATCTTTATATCTCCTGAAGTGGAGGCCGAAAGGCTAGCGAAAGGAAAAGGGAAAGCGGTGGAGAATGTTCCGGTACAAGCAAATGAAAAAGAAGCAGCATCTAAGGATGTAGAAGAATTCATGCGCTTGATTCGGAAGAGTGATTATAAAATTGTGGAGCATCTGCAGCAGACACCGTCCAAAATATCTATTTTGTCATTGCTGTTATGTTCAGAAGCTCACCGAAATGCTTTGCTGAAAGTCCTGGACACTTCTTTTGTACCCCAGGATGTCTCCGTAAACCAGTTAGAGGGAGTGCTGGCACATGTAAATGCAGGCCACAGTCTGGGCTTTACTGATTTTGACTTGACTCCGAAAGGGAGGGACCATAATATGGCATTACACGTGTCTGTGGAGTGTAGGGGATCAACAATGTCGCACGTATTGGTTGACACCGGGTCGTCTCTGAATGTGCTACCCAAGAAGGCGATGATGAAGCTGGATGTTCGAGGGATTTTGTGTACTCCCAGTGATTTGGTAGTCAGAGCATTTGACGGCACGCGGAGAACAGTCTTCGGATCGATTACCTTGCCTCTGCAAGTGGGGCCGGAAGTGTTTGCAACGGAGTTTTATATCATGGATATACAGCCTGCGTACAGCTGCTTGCTTGGAAGACCTTGGATTCATGGGGCAGGGGCAGTCACGTCTACCCTGCATCAGAAGTTAAAGTATATGGTCGGAGACAGCGTAGTCACCGTGTGCGGAGAAGAAGACATCCTGGTCAGCCATCTATCCTCGTTTAAATATGTGGAAGTCGACGGGGAGATCCACGAGACACCATGCCAGGCATTCGAAGGTTTGCGCATAAAGGACAAGAGTCCCGGGCCGAGCAAAGTGCCAGAGATAGCTGTCTCATCGTATAAAGAAGCTCAAGCGCTAGTGGAAGCAGGAGAAGCCAAAGGCTGGGGTAAAGTGCTGGACATTCCGGTGAAAATGGACCGGTTCGGGCTGGGGTACCGACCGTCGTCATCAACTCCTTCCGTGGGGGCTCCCCATTTCAGAAAGTCAATCACCATCTCTGCCAGTGGAGTATGCCATGAATCTGTCAATGCTGCTTCAGAGTCCGATGAAGGGGACAGCGACTGTGATATGGATGCCTGGATTCAGCCAAGCACGCCAGGACAAGGACTGTGCAACTGGTCTATTCAGGAGCTTGTTCCTGTGACTTTTAAACAGTAATGCTTTGCTTTATTAATTGTTGAACAATCTGATGTCTTGCCCGGGGCATCGTGATTTGCTTAGGGTTGTGCTGTTATGAACATTGCGTGTTAAATAAAAGGCGTTTTCTCATGTGCAAATATTGTAATCTCTGTTGTTCTTGTTTTGTATTTTTTCAATAAAATGGCAACGTGGTTATTCGCTTTATACGCATTTTGAAGCATTTCACCATTCCTTTTGCAGGATAACATTTTCAGATGACATTCTTGAACCACCTATGACTCGTCCCGACTTCGAGCACCCGGTATTCCAGACCGAAGAAGAGGTTGTCGAAGATAGCGACGTTCCTGAAGAACTGTCTTGGTTAGTGAAGCAAGAGGAAAGAGCCATTCTGCCTCACGACGAGGTTATCGAAATTATCAATTTGGGGTCGGAAGGGGCTGAGAAGAATATTCGTATCGGAGCCGCACTGCAGAGTGATATCAAGCGAAAAATGGTTGAAATGCTCCGAGAGTATAATGATGTATTCGCTTGGTCGTATCAAGATATGTCAGGGCTCGATACAGATATGGTCGTGCATCGCCTGCCACTGAAAGAAGACTGCCCGCCTGTCAAACAGAAACTTCGCAGAACACGACCAGATATGGCAATGAAGATCAAAGAGGAGGTTCAGAAACAGTGGGACGCTGGTTTCCTGGCTGTGACGAAGTATCCCTCGTGGGTTGCCAACATCGTACCAGTGCCAAAGAAAGATGGCAAGGTTCGAATGTGCGTGGATTATAGAGATTTGAATAAAGCAAGCCCAAAAGACGATTTTCCACTTCCTCACATTGACGTGTTAGTTGATAATACTGCTCAATACTCTGTGTTCTCCTTCATGGATGGCTTTTCAGGCTACAATCAAATTAAAATGGCGCCAGAGGATATGGAGAAGACTACTTTCATAACACCTTGGGGAACATTTTGCTACAAAGTGATGCCCTTTGGTTTGAAAAATGCTGGGGCAACATATCAGCGTGCGATGACGACTCTTTTCCATGACATGATGCACAAAGAGATCGAAGTTTATGTTGACGATATGATTGCTAAATCCCAGACGGAGGAAGAGCATCTGGTGAATCTGTTGAAGTTGTTTAAAAGGCTTAGGAAGTTCAGGCTGAGGCTGAACCCTAACAAATGCACCTTCGGGGTGAGATCGGGTAAGCTGCTGGGGTTCATAGTAAGCGAAAGAGGAATAGAGGTCGATCCTGCTAAAATAAAAGCGATTCAAGAAATGCCGACGCCTAAAACAGAGAAAGAGGTGCGCGGGTTTTTAGGGAGGTTGAACTACATTGCCCGGTTCATATCTCACCTAACTGCCACGTGTGAACCATTATTCAAGCTCTTGAAGAAAGATCAAGCTGTAACGTGGAACGAAAATTGTCAAAAGGCGTTCGACAAAATAAAGAAGTATCTGCAGGAGCCTCCTATTTTGATACCCCCGGTGGCGGGGAGACCCTTGATAATGTATTTGACGGTTCTTGAGGGAAGCATGGGTTGTGTTCTCGGTCAACACGACGAGACGGGGAGAAAAGAGCATGCGATCTATTACTTGAGTAAGAAATTTACAGACTGTGAATCTCGATACTCAATGCTGGAGAAAACTTGTTGCGCGCTAGCCTGGGCCGCCAAGCGTTTGAGGCAGTACATGCTGAATCATACAACCATGCTCATCTCGAAGATGGATCCGATCAAATATATATTCGAAAAGCAGGCGTTGTCAGGTAGAATTGCCCGTTGGCAGATGGTCTTGACTGAATATGATATTCAATACGTCTCGCAAAAGGCGATAAAGGGAAGTGTGCTGTCTGAGTATCTGGCGGAGCAGCCTATCGAAGAGTACCAATCAATGAGGTTTGATTTTCCCGACGAGGATATCATGTATCTCAAGATGAAGGATTGTGAAGAGCCGTTACCAGACGAAGGACCAGAGCCGGGGTCCCAATGGAAGATGATATTTGACGGAGCTGTGAACGCTTACGGTAGCGGAATAGGGGCAATTATCACTACGCCACACGGGTCGCACATCCCGTTTACTGCCCGATTGACCTTTGCCGTTACCAACAATGAGGCCGAATACGAAGCTTGTATAATGGGGCTTGAAGAAGCCATCGATTTGCGAATCAAACATCTAGACGTATACGGAGACTCAGCTCTGGTAGTGAATCAGATCAAAGGGGAATGGGAGACACGTCAGCCCAATTTGATACATTACATGAATTATGCAAGGAGATTGTTGCCTTTCTTCGACAAAGTTGAATTGCATCACGTGCCGCGGGCAGAAAATCAAATGGCTGACGCCCTTGCCACTTTGTCTTCCATGTACAAGGTCAATTTCTGGAACGAAGCTCCCCAAATTACTATCTCTCGGTTGGACAGGCCAGCTTATGTATTTGCTATTGATGAAGCATCTGATGACAAACCGTGGTATTTCGATATCCTTAATTTCCTGAAGAACAAAGAGTATCCGGCTGGGGCATCCAGTCAAGATCAGAAGACTCTCAGGAGATTAGCGGGTAATTTCTACTTGAACCCGGATGGTGTCTTATACAGAAGAAACCACGATTTCGTGTTGTTGCGTTGTGTAGACGAGAAAGAGGCAAAGCTTCTCATGGAGGAAATTCACGAAGGTGCCTTTGGCACGCATGCTGGCGGGCATGCTATGACGAGAAAGCTGCTGAGGGCAGGTTATTTTTGGCTGACGATGGAAACTGATTGTTTCAAGTTCGCAAGGAAGTGCCACAAGTGCCAAATATATGCTGACAAGATACATGTGCCTCCGAGCCCTTTAAATGTGATGTCATCTCCATGGCCATTCTCGATGTGGGGAATCGATATGATCGGAAAGATCGAGCCGACGGCTTCTAACGGGCATCGGTTCATCCTAGTAGCAATCGATTATTTCACCAAGTGGGTGGAAGCGGCGTCTTACGCAAATGTAACGAAGCAAGTGGTGGCTAGATTCATCAAGAGAGATATCATTTGCCGATATGGGATCCCCGAGCGGATAATCACGGATAATGGTTCTAATCTGAACAACAAAATGATGAAGGAGCTCTGTCAGAATTTCAAGATTGAACATCACAACTCTTCCCCTTACCGACCCAAGATGAATGGCGCTGTCGAAGCGGCCAATAAGAATATCAAGAAAATTGTTCACAAAATGGTGGTGACTTACAAAGATTGGCACGAGATGCTACCTTTCGCTTTGCACGGTTATCGTACGACGGTACGCACATCAACCGGAGCAACTCCGTTCTCGTTGGTATACGGAATGGAAGCGGTACTACCATTGGAAGTTGAGATCCCTTCTCTGAGGGTATTGCGAGACGTTCAGCTGGACGAGGCAGAATGGGTAACGAATAGACTGAACCAACTGAGTTTGATGGATGAGAAGAGGCTAGCTTCTCTGGCATACGGTCGTTTGTACCAAAGACGAATGAAGAAAGCGTACGACAAGAAGATACTTCCGTGAAGCTTTCAGTCGGGCGACCTTGTGCTGAAAAGGATTCTCCCGCCGCAAGCAGATCACAGGGGCAAGTGGACCCCCAACTACGAAGGGCCATACGTTGTCAGTAAGGTCTTTTCAGGAGGAGCTTTATTGTTGTCCACCATGGACGGAGAAGACTTTGCGTCACCTGTAAATTCGGACGCAGTTAAAAAATACTTTGCTTAAAATAGACCCGCTGGACAAAAAAAGAGAGTCCAGGCAAAAATGGGGCATCCTGGCGAACCAAAAACAGAATAAAAAGGTTCGGGCAAAAGTTAGGGATAAAATTGAAAAATGTACACCCGCGAAGTTGAAAACCTACACTGGGCGGCTTCGGCAAAAAAGGGTATCCCGGTGAACTGAAAACCCGTAAAGGGCGGTTCACGCAAAAGTTAGGGATGTAAAAAGCAAATGACTGCGGTCCGAATTTGATATTGCAATGAGCATCAATGCGGGAGAATACATTTGAGGAGTCAGTTATCGGATACAACCTCTTCAGAAGTGGGGATACCGGGAGAGCATTAGAGCCGGATGAGTCATAGGAGGATCAGTTCGTGGTGTTCATCTGCATCCAGTTGCCGACATGTGTACAAAATTTAATTTGTCAATATTTATGCTTCTTGTGAATACTTGACTACTTGTATATTTGCTTTGCGTAGCTTCCTCTTTTCAGGAGTTACATCCCGTGTACAAAAAACTCCGCCCATTCAGGGGCCCAATCAATGAAAATGTGTTATTCAGTACTTGATGCCTGTTCTTTACTGTTTTGTGCATGATAAAACGCCTAAGTTTATTGAAGCTAGCAGGAGTATAACATCGCTGGCCCTTGCCAACAATCATTAAAGCTTTGAATTAACTGAGTGTAACGTCACTAACCTGAATGGATTTGATTGCATAGGCTTGTCTTGTCTTGTTTGTGTTGTTGCAGGTTTCATAACCGTACGAAGAAGGGGATCAAAAGATTGTGATAACGAAAGACTTGGTCCCCACGCAGGTCATGCATGTTCTTCCTGAAGAAGGATAGACTTCCCCAGATAGCCGTGGCTTATCCAAAGGACGTGCTCCAGAAAAGTTATTCGTCCTCAGCAGAGTTTGGCGAGTCCAAGATCATAAGGCTGTATTCAGACAGGTTCATCTTTCCCCGCAGGGTCATGCACTCTCCTCCAGCAGAATCAGTTAGTTTTCCCCAAGAGAATCATCTCTCCCCCAGCGGAGTTCTCTTTTCAGCAAGTGTTCATTCCTTCCAGTGGAACTCGAAGATTAAGACTCACCAAAGCAGAGTTGATGGTGGGTCATGGCATTTATTTTGTCAAGGATACTGGTGATATCAGTTCACGTGCCAGCAGAAAGTCCGATCGTACTGTGCGCATCTGCTATTCCTCAGCAAAGTTATATTCCCCAGCAGGGGGTTACTTCAACAAGACGTGTGGTTTGAGTTCCCAATTTCCCAGCAAGGTTGACTTCATCCTCCCGGCATTTATTTTGTTGGAATAATTCTGTAGCATCTGGCTATCCCCGGCGGAGTCGGCATTATCCTTCCAGCATTTATTTTGCTGAAGCAGTTCTGTACTCTAGCAATTCAGGTGGAGAGAGCTCTTGCTCAAATAAATTACCAAACAGTCAAGATCTCGGCAGGAGATATTCAATGATAATGTCAGTTTCGGCGGTATTCCCCCACAGAGTTAGCATGATGAGATTCTCTTTGCCTCTAGCAGAGTCATTTATGCAGACGTCTCTTATTTCCCCACCAGAGTTGCCAGGATATGTATCCTTATCCCCAAGCAGAGTTGGTTTGTCATCACCGGGTTCCATGAATCAGAATTTCAGAGGCCACCGCCGGTTATCAGAGCAGGCGTCCGATAGTTGGTTTTCAGATATCCCCAGTAGAGCTCATCTCAAAGTCGCTGTCGCGTCAGTGCTGAGCAGTTTGTGGGTGAGGATCATTGAAGAACTAAGTCCTGACGTGGACGATTTATTCCTATATTGACGGGATTTCTTCAGAAGTGGGCGTCCTAACGTGGACAAGTTTATTTCTCCGGATTGGTGAGGTGTTAGTCCTATCGTGGGTAGATTCGGTTCCTTGAAATTAGTGGAGTAGGAGGTCATGACGTTGACGAAAGTGATTACTCTTTGTGTTGGTGTCCTGACGTGGACAAGTTATTTCCCCAGTGGGTCGAGAGTGTGAGTCCTTACGTGGACAAGTCTTATTTCCTCAGCGGGTCGAAGACGCCTGAGTCCTAACGTGGACAAATCAAGACGAGGTCAGTGTCCTTACGTGGACAAATCGAAGAAATTATTATTCCTGACGTGGAGAAGTGGGTCCTAACATGGACGATGTAGTCCTTACGCGGACATATCAGCAGAAGTGATTCCTAACGTGGAAAGATCAGAGTCCTTACGTGGACATATCAAGAGCATTCCTTACGTGGAAGGAAAATGGTTTCCTTACGTGGAAAGACGAGTTTATTCCTTACGTGGAAAATAGATTGATTCCTAACGGGGAAAGAAATGGATTATTCCTGACGTGGAAAGAGTTTAGTCCTGACGTGGACAGAGTCAAGAAAGAGATTATTCCTGACGTGGAAAGTTTAGTCCTGACGCGGACAGATCAAAGAAGATATTCCTAGCGTGGAAGAAGAAGTTTAGTCCTTACGCGGAGAAATTGGAGTCCTTACGTGGACAGATTCAAGAAAAGTTGATTCCTGACGTGGAAGAATGATGTACTCCTTACGTGGAAAGTTGAGTCCTGACGTGGACAGGTTCGGAACCAAGGTAATTCCTTACGTGGTAAGATTGGAGTCCTGACGCGGACATATCGAGTGGTATTGGAGTCCTTACGTGGACAGATTGATATAGTTTTCCTGGCGCGGAAAGAAGGTTGTTTCCTAACGTGGAAAGATGAAAGGTTTAGTCCTGACGTGGACAGATACAGAAGAGATGGTTCCTAACGCGGACGATATGATTCCTAACGTGGACAGGTGTTACTCCTAGCGTGGAAGAGTTTATTCCTAAACGTGGACGGTTCAGTTTATGGAAATACAGACGAATTATCCCCAGCGGAGTTGCCGAGATTTTTCTGGGTTAACAGCAAGTGGAGTCCTAACGTGGACAGGTTTCAGTTGAGATTTCTTCGTATTGATGACAGACAGAGTCCTAACATGGACAAGCAAGCAATCTGTTATGACAGAATCCTCTTCAGAACGATGAAGACAATCCCCAGCACGGTCGCGCGAGATCAGTGGGTTACTGTAACAGTCAGATTCAGCTGATGAATGTTGTTCCTCAAGCAGGAGCGCAATTTATTTCTGCGGTTGGCAAATTTCTGGTTTCACTAGTATTCAACCGTCTCGTACCGCGAATGTCTGAAGGCTCCGGGCTCTTCATCCAATCGGGTCCAAGTCGCTTGAATAGGGGCAGCTGTTGCACCCTAAAATTTGCCCAACCTTATTCACTTGGTTTATGTTTCAATATCATTAGCATTTGCATATAGAGTCATGTACATAGACTAACCATCTGCATAGCATAAGCATAGCAAGTCATTCAACAGGGGGCCAATCATTATTCTCATCTCTAGAGGCCTATCAAGAGGTTATTATTCTAATTCAACCTCATTCAAGTCATCAGGAAAGAATTTGAAAGCAAGGAGCTCAGCAGATCAAGCCTTGAGTCCATCTCCTAGCTGAGGGTATCTGAGGATCAACAAGAGGGTTGTGAGCTGTGAAGTGAAAGCATGGAGAGTATCTAGACATCTTGAGAGACTTATAAAGTCATTTGGAGAAGAAAACAAGTCATTGATGAAAGCACAAGAGCTATAGTTGAAGACAGTCAACTAGGGTTTCATCTGGGTCAACCCTAGGTCAACCCTAGGTCAATTGACTGACTTAAAAGGATATTCAAGTCTATTGGAGAGATGTGGGGTTCATCATTGGATATATAAAGAAGGATATGGAGATATGACAAGGAGAATTCAAGAGAAATCAAGGAGAAGAGGAGTTTCTAAATTAGGGTTTCTCTGTAAAATCCCCTAGTTTAGGTCAAATTTCCAAGCAAGATAAGTCAAAATGCTAGCTTCAAATGGCTTCTTGGCCAACATGAAACTTGTAGAGGATCTCAAGACCTTTAATTTGAGTGGTGGAAGACATCAAGGAGATTTATAGAACTCAAGTTATGGTCCTTGCAAGTTACAGGTCATCTGAGGTGTCTGAATTTTTGTCTGTGAAAGTGACTTGACTTCCAAGCTAGTTTTACCCCTCAAGGAGATTTCAAATTAATTCTTGGTCAACATAAGAATTGTTCCTCATTGTCTTAGCTTTCTAGAATGGTATAGTATGCCTTCATATGATGTGTGGAACTCAACTTATGGTCTTGGCAAGCAAAGGGTATTTTGGGCATTTGTGAATTACAGGTCATTTTAACCTATGTCCAAAACTCATACAAGGAGGCCTCAAATGGAAAAACTTACAACATCAAACTTGCTCCAAATGGGATTTTAAGTCTAGAAAGAAGGTCACAAATTATTGGAGAAGCTCATAGCATGGAGTTGCATAATTGGTCAAAATATGAACTAAAATGGCTTATAAAGTGAATAAATTCAAGATGGAAAATGGTTTGGGAGATTTACAAGTCCAAATGGAGACTTCCAATATATGATTTTGAATGGAAAAACAATTCTAAGAACAATGGTTCAAACACTTTTTTGAGTTTAGAAGGAAAAAAGAAAGTTATCTTTGGTTACTTGTAATTGAAGAAACATAACCAAAATGGATCAAAGTTGGAAAGCAAGGGAATGTGCAAGATGGATCTAGAATGTACCATTGGGGTCTATATATTCATGAAATGAGAATTTGGCAAGGGTTGGCTTCATTTTGCACCAAGATTTTCACAAGCTTTCTCATTCTTTTTCATTGAAGTTTCATTGCCATTCTCTCAAATTCTTCACAAAATCATCATCCACATCAATTCAATCTTGCTCCATCATCATCCTAGATCAGAAGTGAAGCAAAGTTTTGGTGTGAATCATCCATTTTCGAGCACCTTTTTCATCAACATCAAAATTGGAGTTTCCATTGGACAGCATAATTCAAGCAAGGAAGCTCCAAAATATTGCATACAGAATTGAGTATTGAGTGTGTAGATCAAGATCCAAGTCTCAAAAGTCTCAGATCCTCAATCTTCCATAGCTGTTTTCAAGCTTTTGCACCAGGTATGTTTTCATTCGATTTGCTTGATCCAGTTAGTTAGGCATGATTTTATTAGTTTAGATGCAATCTAGGTGGTTAGGAGAGCAGTTAGGGTGAATTTGGAGAGGTTTGGTGATGTTGATTAGCAGGTGCCATAAACTGTTAGGGTGAAGAACTCTTAGGTTAAGCCATTGGAATCTTAGCTGGATAGCGCAGGTTGATCTCCATTAGGCATAGACTAGTTTAGGTTAAGTTTGATTGAGAATTGTGGTGATGCATATCAGTGCATATCCATGGTGACCAGATTTTACCTCGATCGGGTTGAGAGTTTCATTGAGTTTCAGACTGAACTAGTGCTATAGGATTGTAGAGGGAGAGATCCTGAGCAACTTTCGTGTTCATGGCATGTTGATTCATGGCCTGGTGATGGAGAACAGAGTGATGGAAGTTTGGCTCGTGCATGGAGGCATTCATGGTGAAACCCTAATTTTCAAAACCATTGGAGAAGACGTAATCTGAGCCATCCATTTCGCGTGTGACTTTTGACTTGGAGGATGATCGTGTGGTTCATATTTAATTTCAGATGTGGAGGGAAATGATTTGGCCAAAACGCGCCGTTTCATTAATTGAAACGGGCGGGCCTGAGTCTGTGTTGTTATTCCCACCCCCAGCAATTAGGCCCATCGTTTTTTTAACGTGATTTCCATTCTATTCTCACCCCCAGTGTGTATGGCGTTCTGAGCTAGAATTCTGGGCTTAACCAAAGCGCTATCTGCACCCCCCCCCCATTATGTGGCCCATTCTGATTATAACTGGGCGTGGTTTCTATTCATACCCCCTCCTTCTCATTTAATTCCAATTGTGTTTTTAATTCATTTTAATTTTTCATTCACTTCATTAATTCATAACTAATTCATAAAAAATGCATTTCACTTCATTCTTTTTACATCTTTTTCATTAAAATGTCTAGAAAATTTTCATCAAATAAAATTGCATTTTTATTTTTATTTCATATTTTTTTCATATTTTCTAAATAAATGTCATATTAAATAGATTCATTTCATGCATCATTTTAATAATTTTTGTTCTCTTACATGCTTTAATATTTTTTGTTCATTCTTTTTATATTGTTTAGATGAGATATTCAACTTGTAGAAATATTTTAGTTCCCATTTTTAGGAATTAATTTTAGGTGATTAAAATAGGTTTGAACATCATGAATAAAACTAGGGTTTTAGGTGACAACTTAAGTAGTTTGATTTCATTTCCCTTAGGACTTAAGATTTAATTAGATTAGTTATGGGACTATAGGGGCTATGGGTAGCTATTAGATCCCTTAGAGAAAAAGTTAGGACTCCCCTACTGCTATTACTGTCTGTGTATATTTGATTGTCTGGTGTGGTGTGCCCTCTGGGGATTATTGCTTGCTTGCTTGGGTATTGGGGTTGTCTGGGGACTTAGGAGAGCTGAAGACTTGAGAAGATGAAGGCCACTGGAGGTCCAGATGTTGAAGATCAACTTCCAGAGTTGAAGAGAAGATTCTTGCTAGCAGATGCTGAGGAGACTAGGGTTTAGGAGCTAGGCAGAGCTTTAGGTTAGAAAGTTTGTTTCTCAAACATGGATTGCCTTGTCTGCATCCATTCTTCTCTGTGATTCAGAGTCTCTCTAAGACACTCACCCCCTTCCTTTGGAAGGCTTGGTGATAGTGTCTAAGAGATAGAACTCTTGAGAGAAAATGTCTTTTGTGTTAGAAGCAGTCTGTTCACCACCCTTGGTAGTCAACTGATTGCTTAACACCCAATTCACTCTTGTGATTGATCCCTCATCCTGGAGGTTTGGACTTGAAGAAAAGCCATGGCAGATGGAAGACTGATGATCAAAGCCCTTACCTGAAGGCCATGAAGATGGAGATTGATGCTTGTTGAAGCCTGTAGCTGATTGGAGATTACTTGAAGCCAGATGTTGATTCAGAGCTGTTGATGCTGTTATTTTTGCTGTATTTCATTGCTGATGTATTGATTGGTTTTCTGGACTGTATTGTTTGCTGTTTACCCTGCTGGGTTGAGAGTGAAGTCTGTTCACTTTTGCCTATTGTTTTCTAGGTTCGAGGTTGAGTGGGACTCCCTTGCCTCGCTTGTACTGTTGCATCCATGCATTTTACTGTTTTACTGTATATATCTGTTATTGTTTCTGTTTCTGCCTATCCCTTAGGATCTCTGTTTCTCTCTGTGCAAGAGAGGAGCATGATAGACACTAGGTCTTAACCCATGCATGATAACATTAGGTTAGCTTGATTCCCTTTGCAACCGTAGGTTAGAGTTCTGTCTCTTTCTTTCTCAAAACAAACAGAAAAACACATAAAGATTTCAAACACAATAAAAGACACTTCTTTCGTAAAAGAAGGTGAACTCATCAAAGCGTCATTTTTGTCCGCCGGGACTGTTAATCAAGAAAACCTTTTCAGAAGGAATAAAATCAACCAAGACAAGCTTGTGTCTTCCGTAGCCCGAACTACGTTTGCTCTGATCTTTCATGCTGTATGAAAGTACGTAGGCATAGGATGCGATATCCTAGCGAGCAACCTTCCCCTCCTTTCCCGTAGGTAGGCGAACTACGTTGACTCTGATTTCTCGTTCCAGACGGGAATACGTAGGCATAAAGTGCGATACTTTGCCGAGTCATTTTTATTTTCATTTTCTTTTCTTTTAACCCTTGACCTATAGTTTAGATAGAATAACAATCCATACCCGAAAACAAGCGCGGATCCCATCGAGTACGATGGACGTGAGGGGTGCTAATACCTTCCCCTTGCGTAACCGACTCCCGAACCCAGGTTTTGGTTGCGATGACCATACCTTTCCCGTGTTGTGCGAGGTTTACTCTGAGCGTTTCCTTTCCCTCCCGTGGGATAAATAACGCACGGTGGCGACTCTTCTGTTCAGCCGGCGCCGATTTTCGCAGTAGCGACAGGAAGCAGACAGGAAACCAAAGGAATCCTATCTGACACTCAACCAGTCATCAGAGAAAGGCATCCTCAAAAGTTCTACTCATTGTAAATGTCACACATACCTCCAAAGGAGAGATGAGACTTTAACATGAGGAATTTGAATCATAGGATGAGAATGGAATGGGAACAAAACCAACCATTACTTGAAGAAATATCTATTTCTAAAGCTCTCTTCTAAAGCCCTAATTTCCTAAGCTACACAAAGCTAACAAAAAGGAAGGGAAAACTCCAATCCAAGCTCCACCAGCCACTTCACACAAGCCTCATCATGTGCATGATATCTTCCAATGAGATCCAAAAGCCCACTATGCAAGGAAGCCCAACTTTGAGTCCATTCCACATCAATCACCAAAATTGAAACACCAAATGAACAAACAAGTAGAATATTCTATCAAAAATACCAAAACACATTCTAAAAATCTGATTATTTTTATATGGGAACATGCATTCACTAATAACCTATATTTAAAAAATCAGGACCTAATTCAATATCTAAGTCCTCCAATAAAACCCTAAGTTGAAAGGTATCACTAAAGAGATCCACTAAAAATCACTCCTAAACAACTATACTAAAAGCATTTTTAAAATCATTTAAAAATCATGATAAAGATCACAAGGCAACCTCAATATGTATATAACAACAATCAAAAGGAATGAAAAGTTCATCCCATGCCAAAAGTCATCAATGAAATCAATCAAAAGGAAAGGCTATGTTATGAACATGTTAAGACTAGCCAAAGTATTAATTCGATCTAAAATACCAAAACTAATTCTAAACTCCTAGGAAAATTTCTAGGGGAACCTAAGCATGTTAGGTATCTATAGTAAAAAACCCAGAGCCTAAAACTATGCTTAAAGGCACTAAAGAAATCACACACCAAAAATGGTCAAAAGGGAAATCAAGTAGGGAAGCCTCTAAAGATCTAGTTCAAAACAGACCCTAAAGCTACCTAAAAATTAACCTAAAAATTTATGGGAGTTCCTTAATATGTCTATAACAAACCAGCAAAGAATTAAGTCCAAATTCTATACCAAACTCCAGAACAAAAATCGGCAAGAAACTATGCAGTTTTTGACATTTTATTATCCAACTAAAGGAGAAAAACGAAATCAAATTGAAAATTAAACGAAACTAAAATCCAATTGTGCACAAAGTTCATACACATGATAAGGATCATCCCAGAATTTTCTCATATTTTTCTATGCATTTTTTCTATTTTATATGAATTAAAATCAAACAGCACACAAAACAGAATTTTAATGCCATTAAAAAACAACAATCAAATGGTTAAATTAAATCGGAAAACCAACCTACGGATCGGAGATTTGATCCGGTGATCGTTGATCAAGTGAATTTGCAAAGATCCGAACAAGATTATATGGAAAACTTCAAGATCCACAATAATTCTTGCAAGAAGATGAAGATCGAACACTTCGAATCCGAATTGCTCCGAATAAGTGCTTCCAACTTACACTCCAATATCCAACTTCAATTTGCACGAAAACTGATTATGAATCTTGATCCGATAATGATGATGAGTGGAGGTTTATGCTCAAGATTCCATTGATTTCAATGAAAAGTCAATGGATCCAATGACAAGGAGCTATGGGTGAGGGTTTGGAGAATGAAGAAAATTGAGAGAATTGAGAGAGTGAGAGAATTCTTGAAAATGAAAAATGAAAATTGTGAGGAGTTTTTTTTTTTGGTTTGGAGTAGATCACTTAAGTACTCCTTAGGCTTGGATCCCAAGGTAAGGTTTGGACTTTGACTTGTGAAAATTGGTTTGGAGCTTAATGGTATGATTTTGGGATGTGTAGCTTATTCATGAAGTCACAAATTGGAACACCATGAACCAAGCCCCAAATGAAAATTCTAATAATTCCAAAGTGTTTAGAATATTATTTCCAATCAAAATGAGTACAAATTTGGCTTGAAATCATTCAATTACCAATTGTTTTGAATTTTCACCTTTTAATTCCTTAAAATGGCCTTTATGTGAATTTTCTTCAACCAATGCTTGATATAATCCATATCAATGGACTATTGATACTTGGCTAAGCTAAAAACATCATTTTGAGCAACTTTCATGTTGAACAAAAATCCATTTGAGGCTTGCAAGATGGTGAAATTGACTTATGATTCAAAATGACCTGTAATGTCCAAATACCCGAAATACCCTTGACTTGTCAAAGCCATAACTTGAGTTCTACACATCCAATCATGGACTTCTAATACTCTTTAGAAATCTAAGAGAATAAGGAACAACATTCATATTGACAAAAAGTTCATAGGAATCATCCTTCTAGGGAAAATTTTTCATGCAAGCTAGGTAACTTTCAAGCTCCAAATTCACATGCCTCAGATGACTTGTAACTTGTCTGGCTCATAACTTGAGTTCTATAATCCCTATCAAGGACTTCTAGTACTAAAATTAAAGCTAAGATCATGCTATACAACAATCATGTTGGGATCAAGATGATATGACAATCATATCTTGAGTTAAATAGTCTTGAAATCAGGGGTCAAACTAAGGGAATTTACACTGTCAAGTCTTAGAAACCCTAGCCTGAAACTTCTCAAACTCTTCAATCATGATGAGTTAACCTTGGAATCATCCTTATAACATCTCAATGTATCAATCCATGATCACATGGCTCTTGAATTAGGTCTCAACCTTCTTCAAATCATCAGTTGACTTAGGGTTGACCCAGTCAAACCCTAGCTGCACCACTCATGGCTGAGCCTTCTTAATCTTGCACAATGACCTGTCTAGGCCTCAAAGTGATCTTCAACACTTCTCATGAGCTCTCTCAAGACCTCCAGTCCATCCTCATGCCTTCAGAATCATCTGATGGCTTTCCACAAGTCTCAAGTTAGGAGACACACCTTCTTGGTTTCAACCACTCTTTCTGAGGATCTTTTAACTTCTCTGACAAAGATATCAACCCTTGAACACTTGAATAACCTTCTTAGATGGCTTCATAGTCTTATATAGCTCTTGATTGGTAATCATACCTCTTGATCTCCTGCACATATGTCAATGAAATGCAAATGACAATGCTAATGTGAATGAAATGAAACATAAGCTAGGTGAAGAAATGTTGGGCAAATTTTGGGGTGCAACACTAATGAGATGAAAGCTTGTGGAGAAACCCTTTATGAACAAGTAATCATTGAGAAGGTATTGATATCCATTACTCCTCAGTTTGATTACATTGTGGTAGCAATAGAACATTCTAAGGATCTAAACACCATGAGAATTGAAGAGTTGCACAACAGTCTAGAAGCACAAGAGTTGCGTCTGATTGAGAGAACTTCTGAAAGAGAAGTAGAGCAGCAGGCTCTGAAAGTAGATTCTGGTAAGAAACATCAGAAGTAGTTTTAGTCAGAATCCAGGAGAAGATATGATGGTGTTCAGAAGTCAGAAACCTCAACTTCTGATAGGCAGAAGAATGCTCATAAGGTAAAAAATAGGTATGACAAGAAGAAGATCCAGTGCTACTATTCTAAGAAGTTTGGCCACTTCGTTGTTGATTGTTGGTCAAACAAGGAAAGGAAGTCAGAAGAAGAAAACGTAGCCAGAAGAGATTCTGATGATGAATCTATGCTACTGATGGTTTCTGAATCTGATGATACGAATTCGACAGACTGGTGGTATATGAACATTGGTTGCTTAAATCATCTTACTAGAAATAAGAAATGGCTGGTTGACTTTGACTTTGGAAAGAGGACAAAGATCAAATGCACTGATGATAAATACCTCAACGCTAAAGGTATGGGAAATGTCATTCATTTTGAACAATGGGAAAACAATATTAATTCAGAATGTGTGGTATGTACCTAGCATGAAAAGCAATCTAATAATTGTAGGGCAACTAATTAAGAAAGGTTTTTCAATTACCATGAAGGACAACCTTTTGAAGCTGTATGACTGTAATTAGAAGCTGATTATGGAGTCAGAACAGGGAAGGAATAGAACATTCAAAGTGAATGTAAGAACTGCAGAATCTGAATGCTTTAGTGCAACAAGTGTTGTGAAGGAAAGTGAGTTATGGCATAAAAGATTTGGTCATCTGAATTTCAGAAGCTTAGGGCATCTAAATTCAAAGAAGCCGGTGCATGGAATTCTTACAATTAAGAAGCCTGAGAAGTCATGCAAATTATGCATGGAAGGAAATAAACTAAGATTTCGATTTGCGTTAGAAGTAGCTTCAAGAGTAAATCATGCCTTGGAAGTAGTGCATTTTGATGTGTGTGATCCATTTCTACTAGCATCGATTGGAGGGAATAAATACTTTGTGTCATTTGTTGATGAATCCACAAGGATGACATGGGTATCCCTTATAAAGTTCAAACACGAGGTGTTTGTTGAATTCAAGAAATTCAGAATGAAGGTTGAGAATCAAAGTGGTCAGACTTTGAAGATTCTCAGAACCGATGGTGGAGGTGAGTATAACTCCACTATGTTCAGAAAGTTCTGTGAGGAGAATGAAATTGAGCATGAGGTTATTTCTCCTTATACTCTTAAACACAATGGTCTTGTTGAGAGAAGAAATTATACTTTGCTTGATATGGCGAGAAGCATGCTAAAGGAGAAGAAGCTTCCTTACAGCTTATGGGGAGAAGTTGTTGCCACCACAGCATATGTGCTCAATAAATGTCTAACGAAGAAGCTGAAGGAAATAGTTTCTATTCAAAAGTGGACTGGAGACAAGCAAAGTGTTAGCCATCTAAAGGTGTTTGGTTCTGTATGTTATAAACACGTTCCAAAATCTAGTAGACAGAAGCTGAATGATAGAAGCAAAGTGATGTTACTGTGAGGTACCACAATACAGGTGCGCACAAGCTTTATTGTCCAAAAAATAATAAAGTTAAATTCAGTAGAGACTTTATTGTAAAGGAATTAGAAGCTTGGGATTGGAATAATTCTCAATCCAACTCTGGTGTGAGAACTTCTGAAGAAAAGTCAGAATTAGAAGTTTCTAAAGATGAGTCAGAAGCCGGAGAAGATTCTGAAGCTAGAGTAGACTCTAAAGGTGAGTCTGACTCTAATGGTGATTCTGACTCTGAAGGAGACTCAGAAGGTGAAGATGATTCAGATCCAGATTCTAATGCTGATTTAGATTCTGGTGGTGATTTAGATTCTGGGAATATTCTAGACTTTGAAGGTGGTCAAGGTTCTAGAGGAGGACAACCTTCTAAAGCAAGAGCTTCTGAAGGAGAAGCTTCTAAGGATAGAACTTCTTAGGTTCGAGCATCTGAAGGAGATTCTGAACGAGGTCAGAGGCCACAGAGAGTCAGAAACATCCTGAGAAGATTTTCATAGTATGACATGCTGCGAGATACTGAAATAGACTCCAAGGGATAGGTTATCCAGTGTGCCATGGTAGTAGAATCTGAACTAGTAAGTACAGAAGACGCCTTCAAGAATAAAATTTGAATGAAAACCATGAAAGAAGACCTTGAGGCTATTGAAAGAAATAAGACTTGGAAGTTGAGTAAGCTTCCAAAGGACAAGAAAGCCATCAACGCCAAATGGATTTTCAAGGTGAAGTTAAGGCCAGATAGATCAATTGACAAACACAAAGAGAGATTAGTAGCAAGAGAATTTCTACAGAAACCTGGGCTGGATTATTCTAAAGTGTTTGCATCTGTAGTGAGACATGAAACAACCAGACTGGTGACTGCAATAGCTGCTAACATGAATTGACCTCTGATTCATTTAGATATGAAATCTACATTTTTGGACGGTCCATTACAAGAAGATGTATACGTGTCACAACCTCCTGGATTTATTAAAAAGAATCAGGAAAGGGTGGTGTATTAACTACATAAAGCTTTGTCTGGATTGAAGCAAGCGCCCAGAGCTTGGAATCTGAAGATTAATTCATTTTTCAAGAAGAAGGGGTTTCAGAAATGTGAGATGGAGTATAGTGTTTATGTTCACCATACCTCTGAAGGAAATATGATTTTGGTGTGGCCGTATGTTGATGACAGGGAGTTCTGAACAAGAGATAGCTAAGTTGAAGAAGGTGTTGATGAATGAGTTTGAAATGAATGACCTCGAGAAAATGACATATTTTCTAGGGATGAATTTTATATACTCTAGGAAGGGTATCATTTTGTATCAGCTCAAGTATGAACTTGAGCTTCTGAAGAGATTTAAGCTGCAGAATTGTAAGGATGTTGTCACACCTTCAGAAACCAATCAAAAATTGGATTATAATTATGAAGGTGAGGATGTGGATGCTACAACCTTCAAACAGTTGGTTGGTTCTCTGAGGTATATGTGTAATACCAGACCTGATATCTGCTATGTAGTTGGAATAGTTAGTAGGTTCATGAGTAAACCCAAGTGGTCTCGTTATCAAGCTACTGTCAGAATTTTAAGGTATATCAAGGGAACTCTGAAGTATGGAGTGTTATTCTCTTCTCGAATAAAGACTAATTCAAAGTTGATGAGTTACTCAGACTCTGATTGGTGTGGAGATAGAGTTGATAAGAGAAGTAGTTCTGGATACTTGTTTAAGTTTATAGGAGGTCTTATCTCTTGGTGTTCCAAGAAGCAACTTGTTGTTGCATTGTCAACGTATGAAGCTGAGTACACCGCAGGTGTTGTAGTTATATGCCAAGTTGTATGGCTTCTGAATTTGCTGCAGGATCTGAATATTAAAGTAAACAAGCCTCTGAAGTTGATGATTAATAACAAGTCTGCAATCAATCTTGCCAAGAATTCAGTTCTGCACGAGAGAAGCAAGCATATTTAGACCAAAAAAAGGAATTGGTGCATTGTAGCACCTAGAAGCAGCTGAAAGATGTTCTGACAAAGACGATCAAGACAGATCAATTTCTCTATTTAAGGGATTGAATTGGAGTTGTTAGTTTTGATTAGAAAATCCTAATTAAGGGATGGCATTGAAGGGTAATTTAGTATTTTAGTATGTTGTCTATGTAACCCTAGTATTTATGTATAAATAGACTAGTGGTAGTTGTCATTTATTTTATCATCTTTCTTACAGCTTTTGTAGCTATCATTGCAGAGCAATAAATATTCTCTCATGCCTTTTTTTTCATCACCTTGTGCACTAACACTTCTCACTCTTTCGTAAAATTTAATAGGGTTTTTTGTGTTTGTTTAAAAAAACTCAATCTTTATCTCATAACTTTATTCTATATTGACGATATCGTTTCACAACAAAATGTGACATACTAGTATAATTTAAGATTGATGGAGTATCATGACTTCTTCTAAAATAAAATATTAATTTTGTAAAATTCTTTCCCCCCAAAGTGTAAAATTAATTTTGGGTATCAAATTAAATTGCACTAAAATATTTAGAGATATTTTAAGAAAATATCGATATGTGATTTATGGAACGCATACAATTAATTGTTTTTATATACACTTCTCTTAAAATTATTTACATTAAATAAAAACTTGGTTTGTGTAGAAATTTAAAAAAAAAAGGGTTTAGATCTTTCATTAAAGTCGTTTATTAATTTTTTTTCCTTATTCATAAAATCTATTTTTGGTCCTCAATTTTTGAAAATTATGATTTTTTTTCATCTATGTATATTTGCAGTTAAATTATAACATGTAATAAATGATGTTCTTGTTATTACGATCAAACTCAAATATTTGACACTACAATTACGAAATATTTTTTGTTTTTAAGTGTTTTATCGCGACTTTCTATGTCTAACTGAATTAACTGCAAGTGCACAGTCTATCGCGTAGTAATAATAGATATCGATCCCACAGGGACTCGTAATCAAGCTAGTATTTTCGGGTGTTACTGTGTTTAGCTAGGTTGGTAATGTTTTAGGGGAATAAAAGCAAAATAAGTGCGTAAACTATAAGGGAACTAAGGCGTTAATTAAGGTATAAATGCTTGAACCAGTATGTAATATGTTAGTTCTTCAGGGATTCTACAAGTCACCGGTGTTTTGGGTGTTTTCAAAAATAGTTTAAGAAGAAAGTGACGGTTTAAAGACCTTTGTCTCACTATGGTTGTTGACGCTAGTCGCAACTCTAAGGCAGAACGTATGTTGTCGCTATCCCGTTCGCGGTTAAAATTACTTTTTGAAAACCATTAAGCTCTAATCCTTTTTAAAGCGTTGTCGCTGTTTTTAAAATGAATGCTTAGGTTTTACTATCCGGACTTAACCTCAGCTATCGCTTGTTGGTTCGTACCTTAGTAAATTTCCCACTGTCGTGGCAAAACTGCTTTTAAATAAGTTCTCACTGTCGCGACGAACATTTATTTTAGAAAAATCGATTTTAAAAACTGAAGCCATAAATAAGTTTTGAAAAGGAAAGTAAACACCGGTTAATTATCAAATCCCATCCAATTACTTATTACATACCGATTACTTAAGATTTAGCCGGACATGGAATATAAATTAACAACGCGTAAATAATGGCAGAAAATAATAATATGCATTATAATGGGGAATGAAAATCAATAAACGATTAAAATAAGAACCTGTAAACAATTCGATTGGCTTTTGGGAAATCCTCCGAAATGACGGCAGGATTCAGTCTTTATGCCAATTACTCGTACAGAATAAAGTTTGGAAAGTAAAACAACAATTGCAAGGAAAGAAAGAAAAAGGAAACAATATAACGATAAGAAAATGGGAAACTGAAAATTGCTCTGAAAGTAAATTGGCAGCACTTCGTCTCTTCAATGCGGCTCCCCTTTTCTGGTACCAGCTCCCTCCTTTTATAGATGGGATTTCCAACGGTTTATTTCCTCAGGAAGTGGAATTGATATCAGAAAATATAGGAGTTAGTGGTCCTCTCCTCTTTGGAATTTTCAAGCACTTCACAGCACGTGCATAATTTCTGTATTTTAATTCCATGACGGTCGTCACGGACCTGTGACGGTCGTAACACATATGACGGTCGTCACATCAGCAGAACTCGTTTTTGCTGTTTTTGGCCTGTTTTTCACCTGGTTTTCACCTGTAAATGCTTGTTTTCTTCATCTTGCTCCATTTGAGCATGGACTTTGGATACCTGCAAAATACTGGACAAATAGTGTGGAAATATTCGAAATCGGAGTGAAAACGGTCGCTGATTAGTAGAAAAGTACGTCATTATATATATGATTTCGCGTTATCAGTATTTTTGTTTTTAAGTGTGAGAATTTTTACGATTTTGTCCTTTAAAAATGTACATTGTTAAGTTGATGAGTGTGAATATTATATATAAACTATTTTTAACTTTAATTCTTGAGCAATGTAGGACTATTTTGGTTTGTCTGCAACGTTTGCCCTCAATTGAAGCTAAGGGCCAAAGTGTGAGAGTATGTGGAGTTGATCTCTCCTTTTTGCATCAGTGTTTCGCTTAATCTTAAGTTCGCGCCACTGCGCCTACGAGGTATTGTGCACTTTTAAGTGTGAGAATTTTTGTGACTTTGTCCTTTAAAAAAGATATCTTATTGGATTTAAAAGTGTGGGTGTTGTATATAAATTACAATTAGAAACGATTCCCACTTATAACGTCAATGTTCGGGGAAGGAACCAGAGATAGGTGTCGATTGAACGAGCTTGAGTTCTGATGTGGTGAGTGAACTTCCACTCTAGAGAAGCAGAGGTGGATCTATAAGATTATCATCTCAATGCTCAAGTTAATGAATGAGTGAGAAAATATTTGAGTGTGTTAATGAGAGAATATCTAAAATGGCGCACATTATGTTTTATATAAGATAAATTGTTAAAATTGTTTTCATGAAATCTGACAACTTATGTGGATGATCATTTAATCAGACCCAATAGTGAAAATTATGTAGCAAAGGGCAATCATGTGTCCTCAATTGGGTTGTTCAGCACTCCTTTCAACAAGATACTTGCTATTGGATCTTTTGTCATAGATCATGCAAGAAATCCAGAACATATATTATATAATAACTAAGTAGATAATATAATACTTATTGAACAATTTAATTTCTAATATATATATATATATATATATATATATATATATATATATATATATATATATATATATATATATATATATATATATATATATATATATATATATATATATTGTATAAAAAAATATTACTACAAAATTATCTTTTGTTAATAGTATGTAAAAAATGAATCAAAGAATTTTTTTATAAATAAAATAATAAATATTTAAATTAAAAATATAAAAATATTCATAATTTTTTAATATTAGTTAGGGTGGCAAACGAGTCCGGCTCGTTAGGCATTTCTATTTTGCCTGCACTTTAGTGAGGGGCGGACCTAGGAATTAAGCCATCACCCTTTAATGTCTCTTTCCCGCCCTATTTTTTTCGCGGGTTTTTGCGGGCACAAACATTTGCATTTTTAAGGCTTAAAAGGTGCAGTACCCGCAGACTTTCCCCTCCCTGCCCACATTTTTTATTTGCGGAGCGAGCCTAGATTTTAGATCCGCATCTTTAACTATGACCATCCCGCCCCGTTTCATTTTTTGCGAACTTTTGTTGGACAGGTCTAAACGGGGTGGACATGCCTGTTTTTCACCCCTAATATTAATTGTATGAAACAATTTAGATATAATTAGTCCCTGGGTCCCTTAAGTTAGAACGAAATTTCGCTTTGGTCTCCGAACTAGAAAATGTTACATAATGATCCTTTAACTTAAGTTTCGTTAAATCATTTGGTCCTTTCCGTTAGTTTGTGTCAAAAAACGTTAGCATTGTGTGACGTGGCATGCCAAGTAAGCAAATTTTTAATTCTGCATCAGCACATGGTTATATTCTGTTACATAGGGTTCCATCATCTTCCATTTGCAACTTCAGTCTTCTTCCATATTTCATCTTCTTTCATTTTCTTCTTTAAATTAGGGTTAAATCCTCTTCTTCCATTTTCCTTCTTCCATCTTCCAATTTCTTCTCTAAATTAGGATTCAATGTCAAAGATTGCAAGCAATGCTTCAACTTCAAACAACAAGTGTTAACAAGGGGAGAACATTCTAGGGTTGTAGAAATTACAAAAATCACATTGAAAAGGGTTGTAATTTCTTCAAGTGGTTAGGTGACGAGTTTTTTTGATGAAAATGATTTGAAGATGGAAAAAGGAAAATGGAAGATGAAATGGATTCTTGTGTGGTACCTGACTTATTGCTTCTTGTACCTGTCTTGAAACTACTGTTGTTAGTGGCTGTGTTGTTGCTTCTTGATACCATGTCTTAAAATCCATTCTCGCACCATATAAACCAAGCATCTGAAAACGAACTTCGTCGAGGAAAACACACCCTGCTTCATGCATCTGTTTGTATAAAGCATATGCTCTCTCAAATTGGCAAAGCTTTCCAAAAGCATTTTGCACGAGAGCAATAACATTAGAATCGGGAAAATGTCCAACCTCTCTCATCTTCTCAAACACTTCAACCACATGTGCATACTTTCTGTCCCTTGAGAAAATATCAATGATGCACCTAAATATAGATATATCTTTCACCTCTACCGTGTCAAAATCCTGTCAGAAAACCTACATAGTGTTGCACCCCAAAATTTGCCCAATCTTTTATTTTATCTTGGCTTTTGTTTCATAGCATTTTGCATTTGCATTTGTGCATAGCATTGGTTCTTGACAAGGGATAAAGATGTTGTATTTGCCACTCAAGTGAGAAGTTTCATGTTCAAGTTCAAGCAAGGGTACATTTGCAAGTCATCAAGAGTTCATCATCATCAGAGTTGGGTCTCAAGGCTCCTTGAGCGGAGAAAGTTGGTGTGTGGGTACCATTTCCTATCTTGAGGATGTGTAGAGGCACATGAGGTTATCTCTTTGAATGAGACATGGTTCAAGAGCTCAATTTTTGCCCTAGAGGTTCTCTATGGAGTTTTTTTGATCACACAATTCATTTGCAAGAGCCTCAGTTAGTGGATAAGAAGTTATGGTTTCATCTAGCCAACAAAAAGTCAATTGTGGGTTTGAAAGGGTTTAAGGCTTGGGTCTTGATCTTGGAATCCATGAGAGGTCATCATAATCCATCTCTAATGTCATGATGAAGCTAGGATAAGAAGATTCAAGAGTTTAAGAAGTTACTAAATTAGGGTTGCATGAGATTCTAAGTGTAAAATCCCCTTTTTTAGTCCCTAACTTCAAGGATAAATTTCATATGATACAAGTCTTGTCTCATTTTCTATCAAACATGAGACTTGTTCCTTATCTTTCAAGATTTATTTTGAGTACAAGAACTCATCCATTGGATTCATAATTCTCAAGTTATGGTGTCAACAAGTTGGTGTCATCAGATGAAGAGAATTTAGAGGCGCCCAAAGTCAACTCACTTCCAAGACATTTTTCACGTGGAACCAAGTTCTTCCTCACTTTTCAACAAACATGAAAGTTGTTCCTCATTGTCTTAGATTTACCAAAAGTGCTAGAACTCACCATTCTCATATGTGGAGCTCAATTTATGGCTTTCTCAAGTCAAGGGTATTTTTGGAAACCAAGTTTTAGGTCATTCACTTCAAGGACCAATTTCATGAACTTCAAGACCACTAATCCAATTCCTTGCCACATGAAAGTTGTGTCAAATGAATTTAACTTCATCATGACCTCAAAATCTATGGAATTTTATGAATTATGAGACCATTTAAGCCATGATGAACATGAAACTTGAACATTTGGACCTAGAATGAATTTCTTCCACATTTCAAGTCACTTTTAAAATTTCATGCCATAAGAAGTAATTGTCCAAAACCTTGCACAAACTCATTTTCCATTCTCCAAATGACCATTATTCTTTTTCTCACCCTCACCTGGTCAGCAAGAGTGAATGGAATGAGTCACATAGCTTCATAACCCGTGTGTACACCCATGAAAATATTTTTGGAAAACTTTGAAAATTAAACAAATCACACATTATGGGCCTGCATGGACAAGTCTAGGCCTTCATATTTAAGCCATAAAGAAAACCCTAATGATTAGAATTGGAGATAGCTGCATGAGAGGAGAGTTTCCATCAAAGATACATAAATTTTATCTTTCTTCGAATTTGAATTTTTATTGAGTTTCCATCCAATCTCTTGCTCATTTCATCATCACTGAAGCATAAGGAAGAGGTTAGGAGCTTCAGAGTGAAGCTTTCACAAGGATTGAAGGGCCAACAGAGCAGCTCCATTAGGTAAACTTCCACTCTCTAAAACTTCCATTTTAGACTTGCATTTAGGTTCATGATTGGTGCATTTGAAGTCCTACCTCGTGTAGGCATTGTCTGAATCATTTTCATGGCTGTTTGGTTGAATTTCAGTTTGAGCATTAAACTTTCGTGGTTTGTTTTCACCTTGTTCTAAGGACCTTTTTTCAAAAACTAAGGGTAGAATCTTAACCTATGTGAAAAGAGCTTTAAAATGGTATAAGAGGTTTTCATTTTTATCACAATTTACAAACTCCACCGGTGAAGCTCACCGGGGAAGACGACTGGAGCTAGGGCTCCTGCGTCTGAGGTTTGAGCTGAGGTGGCACTCTGACTTGCACGCGTGGGAGGTTGACTCTGAGATGGCTTGCCACTCAAATTAATGAAATGATTCGTTTCATTTAGTTGAGTCTGATTTGTGTATTGGGCTTAATGTTTTTGCTTTCCACACCCCCCACTTGTTGAGGCCCAAACGTATTTTCACATGGTTTCAGTTCAAACCCAGAATGCTAATACACCTCCTTTCCATTTCTATTTTCCTTTTTATTTCTTTTTTCATGTATTTTCATTTTAATCCATTTTAAAATAGTTTTAAACTTTACAAAAAATCCAAAAAATATGTTTCTGACATTTTAGGATGTTCGGATATTTTCCATTATTTTTATTTTATTTTTCAATTATTTTTGCTATTTTTAATTGATTTAATATTTTAGGTGGTTTTATGGTTGATACCTTGGTTTTAAGCTTGATCTTTGACCTTGATTAAACACCCTCTTTGACCAATTTTCCTCTCATACTTAGGTGATTGATTGAGGCTTATTTGAGGGCTGGTTTAAGGTCTTGATGATCATCCCTTGATTGTTTTTCATTGGTTTTTATTTGTCCCTCGATGCTTGCTCGATAAGTTGGACATGTTGTCTTGAATGACACAATTGGTGATGCCTTGATGCATTTCTTGCATGACCTTTTGCACACTGATTTTAGATTGGTTCAACTTAAGTTTGGTATTCTCTTTGGATTTTATTTGAGCTTGATTTTATTTTTGGTGGATGCCTCAAATTCAAAGTATTTTAACTATGTGTATGCATGCAATCTTTGACCTAATTTTGGGATATGATCTTGTGTGATCCCTTAAATACCTCTTGAGCCTTGTTAGCTTTTGTTAACATGCTTGAGGTGTTGCCTTTCATGATTATAGGTCCTTTGGATGTGTACCTTGCCCCACAAGTCTCATTTGGCCATGTCCTTCCACTCAAGTTTGAAGTGTGAGATGTTTGCATGGACTTTGGTCCTTCAATTTGATTTGATCATTCTTGTGTTTGCTTGATGTCTTGATTTTGAATTTGAGGCATGTCACTTGAGTTCACTTCTGACCTAGATGGTTATGTGCTTGTTCATAATGCTTTGGTAATGTTTGTTTCACTTTGAGGATTTTGTGAACAATTGAACTTCTTTTGAGTTGTTTGAGTGCTTTTCTTTATTTGATCATGAGTGAGTGTTTGGTTGAAATGTTCATGGTGTGGTTGCTGCCCCATTCTCTTTCTCCCCTCACTTCTTGGATTTTGGTCCTTTGCTTAGCACCTTTCTTCTTATGATGATTGATGGCATTTGATTGTAAGAGCTTGCTTCTCTCATTTCCTCTCATCTTTCTTGACTTGTTTAAGTCTTCTCTCTTGTTGATTTGAGTGTGACTTGTGTTTGTCCTTGATGATTGCTTCATGATTGCATATTTTGTTTGCTTTTGCATATTTCTTTTCATCTTGCATAGACTTGTTTAAGTCTTTTCTTTATTTTCATCTGTGATTGATTATGCTTTGTGTTTACTTGTGCTTGTTCACATGATCCCTTAGGATTCCTAGTCCCTCTGTTTAAGATGGGAGCAGGAGAGACATTAGGCTTTCAATCCTTTGCATGATAACATTAGGTAGTTCCCTTCTATCTTAACTTTAGGACCGCTTTGCATGACAACATTAGGGTTCTCAGTTCCCTTTAGAGTCCTTGTGTCTTCTCTTCTCATCTCAAAACTTTTTCAATACACCTAATAAAGGATAACAAGTGTTGTACGTTACGAGCTTTAAGTACATGAGGAATGATAAGTGGGTAGGTCTCTCTTTACATTATCTAGAGTGTTTAGCGTATGCCCTTTGGGCGATATGCAACACATTCGCTCTTATGTCATAATCTTTAGTGCAACATGAGTTTCAAACTAACTCAATTCACTTCTTCTAAAAAAACACAAAACCAAATTCAAACTTTTTCATCCTTCGGGATTGTCTTCAAACCTCATTTTCAGAAAGAGTGTCTTATGTTTCTGTTCTACTGCAAACAGGCGTCGTCCCTAACTGCTAGAATGAAGATTTAACATTGCTCATAAAACTCTTAACCCACCTTTTTCCTGTGGTTGCCCAAACTACGTTTGCTCTGATTTCTCATACCAGATGAGGATACGTAGGTACAAGACGGTGATGTCTTGGCGAGCAACCTTCCCTTTATCACCCGTAGTTTCCCGAACTACATTGACTCTGACTTTCCCATTGCACGAGGGAATATATAGGCATAGGGAGGCGATGTCCTATCGAGTCTGTTCTTTCCGTTTCCCCCTGTTTAGCAGTAGCATTAGATAGTTTTCACCCATAGATTAGACAACAAGCGTGGATCCCGTTGAGTACAATGGATGTGAGGGGTGTTCATACCTTCCCCTTGCGTAACCGACTCCCGAACCCAAGATTTGGTTGTGATGACCTTGCCTTTCCTGTTTCTTCAGGTTTTCTTCGATCGTTTCCTTTCCCTCTCTTTAGGATAAATAACGTTCGGTGGTGACTCTTTTGTCTGTTTGCCGGCCCTTTTTCGCAGTTGCGACACATAGTTGTCTCTCTGAAAACATTATCCTGTTACTTGAGCTCATTAAGTAGCCTTTTGCCATGAGCAACTCATCCAGCTTTCTGATACGCAACAATCATTGTCTGATATAGAACCTCATCAACTTTAACTCCAGAAGTCCTTAACTTGTGAGACAACATGGATGCGCTGTCAAATTTCCCAACCTTTTCCCATATAGATATTATGGTTGAATAAGTGATGACATTTGGTTGAATAAGTGATGGCATTTCTCATCTTTGTCAACATAAATTGCAAGAAGCGTCGGGTAACTAAAAGTATTTGGACGAACACCATTCTCCCTTATCTCTTGAAGAAGAATACGAGCTCCCTGGAAGAGCTTAGCCTTACCATACAAAACAAGCTCACCAGAAACTATGTCATTTTCCATCTGTTGCAACCAATAGAAAGAGGAATCAAACAAACCTTATTTACCAAAATATGTAATAAGTGTGGAGTAAGTGTATTTATCAGGGGAAAGACCCTTTTGACATATTTCATCGAACAGTCCGTGTGCAAAGAGTTGTTTAACGTTGTGGGTTTGTCTGATTGAGGTTAAGAGTTTCTTCATGTCAACGTTGGTCTAGATAAGGGGATTTGTGTGGTTGTTGTTGTTGGGTTTTGGTACGACGTTGTTGTTTGTTGGGGTTGGAGAATGTTGTTGTTTGTTGAGGTTGGAGAATAGAGGACGAGGTGTTCGGGTCCAAACATGTTTGGGTGTGGTTGATGCAGATACGTTGGAGATAGTGGTTTTGGGGATTGGGGTTGAGAGGGTAATGATGGTGGTTTTGAGAGAGAAACAAGGGAATGAACAGGAGGAGGAAGAAGAAGAAGTGAGAAAGGTTGATGAACATGTCGCATAGGATGAGATTGTGCACATGGTAGGTGATTTTGAATTCAATGAAGGACTGAGCTTTCATCCAACAACGTTCATATGTCCTAATTAGTTTCATCTTCTTCAAATGGATGTTAAGTGTAATATAAATTCCACCTCATCCATTAAAATAAATACAGAAATTCCACCTCAGCCATTTATAGTCCAACAATACAGATTTTAACGTTTTTTAAACAAAAACTAACAGAAAGGACTAAAATATGTAACGGAATATAAATTAGTGGATCATAATGTAACGATATTTTTTAAAGGACCAAACCGAAACACGGACTAAAGTTAAAGGACTAAAAGAGATATTAAGCCAACAATTTATAACTTGATATACAAATTATTTAAAGGAAAGCTTTAACATTAATCGTTTCAAAATGTTTTACATATTTTATACGAATTAAAAAACATAATTAATATGTACGAAAAAGAGAAATCATGTATTATTTTACAATATTGTTTTCATTTATTACTCAAAAAAATTTTAAAGAGTATATTAAAAAAACATAATGTATTAAAATTATAAAATAACTATACTTTTACGATTTAACCGCGTTAAATTGTTTTGTTAAAGTAAACTTCATAACAATTTTATCAAATATAATTTGTACTAGTCCTATAATTAAGTAGTAGTCCAAATAAATATTCTAAATTTTAAGATGTCATGAATAACTCTCTCAAGGGAACTACATCAAATCAATGTTAATTAAAGAATCCTGATCAGCATTTGATGAGCATACAACATGCACCATAAATTATGGTTGACGTTCACAGTGAATATTTTAAGGTAAAAAACATGTTGTACCGTGGTGTGTATGTATTGGGTAAAAGTGTGACAAACATTAATAATTGGGTGAGAAATTGGGCTTCTTTGATTGATTGTTCCTAGAACTCACCAACTGTTTTTGACTTAAATAGGATGCCTGTCTCGATGCTTCAACACGCTTTCTCAAGGTTTAATTTATGACACTACAATTCATATTAACATTGCCACATTACTTATTCATTTTTGTAGTATCAATCTTTTTTGTGGTCCTGAGCCACTCTTTCTAAGGAAAAAAAAAAACTATAAACTGGTCCTCATTTTCACTTGATCAATGAGACTACAGACATCCTTGACCTTATCCTCATTTTCACTTGATCAACGAGACTACAAACATCCTTCTGTGTTTATATAGCTAGACTGTTAGACATAAAAATATGTAATCTTGTAAATAAGTTCAGGTGATATAGTTGTAAAAAAAAAAATTATTAAATTTATATAATATATTTTTTAAAATTTTTAAATTTTAAATTTGGTATTTTATTTTGAATTGGATTTTTTTTGTATAGTTAAATAAATTTTTGGTCCTCATAAATATATTAATTTTTGTTTTAAGTCTTTTTAAAAATTTTCTTTAAATAATAGCTCCTTCAAAATTTTCCATCCATACAATTGGTCTCTGACGTTAAATGCTACTAATGAATGCTTACAAAGAGTACATGTGGATTAAAAAAATATTTTTCTATTTACATGAATGATAGTGTGGAAAATGACACAAGTTAAAACAGGTTGAAACGTTATGCATTTTCATTTGACCTAACCTAATACCTTTGTTCATCTTTGTCTTCTTCGTTCATCTTCCCAAAGCTTCATTTTTTTCATCTTCTTCGTCCATCTTTTTTGCCAAAGCTTTGTTCGCTTTCACTAAAGCCTCGTTATTTTTCGTCTATTTTATTCTTATTACCATAAAAGTTTCACTCTAATCTAACCTAATGTCGTTTGCCTTTGTAAAATCGCGAATTGAAAAGTTTTGTTGGTGTCAGGTTCATATGATTTCGTACCAATGTAAGAATAGACCTAATAAAAGAAGGTTGTTTTGGAGATGTCCCTATTGAAAGAGTGATGATACGTTTGATTTGTTCATATGGGATTAAAACATTTAAGCAATATCTAAAAATGAAGATTGAATCATGACGAACTCAAAACTGGAAGCTATGACATCTATGGGCTATATGAAGACCTTGTATGAAGAATAAAGGAAGAAGAACAAGAATTTAAAAACCAAATTGAAAGCAGAGAAATTTCATGGAAATTTAAAGATCTTGTATTTTGCAATGTCTTTTATGATTAACGTGTATTTGGTTTTGAAATGTAATTGTTGAATTTAGTGCGTTTTCTTTGAGTTTGAAATGTAATTGTTAAGATATGAGTTGTATTTTAGATTTGTTTTGTTAATAGAAGGTGTTGAAATAGTTTGTTTTAATTTGCATACGACAGTCCAATTTACAAGCACAATTTTCATTAGACAGTCCAATTCACATTACATAATTTGCAAACAACATTGAATTAATCCGAAATGTTAATATTTTGACAGTACATAATATTAACAATTTGGCACATTTTCCACAAATTGGCAGAAATTCATGACAATTGACAACACATAATTACCATATGAAATAACACAAAACCTTAATGACCGTAATTGTCAAGATTGATGTTCCAAACAACAAATTCACCATAATATATAAGTTTGATGTTCCAAACAAAATAGTGCCTAAGTTTTATATTACATACTATTGGTGTTCCAAACAAAATAGTAAATAAGTTTCATATTACATAAGATTGATGTCCTAATCAAAAGAGTACATAAGTTTTATATTATAAAAGTTCCAAAGAAACAACATATTTCATAACATAAACTCACTGAGTCAAGCTGATTTGGATGTCATTCCAAGTCTTCTTCCTCCTAGTACTACCAAAATTTATATCTTTCTCATGAATCACAAGTGGATCCTCTGCATGCTTCCTAGGTCCCACAATGTTATATGTTTTTAGAGTCCTAAGTCTATCACTCATTCTTTTTGGAATTTCAACATGCTTGGCCTTTTCGCTTGGTAGTATCAAACTTTTCACTTGTTATGACAACATAGTGTTACTAAACTAATTAACATAAAACATAAAAAAAAAGTTCAGTTGGTATCAGTTGGTAACTTGCAAGATCACTCATATTTGGCTTGTACGTAAATGCTTGGCCTTTTTTTTCATGTTGGTATCAATTGGCATTGGTTTGACAGTAGACTTAGGCAATTTTGTTTTTGGATCAATGAAAGTTCTGACTATAGACTTAGCCACGTTTGGTTTTACACTAATGAATGTTCTGACAGTAGGCTTAGTCTAGACAGGCTACTGTGTAGGAGCATGTGATGCATAAGTAGTATAAAAAATAATTGGGTTAACATTAGCGGGTCGTTTGGTAGGAACATGTGGTTTTGCAAGACTAGTATCAACACTAAGTAGTTTAATGTCTAGTATGTCTTCATCATTCAAAAATGCTAACAATTCATCAGGATGTATCCCACAATACATTCTTATTGCTTCGTCCGAACATACAGAAACCTGTGTTGCATGAGTCATATTAGGTTGAGCATGTTATGCATGATCTTGAGAAAGAGTCATATTAGGTTGAGCATGTTATGCATGAGTCTTTTTCTTTTTACTTGGGCTTCTCTTTTTAGAACTCCCTTGTGGCATACCCTGGAACTAATGCAATTTGAGATGAGTCATTTCCAAGCATAAATGACATTTGAAAAGCAATCATGTCAAGAAATAAGTGTTACTAACCCTCTTCTATAACTCTAATTTCTAAGGCAATCATGTGCGAGGAGGTTGAGGTTCATATGGACATGTACCCAATAAAAAGTCCATTTTTTTGAAATTTTTTTGTATAAGATCCTTGCTACGAAGAGAAATCTGGAAAGTGTCTTCTCTCTTCTTCCCAAAGTGAAAATCTAGTATCAATTGTTGGTGTCAAACTATCATCCACGAGAATATGCGTTAAAAACACTCACATATACGGACAAGCATCTTATCTTCTTCATCTTCTCGAGGACTAGGGTTAACCTTCCCCTCACAATCTTCAACTTCTTAAGGATGAAGATTATTGCCTCTCACGAGGGAGTATCTTCTCTCATACCTTTTGGAAGAGTTCTTTCTGAACTTTTTCTTTAATGCAGTATTATTGAGGATGTGCAGGAGGTGACGGAGTCCCTGGAGACTCATTGGAGTAAGAAGCTTGAAGCAACTTAGGACCCTTTAGTATTGGACTTTCTCCACTCTAGTTTCTATTTTTGCTGGTTTGGTTTTGTCATTGTCTTCTTGTTTTTTATCTTCTTTTGTATTACTCTGATCATCAATAAAAAATTATTTTTACTTTTCCGTTGTTCTGCATTTACTTTTTGTCCTTCTTCTGTCTTTTTTATTGATGACAAAGGGGGAGAAAATGAATATGATTTTGATATATCTTGTAGCCATTAATAAACCCAAACATGGTAAAATCAATCTAAACAATAATTGATTTTCTCTAAGTCTCATGTTAGGGGGAGCTTACAAACCTCACTCTAAAGAAACTCTAAAAAACATGATAAGTACTCAGGGGGAGCTTACAAACCTCACTAAGAAGAAACTATCAAATCTATTAAAATATAAAACTCAGGCGGAGCTTACAAACCTGTCTCTGATGTTTTATAAAAATGTTTACCCTAGTAAAATATATTCATCAAAATACATGGATCTCTTATCATAAAAAAGAGGGAGATTGTTGTAACAAGTTTGACTCTACAAATATCCTTAAGTTTTAATGATAACAAAGTGCAGAGAAGAATTTTGTACTCTAAATATTTTGTTGAGTGTGAAGAAAATAGTAATAGACTCTGACTCTAATGATGTCCATACTTTGAACCAAAGGATAAAAGCATTTTACAATCAAGTCAATTTAGAAGTATGAAGTCAACTTAGATATGTCAAAGTCAATATTTTTTAACAGAAACCATCCATATAAACTCTAGTAGAGATTATGACTACAAGCTTATGGAAGTTTTAGAACAATGCTTTCCAGCTTCTAAATATCTCAGAACCCAGTTTTCCAAAGACTCTAATAGTCTCACCAAGTTTTGAAGAGTACTCTAAGCTCTACTCAAGCTTCATTAAATTATATTAGAAGCCTCTATGTAGAAGTTTTGACACCAAAGGTCAATGATTGAATGATGTAACAGAAGTACAAAGTTGAAATCTACTTTTTCCTACAAAGTATTTACTTTATACCAAATAAGTTTTCCACGTTCCAACATCCTCACCAACTATCTGCTGCAAGCGCCACTCTATTGTTGCATATGAAGTGACCTTCATAAAACAAATACATTGAGGATATTTCAAATTCACCCTCCATCAAATTCACTCTATTGTTGCTTCCATATCAAAAGCATACAAAAAGAATATGTGGAAAGAAAAAAATAAAAAGTGTTTCTCACACTTATACACTTAGAACAAAAAATATTTGGATATTTTTGCTAAGTGTAATGTTTGGTTTAAACTTATCTATCTATTTGTTGAAGCATCTTGTAAACACAAAACCTGTTATATTAACTTTGGTTAATTTCCTTGAGAGACTAAGTGTAGTAAGAATTGTCAAGAAGTCATTGACAATTAGTATTTGAGTTGTAAATCCTTGAGAGACTAGGGTATAGTCATAATTCTCAAGAAGTCTTAGAAAATTGGTATTTGAGTTGTATAATCTGTTTGATTATTGAATTAATTCATTTTTGAAGAAGAAATCACTCACGTGAGTAGACTAGAGGTAACTTCGTTAATAGCTAACCAGGATAAAAATACTTGTATTCTTATCTTTATCATTATATTTTCTTTTTTATTTACTAGGTGGAAAAACGTTTTAAATCTTGAAACCCAATTTAAACCCATTTTATTGTGTTTCTTGCACCTTTAAAAAGCATGGGAGTTTCTTTCAAAGCTGATGTGGAAGAAGTCAACGAGCAAGAAGTTGAAGATTCTGATGAAAACTTGTCCAACTCTATCGCTTTACTTGCAAAAATGTTTAGCAAAGTAATGGGAAGACTTGACAGACGGTCTAGGAACAATGTCATGACTAATGTGAAGGGCAAAGTTCATGACAATTGAAAAGGTTTCAACTCCCAATGCATGATCAAAGAAGGATACAATCTGAACAAAGGAAAGGGGATAAATGTCATGAATATGAAGGTTTTAGAAACATCTAGAAATAGTGTGCCAACTTCCTTTGAAAACAAAAGAAGGGATACATTGTAAGTCTTTCAGATGTAGAATCTCAAGATGAGAGTGATGAAGATAAGGGTAACAAAGTAATTTCATTCAGTGCTTGCCTAAGGAACAAGAAAAATGATTAAAACGGTTGTGAATCTAGCGATGAATGGCCTTTAGATGAAGATGTTGTTGAAGCTTATAGATTATTGTATGTTAAACAGAAACAAAAGTCTTGTTTCGTGAAAAAAAAAACCTCAAACATCTATCTTAGAAGAAGAGGTTATGACTACAAGCTCATGGAAGTTTTAGAACAAAATTTTCCAACTTCTAAATGTCTCATAACCCAATTTTCCAAATACTCTAATAGTCTCACAATGTTTTAAAGATATACTCTAAGGTATACTCAATCTTCATCAAATTATATTAGAAGCCTCTAAGTAGAAGTTTTAAAACCAAAGGTCAATGATTGATTGATGTGACAGAAGTACAAAAGTGAAATCTACTTTTTCCTACAATGTACTGTACTGTATACCAAAGACGTTTTCCACATTCTAACATCCTAACCAACTATCTACTTCAAGTGCCACTCTATTGTTGCATATGAAGGGACATTCATAAAACGAATACATTGAGGATATTTCAACTTCATCCTCCAACGAATCTATTTGCTTGTATATAAAGAGGTCTTTAAAGTTGAATTAAAAAAATAAAATATATATATGCAAGCATTAACTGATTTCCATATCAAAAGCATACAAAAAGAATATGTGGAAAGAAAAAAATAAAAAGTGTTTCTCACACTTATACACTTAGAACAAAAAATCTTTGGATATTTTTGTTAAGTGTAATATTTGGTTTAAAATTATGTATCTGTTTGTTGAAGCATCTTGTAAACACAAAATCTATTATATTGTACTGTATACCAAAGACGTTTTCCACATTCTAACATCCTAACCAACTATCTACTTCAAGTGACACTCTATTGTTGCATATGAAGGGACATTCATAAAACGAATACATTGAGGATATTTCAACTTCATCCTCCAACGAATCTATTTGCTTCTATATAAAGAGGTCTTTAAAGTTGAATTAAAAAAATAAAATATATATATGCATGCATTAACTGATTTCCATATCAAAAGCATACAAAAAGAATATGTGGAAAGAAAAAAATAAAAAGTGTTTCTCACACTTATACACTTAGAAGAAAAAATCTTTGGATATTTTTGTTAAGTGTAATATTTGGTTTAAAATTATGTATCTGTTTGTTGAAGCATCTTGTAAACACAAAATCTATTATATTAACTTTGGTTAATTTTCTTGAGAGACTAAGTGTAGTAAGAATTGTCAAGAAGTCATTGACAGTTAGTATTTGAGTTGTAAATCCTTGAGAGACTAGGGTATAATCATAATTCTCAAGAAGTCTTAGAAAATTGGTATTTGAGTTGTATAATCATTTTGATTATTGAATTAAGTCATTTTTGAAGAAGAAATCACTCAGGTGAGTAGACTAGAGGTAACTTTGTTAATAGCTAACCAGGATAGAAATACTTGTGTTCTTATCTTTATCATTATCTTTTCTTTTTTATTTATTGGGTGGAAAAAAATTTAAATCCTGAAACCCAATTTAAACCCATTTTATTGTGTTTCTTGCACCTTTAAAAAGCCTGGAAGTTTCTTTCAAAGCTGATATGGAAGAAGTCAAGGAGCAAGAAGTTGAAGATTCTGATGAAAACTTGCCCAACTCTATCTCTTTACTTGCAAAAATGTTTAGCAAATTAATGAGAAGACTTGACAGACGATCTAGGAACAATGTCATGACTATGTGAAGGGAAAAGTTCATGACAATTCAAAAGGTTTCAACTCCCAATGGATGATCAAAGAAGGATACAATCTGAACAAAGGAAAGGGGATAAATGTCATGAATGTGAAGGGTTTAGACACATCTAGAAATAGTGTACCAATTTCCTTTGAAAACAAAAGAAGGGATACATTGTATGTCTTTCAGATGTAGAATCCCAAGATGAGAGTGATGAGGATAAGGGTATAAATTAATTTCATTCACAACTCACCTAAGGAACAAGAGAAATGATCAAAACGATTGTGAATATAGAGATAAATAATTTTTAGATGAAGATTTTATTGAAGCTTATAAATTTGTGTATGTCAAATGGAAAGAAAAGTCTTGTTTCGTGAAAAATAAATTACCTCAAACAACTATCTTAGATGAAGTGGTTATGACTACAACCTCATGGAAGTTTTAGAACAAAGTTATCCAACTTCTAAATGTCTCAGAACCCACTTTTCAAAAGACTCTAATAGTCTCACCATGTTTTGAAGACATACTATAAGCTCTACTCAAGCTTCATAAAATTATATTAGAAGCCTCTAAGTAGAAGTTTTGAAACCAAAGGTCAACGACTGATTAATGTGACAGAAGTACAAAGTCGAAATCTACTTTTTCCTACAAAGTATTGTACTTTATACCAAAGAAGTTTTCCACATCCCAACATCCTCGCCATCTATCTGCTGCAAGTGCCACTCTATTGATGCATATAAAGTGACCTTCATAAAACGAATACCTTGTGGATATTTCAAATTTACCCTCCAACGAGTCTATTTGCTTCTATATAAAGAGGTCTTCGAAGATTCAATTAAAAAAATAAAATATAAATGTATGCATTAACTGATTTCCATATCAAAAGCATACAAAAAGAATATGTGGAAAGAAAAAACTAAAAAGTGTTTCTCACACTTATACACTTAGAACAAAAAATCTTTGGATATGTTTGCTAAGTGTAATATTTGGTTTTAACTTATCTATTTGTTTGTTGAAGCATCTTGTAAACACAAAACATGTTATATTAACTTTGGTTAATTTCCTTGAGAGACTAAGTGTAGTAAAAATTCTCAAGAAGTCATTTACAGTTAGTATTTGAGTTGTAAATACTTGAGAGACTAGGGTATTGTTATAATTCTCAAGAAGTCTTAGAAAATTGGTATTTGAATTGTATAATCAGTTTGATTATTGAATTAAGTCATTTTTGAAGAAGAAATCACTCACGTGAGTAGACTAGAGGTAAATTCATTAATAGCTAACCAGGATAAAAACACTTGCATTCCTATCTTTATCATTATCTTTTCTTTTTATTTACTAGGTGGAAAAACGTTTTAAATCTTGAAACCCAATTTAAACCCATTTTATTGTGTTTCTTGTACCTTTAAAAAGCATGGGAGTTTCATATTAAGCTTATGTGGAAGAAGTCAACGAGCAAGTAGTTGAAGACTCTGATGAAAACCTGTCCAACTCTATCGCTTTACATGCAGAAATGTTTAGCAAAGTAATGAGAAGACTTGACAGACGGTCTAAGAACAATGTCATGACTAATGTGAAGGGAAAAGTTCATGACAATTCAAAAGGTTTCAACTCCCAATGTATGATCAAAGAAGGATACAATCTGAACAAAGGAAAGGGGATAAATGTCATGAATGTGAAGGTTTTTGAAACATCTAGAAATAGTGTACCAGCTTCCTTTGAAAACAAAAGAAGGCATACATTGTAAGTCTTTCAGATGTAGAATCTCAAGATGAGAGTGATGAAGATAAGGGTAACAAAGTAATTTCATTCACTGCTCGCCTAAGGAACAAGAGAAATGATCAAAACAATTATGAATCTAGCTATGAATGACTTTTAGATGAAGATGTTGTTGAAGCTAACAAATTATTGTATGTTAAACGGAAAGAAAAGTTTTGTTTCGTGAAAAACAACCCTCAAACATCTATCTTAGAAGAAGAGGTTATGACTACAAGCTCATGGAAGTTTTAGAACAAAGGTTTCCAACTTCTAAATGTCTCAGAACCCACTTTTCAAAATACTCTAATAGTCTCACCATGTTTTAAAGACATACTCTAAGCTCTACTCAATCTTCATCAAATTATATTAGAAGCCTCTAAGTAGAAGTTTTAAAACCAAAGGTCAACGACTGATTGATGTGACAAAAGTAAAAAAGTGAAATATATTTTTTCCTACAATGTACTGTACTGTATACCAAAGAAGTTTTACACGTCCTAACATCCTAACCAACTATCTGCTGCAAGTGCCACTCTATTGTTGTATATGAAGGGATATTCATAAAACGAATACATTGAGGATATTTCAACTTCATCCTCCAACGAATCTATTTGCTTCTATATAAAGAGGTCTTCGAAGATTGAATTAAAAAAATAAAATATAAATGTATGCATTAACTGATTTCCATATCAAAAGCATACAAAAAGAATATGTGGAAAGAAAAAACTAAAAAGTGTTTCTCACACTTATACACTTAGAACAAAAAATCTTTGGATATTTTTGCTAAGTGTAATATTTAGTTTTAACTTATCTATTTTTTTGTTGAAGCATCTTGTAAACACTAAACCTTTTATGTTAACTTTGGTTAATTTCCTTGAGAGACTAAGTGTAGTAAGAAGTCTCAAGAAGTCATTTATAGTTAGTATTTGAGTTGTAAATACTTGAGAGACTAGGGTATTGTTATAATTATCAAGAAGTCTTAGAAAATTGGTATTTGAATTTTATAATCAGTTTGATTATTGAATTAAGTCATTTTTGAAGAAGAAATCACTCACGTGAGTAGACTAGAGGTAAATTCGTTAATAGCTAACCAGGATAAAAACACTTGTATTCCTATCTTTATCATTATCTTTTCTTTTTTATTTACTAGGTGGAAAAACGTTTTAAATCTTGAAACCCAATTTAAACCCATTTTATTGTGTTTCTTGCACCTTTAAAAAGCATGGGAGTTTCATTTTAAGTTTATGTGGAAGAAGTCAACGAGCAAGAAGTTGAAGACTCTGATGAAAACTTGTCCAACTCTATCGCTTTACATGCAAAAATGTTTAGCAAAGTAAAGATAAGACTTGACAGACGGTCTAGGAACAATGTCATGACTAATGTGAAGGGAAAAGTTCATGACAATTCAAAAGGTTTCAACTCCCAATGCATGATCAAAGAAGGATACAATCTGAACAAAGGAAAGGGGATAAATGTCATGAATGTGAAGGTTTTAGAAACATCCAGAAATAGTGTACCAGCTTCCTTTGAAAACAAAAGAAGGGATACATTGTAAGTCTTTCAGATGTAGAATCTCAATATGAGAGTGATAAAGATAAGGGTAACAAAGTAATTTCATTCACTGCTCGCCTAAGGAACAAGAGAAATGATCAAAACGATTATGAATCTAGGGATGAATGACTTTTAGATGAAGATGTTGTTGAAGCTTATAGATTATTGTATGTTAAACGGAAAGAAAAGTCTTGTTTAAAGAAAAAAAAAACCTCAAACATCTATCTTAGAAAAAGAGGTTATGACTACAAGCTCATGGAAGTTTTAGAACAAAGGTTTCCAACTTCTAAATGTCTCAGAACCCATTTTTCCAAATACTCTAATAGTCTCACCATGTTTTAAAGACATACTCTAAGCTCTACTCAATCTTCATCAAATTATATTAGAAGCCTCTAAGTAGAAGTTTTAAAACCAAAGGTTAACGACTGATTGATGTGATAAAAGAACAAAAGTGAAATCTACTTTTTCTTACAATGTAATGTACTGTATACCAAAGAAGTTTTCCACATCCTAACATCCTAACCAACTATCTACTGCAAGTGCCACTCTATTGTTGCATATGAAGGGACATTCATAAAACGAATACATTGAGGATATTTCAACTTCACCCTCCAACGAATCTATTTGCCTCTATATAAAGAGGTCTTTGAAGATTGAATCAAAAAAATAAAATATATATGCATGCATTAACTGATTTCCATATCAAAAGCATACAAAAAGAATATGTGGAAAGAAAAAAATAAAAGTGTTTCTCACACTTATACACTTAGAACAAAAAAGCTTTGGATATTTTTGTTAAGTGTAATATTTGGTTTATACATATGTATCTGTTTGTAGAAGCATCTTATAAACACAAAATCTATTATATTAACTTTGGTTAATTTCCTTGAGAGACTAAGTGTAGTAAGAAGTGTCAAGAAGTCATTGAAAGTTAGTTTTTAAGTTGTAAATCCTTAAGAGACTAGGGTATAGTCATAATTCTCAAGAAGTCTTAGAAAATTGGTATTTGAATTGTATAATCAGTTTGATTATTGAATTAAGTCATTTTTGAAGAAGAAATCACTCACGTGAGTAGACTAGAGGTAACTTCGTTAATAGCTAACCAGGATAAATATACTTGTATTCCTATCTTTATCATTATCTTTTCTTTTTCATTTACTAGGTGGAAAAACATTTTAAATCCTAAAACCCAATTTAAACTCATTTATTGTGTTTCTTGCACCTTTAAAAAGCATGGGAGTTTCATTCAAAGCTGATGTGGAAGAGGTCAAAGAGCTAGAAGTTGAAGATTCTGATGAAAACTTGTCCAACTCTATCAATTTACTTGCAAAAATGTTTTGCAAAGTAATGGGAAGACTTGACAGACGGTCTAGGAACAATGTCATGACTAATGTGAAGGGAAAAGTTCATGACAATTCAAAAGGTTTCAACTCCCAATGCATGATCAAAGAAGGATACAATCTGAACAAAGGAAAGGGGATAAATGTCATGAATGTGAAGGTTTTAGAAACATCCAGAAATAATGTACCAGCTTCCTTTGAAAACAAAAGAAGGGATACATTGTAAGTCTTTCAGATGTAGAATCTCAATATGAGAGTGATAAAGATAAGGGTAACAAAGTAATTTCATTCACTGCTCGCCTAAGGAACAAGAGAAATGATCAAAACGATTATGAATCTAGGGATGAATGACTTTTAGATGAAGATGTTGTTGAAGCTTATAGATTATTGTATGTTAAACGGAAAGAAAAGTCTTGTTTAAAGAAAAAAAAAACCTCAAACATCTATCTTAGAAAAAGAGGTTATGACTACAAGCTCATGGAAGTTTTAGAACAAAGGTTTCCAACTTCTAAATGTCTCAGAACCCATTTTTCCAAATACTCTAATAGTCTCACCATGTTTTAAAGACATACTCTAAGCTCTACTCAATCTTCATCAAATTATATTAGAAGCCTCTAAGTAGAAGTTTTAAAACCAAAGGTTAACGACTGATTGATGTGATAAAAGAACAAAAGTGAAATCTACTTTTTCTTACAATGTACTGTACTGTATACCAAAGAAGTTTTCCACATCCTAACATCCTAACCAACTATCTGCTGCAAGTGCCACTCTATTGTTGCATATGAAGGGACATTCATAAAACGAATACATTGAGGATATTTCAACTTCACCCTCCAACGAATCTATTTGCCTCTATATAAAGAGGTTTTTGAAGATTGAATCAAAAAAATAAAATATATATGCATGCATTAACTGATTTCCATATCAAAAGCATACAAAAAGAATATGTGGAAAGAAAAAAATAAAAGTGTTTCTCACACTTATACACTTAGAACAAAAAAGCTTTGGATATTTTTGTTAAGTGTAATATTTGGTTTATACATATGTATCTGTTTGTAGAAGCATCTTATAAACACAAAATCTATTATATTAACTTTGGTTAATTTCCTTGAGAGACTAAGTGTAGTAAGAATTGTCAAGAAATCATTGAAAGTTAGTTTTTAAGTTGTAAATCCTTAAGAGACTAGGGTATAGTCATAATTCTCAAGAAGTCTTAGAAAATTGGTATTTGAATTGTATAATCAGTTTGATTATTGAATTAAGTCATTTTTGAAGAAGAAATCACTCACGTGAGTAGACTAGAGGTAACTTCGTTAATAGCTAACCAGGATAAATATACTTGTATTCCTATCTTTATCATTATCTTTTCTTTTTCATTTACTAGGTGGAAAAACATTTTAAATCCTAAAACCCAATTTAAACTCATTTATTGTGTTTCTTGCACCTTTAAAAAGCATGGGAGTTTCATTCAAAGCTGATGTGGAAGAGGTCAAAGAGCTAGAAGTTGAAGATTCTGATGAAAACTTGTCCAACTCTATCAATTTACTTGCAAAAATGTTTTGCAAAGTAATGGGAAGACTTGACAGACGGTCTAGGAACAATGTCATGACTAATGTGAAGGGAAAAGTTCATGACAATTCAAAAGGTTTCAACTCCCAACGCATGATCAAAGAAGGATACAATCTGAACAAAGGAAAGGGGATAAATGTCATGAATGTGAAGGTTTTAGAAACATCTAGAAATAGTGTACCAACTTCCTTTGAAAACAAAAGAAGAGATACATTGTAAGTCTTTCAGATGTAGAATCTCAAGATGAGAGTGATGAGGATAAGGGTAACAAAGTAATTTCATTCACTGCTCGCCTAAGGAACAAGAGAAATGATCAAAACGATTATGAATCTAGCGATGAATGACTTTTAGATGAAGATGTTGTTGAAGCTTATAGATTATTGTATGGTAAAAGGAAAGAAAAGTCTTGTTTCGTGAAAAAAACCTCAAACATTTATCTTAGAAGAAGAGGTTATGACTACAAGCTCATGGAAGTTTTAGAACAAAGGTTTCCAACTTCTAAATGTCTCAGAACCCAGTTTTCCAAATACTCTAATAGTCTGACCATGTTTTAAAGACATACTCTAAGCTTTACTCAATCTTCATCAAATTATATTAGAAGCCTCTAAGTAGAAGTTTTAAAACCAATGGTTAACGACTGATTGATGTGACAAAAGAACAAAAGTGAAATCTACTTTTTCTTACAATGCACTGTACTGTATACCAAAGAAGTTTTCCACGTCTTAACATCCTAACCAACTATCTGCTGCAAGTGCCACTCTATTGTTGCATATGAAGGGACATTCATAAAACGAATACATTGAGGATATTTCAAATTCATCCTCCAACGAATCTATTTGCTTCTATATAAAGAGGTCTTTGAAGATTGAATCAAAAAAATAAAATATATATGCATGCATTAACTGATTTCCATATCAAAAGCATACAAAAAGAATATGTGGAAAGAAAAAAATAAAAAGTGTTTCTCACACTTATACACTTAGAACAAAAAAGCTTTGGATATTTTTTTTAAGTGTAATATTTGGTTTATACATATGTATCTGTTTGTAGAAGCATCTTATAAACACAAAATCTATTATATTAACTTTGGTTAATTTCCTTGAGAGACTAAGTGTAGTAAGAATTGTCAAGAAGTCATTGAAAGTTAGTTTTTAAGTTGTAAATCCTTGAGAGACTAGGGTATAGTCATAATTCTCAAGAAGTCTTAGAAAATTGGTATTTGAATTGTATAATCAGTTTGATTATTGAATTAAGTCATTCTTGAAGAAGAAATACGTGAGTAGACTAGAGGTAACTTCGTTAATAGCTAACCAGGATAAATATACTGGTATTCCTATCTTTATCATTATCTTTTCTTTTTAAATTACTAGGTGAAAAACATTTTAAATCCTGAAACCCAATTTAAACCCATTTTATTGTGTTTCTTGCACCTTTAAAAAGCATGGGAGTTTATTTCAAAGCTGATGTGGAAGAAGTCAACGAGCAAGAAGTTTAAGATTCTGATGAAAACTTGTCCAACTCTATCGCTTTACTTGCAAAAATGTTTACTAAAGTAATGGGAAGACTTTCCAGACGGTCTAGGAACAATGTCATGTCTAATGTGAAGGGCAAAGTTCATGACAATTCAAAAGGTTTCAACTCCCAATGCATGACCAAAGAAGGATACAATCTGAACAAAGGAAAGGGGAGAATTGTCATGAATGTGAAGGTATTAGAAACATCTAGAAATAGTGTACCAACTTCCTTTGAAAACAAAAGAAGGGATACATTGTAAGTCTTTCAGATGTAGATTCTCAAGATGAGAGTCATGAAGATAAGGGTAACAAAGTAATTTCATTCACTGCTCGCCTAAGGAACAAGAGAAATGATCAAAACGATTATGAATCTAGCGATGAATGACTTTTAGATGAAGATGTTGTTGAAGCTTAGAGATTATTGTATGTTAAACGGAAATAAAAGTCTTGTTTTGCGGAAAAAAAACCTCAAACATCTATCTTAGAAGAAGAGGTTATAACTACAAGCTCATGGAAGTTTTAGGACAAAGGTTTCCAACTTCTAAATGTCTCAGAACCCAGTGTTCCAAATACTCTAATAGTCTCACCATGTTTTAAAGACATACTCTAAGCTCTACTCAATCTTCATCAAATTATATTAGAAGCCTCTAAGTAGAAGTTTTAAAACCAAAGGTCAACGACTGATTGATGTGACAGAAGAACAACAGTGAAATCTACTTTTTCCTACAATGTACTGTAATGTATACTAAAGAAGTTTTCCACGTCCTAACATCCTAACCAACTATCTGCTGCAAGTACCACTCTATTGTTGCATATGAAGGGACATTCATAAAATGAATACATTGAGGATATTTCAACTTCATCCTCCAACGAATCTATTTGCTTCTATATAAAGAGGTCTTTGAAGATTGAATGAAAAAAATAAAATATATATGCATGCATTAACTGATTTCCATATCAAAAGCATAAAAAAATAATACGTGGAAAGAAAAAAAATAAAAAGAGTTTCTCAAACTTATACACTTAGAACAAAAAATTTGTTAAGTGTAATATTTGGTTTAAACTTATGTATCTGTTTGTTGAAGCATCTTGTAAACATAAAATCTATTATATTAACTTTGGTTAATTTCCTTGACAGACTAAGTGTAGTAAGAATTGTCAAGAAGTCATTGACAGTTAGTATTTGAGTTGTAAATCCTTGAGAGACTGGGGTATAGTCATAATTCTCAAGAAGTCTTAGAAAATTGGTATTTGAATTGTATAATCAGTTTGATTATTGAATTAAATCATTTTTGAAGAAGAAATCACTCACGTGAGTAGACTAGAGTTAACTTCGTTAATAGCTAACCAGGATAAATATACTTGTATTCCTATCTTTATCATTATCTTTTCTCTTCTATTTACTAGCTGGAAAAACGTTTTAAATTTTGAAACCCAATTTAAACCCATTTTATTGTGTTTCTTGCACCTTTAAAAAGCATGGGAGTTTCTTTCAAAGCTGATGTGGAAGAAGTCAACGAGCAAGAAGTTGAAGATTCTATTGAAAACTTGTCCAACTCTATCGCTTTACTTGCAAAAATGTTTATCAAAATAATGAGAAGACTTAACATACGGCCTAGGAACAATGTCATGACTATGTGAAGGGAAAAGATCATGACAATTCAAAAGGTTTCAACTCCCAATTCATGATCAAAGAAGGATACAATCTGAACAAAGGAAAGGGGATAAATGTCATGAATGTGAAGGTTTTAGACACATCTAGAAATAGTGCACCAACTTCCTTTGAAAACAAAAGAAGGGATACATTGTATGTCTTTTAGATGTAGAATCTCAAGATGAGAGTGATGAAGATAAGGGTAAAAAATTAATTTCATTCACTGCTCACCTAAGGAACAAGAGAAATGATCAAAACGATTGTGAATCTAGCAATAAATAACTTTTAGATGAAGATTTTATTGAAGCTTATAAATTTTTGTATGTCAAATAGAAAGAAAAGTCTTGTTTCGTGAAAAATAAATTACCTCAAACAACTATCTTAGATGAAGTGGTTATGACTACAAGCTCATGGAAGTTTTGGAACAAAGTTTTCCAACTTCTAAATGTCTCAAAACCCATTTTTCAAAAGACTCTTATAGTCTCACCATGTTTCGAAGACATACTCTAAGCTCTACTCAAGCTTCAACAAATTATATTAGAAGCCTCTAAGTAGAAGTTTTGAAACCAAAGGTCAACGACTGATTGATGTGACAGAAGTACAAAGAAGTTTTCCACGTCCCAACATCCTCGCCAATTATCTGCTGCAAGCGCCACTCTATTGTTGCATATGATGTGACCTTCATAAAACCAATACATTGAGGATATTTCAAATTCACCCTCCAAAGAATCTATTCGCTTCTATATAAAGAGGTCTTCGAAGATTGAATTAAAAAAAATAAAATATAAATGTATGCATTAACTGATTTCCATATCAAAAGCATACAAAAAGAATATGTGGAAAGAAAAAATAAAAAGTGTTTCTCACACTTATAAACTTAGAAAAAAAATCTTTGGATATTTTTTCTAAGTGTAATATTTGGTTTAAACTTATCTAACTGTTTGTTGAAGCATCTTGTAAACACAAAACCTGTTATATTAAGTTTGGTTAATTTCCTTTAGTGACTAAGTGTAGTAAGAATTCTCAAGAAGTCATTGACAGTTCGTATTTTGAGCTATAAATCCTTGAGAGACTAGGGTATAGTCATAATCATTAAGAAGTCTTAGAAAATTGGTATTTGAGTTGTACAATCAGTTTGATTATTGAATTAAGTCATTTTTGAAGAAGAAATCACTCGGGCGAGTAGACTATAGTTAACTTCGTTAATAGTGAACCAGGATAAAAATACTTGTATTCATATCTTTATCATTATCTTTTATTTTTTATTTATTGGGTGAAAAGAAATTTTAAATCCTGAAACCCAATTTAAACCCATTTTATTGTGTTTCTTGCACCGTCAAAAAGCATGGGAGTTTCTTTCAAAGCTGATGTGGAAGAAGTCAAGGAGCAAGAAGTTGAAGATTCTGATGGAAACTTGTCCAACTCTATTGCTTTACTTGCAAAAATGTTTAACAAATTAATGAGAAGACTTGATAGGCGGTCTAGGAACAATGTCATGACAAATATGAAGGGAAACGTTCATGACAATTCAAAAGGTTTCAACTCCCAATCCCTGATCAAAGAAGGATACAATCTGAACAAAGGAAAGGGGATAAATGTCATAAATGTGAAGTTTTTAGACACATCTAGAAATACTATACCAACTTCCTTTGTAAACAAAAGAAGGGATACATTGTAAATCAATATGTCGTTCTTTGAAAGAGAAAGACTTTGGAAGATTCAGCGCAATGTTCAAAAAATTTGAAATTACTATATCGTTCTATGAAGCACTCGAGCAAATGCCTTTTTACAAAAAATTCATGAAAGAGGTAATAGGTTAAAAGAGATTAATGGGTGAAGAACCGAAGATCACAACTAAGCAATGCAAGGAAATATCACAAGAAAGGAGAATCCCCATCAAGAGGAACGATCCTGGACCAGTAGTAATCCCTTGTACTATAAAAGATAGAACTTTTAAGAACGTCCTAATTAATTCAGGTGCTAGTGTGAGTCTCATGCCTTTATCTATTTTTAAAAAGCTAGATATTGGATAAGTGAGTGATATAGGAACAAGCTTGAAGTTTTCCGACCACACGACTAAGAGGGCATATGGGATAGCAGAGGATGTACTGGTGACGACCGATAATTTCACCTTCCCAGTTGATTTTCAAATCATGGATATTCCAAAAGATGAAGAGACTTCGATCATACTTGGCCGAACATTCTTGCTTACTAGTCGGTGCAATATTGATGTTGAAACAGGTAAGCTCACTTTGAAATATTTTGATGAGGAAATCACTTTAGAAGCTTTAGAGGTTAAGAAGAGAGGTAAGGAGGAAGATGTTAAACCTTCAGTTGGGATGATGAAAACAACTAAAAAAGGAGAACGATAAAAACCACTTCAAGTTGCTCTTATCTCTGAACCTGACCGGTATTCTATTGCGAAAAAGCCAAGCAATAGAGTTTAGAAGGTAAAATACCCCCCCATAACAATGGAGAGTCAACCGCTGAGCCATGCAACGTTAAATGAAGCTGCGTGGGAGGCAACCCACGAATTTTAAGAATTTATGTTTTTCTTTTTGTGGTTAACTTTTTTGCAGGAATAAACGAGATTTTACAAGGGAAAACGTGTAAGCAGCAAAGAGGTGCTACATTACCTGTCAACCCCTCTGTGAGGATCTCTGTGAGTATATATCTTCTTCTCTTGTTCTTAAACATTGAGGACAATGTTTAGTTCAAGTTTGAGGGAGGTTTTACTATTTTGAATTGTCAATTTAAATACCTTTTTAATTGAGTTCGGTAAAAATCACGTCGAATTCGCCCCATATGAAGACCATAAAAAAAATTTCTTGTGAATGCTATGTGTGTGAGGTAGTCAAGAAAGTATTTAGAGTTTGAGGGAAGAGGAGTTAAAACTAAGGAACTTGGAAAGTTTTGAAATTGAGGTATAATTTGAACACCCTAGGTTCTCTGAAGTAAGGAAACGAGTCCTATGTGTAGATTTATGCCATAGTACTTGGATTTGAGAAATATTCTCCGATTAGTTCATAATGATAGTCCGGCATGATTAAAAATAATTGCATGTTTAAAGATTGATTGTGAGAATGACTCGTGGCACCAAATATTTTTTTGAATAATGACGGTAAAGACAACTATTCCTTCTAAGTTGGGCAACCCTCACTCGATTATTTAGCCTAACGGCGGTTGAATCTCTATAGTCGTCCCAAAGTGGACTAATAAACACCAATGAGCAAGAAAAAAAGAATAAAGGTGCCACGAAAAAGTCTCGATCAAAATTGTAGATGTGAAGGAAAGCAATCAAAAATGCCTTAATCTGATTATCCGAATGAAAGGGGTAGAAAATCGAAGAAAAGACTTAAGCCTAAAGCATAGTTGAAAAGGTGGCCGAAAGGGGGATTTAGGTTTGTGGTTTTATCGCGGTGTGTGTTTATGTAATACCTTCGTTAACGGATGATTATCGAGAGAACTAGTTTTAGCCGATCAGAAGAAAGACTCACGTATGAGTATTGACACACCTTACATTCTTAAGTCCTTCACTTGATGTGCTATTTGATTTAAAAGTTATTTATCCAAGTTTTTTGCTTGAGGTTAAACAATGGTTTAAGTTTGGGGGAGTTTGATCAATTGTTTTTATATGTTATTTTACCATTAGTTTTAGTTGATCATTTTTATTGTTTAGTCGCATTGCATTCGTTTTATTGCATTTTACGCGTCGGTTTGGTATTTCCATTGTTTCTAGATTCAGGTAAGAAATCAAGGAGAATCAGATGCAAAAACCGGGAAAAACAGCAAGAATTCAGAAGATTTTTGAAGTGGATCAAGAGCCTGACACGACCGCCCGTGTCAGGAAGTGCTCAAAAAGGAAAAAATTAGTGGAAACCAGGGAGCTGGCACGGCCGCCCGTGTCAGGAAGTGCTAAAAAAGGCAAAAATTAGTGGAAACCAGGGAGCTGGCACGGCCGCCCGTGTCAACACACCTGAAACATAGATAATTCTCATGCAAATGTAACAGGGAGCCAACACGGCCGCCCGTGTCAGCTGACACAGCTCGTGTTGGCTAAAATGCTTCATCTTTTATTTTTCTTGGATTTTGGGCATTTGTGATCCATGAGGGTATTTTGGGTATTTTCCTATTGCTGGGTTGGACCTGAGACTATTTAAGACGTGTTTTGAGAAGGAAAAAGGGACCTTTGGATAGAAAAAAATTACACGATCAAGATTGGAGCGATCAAGGATTGGGAAACTGAAGGTTTTCATGAGTGGAAGCAATTGAAGATCAAGGCAACCCTATTATCTTGTAATGTTCAATCTAATTATTGAATTTGTTTTAAATATTATGAGTAGCTAAACCCCCCAATGCTAGATGGGTGTCCCTGAATTGACTCTGTAATGACCTTGTTTTCTTTGAATTTAGGGATTTCACTGCTTTCTAATCATTGTTGTTATCGTATAATGTTCTTAAGGCTTTTCTTATCTGAAAAATAAGGATTTAATTTACGGCTAACCTTAGGTTTGGAAAAACGATTGTTTACTTGTTTATACGATAATACTATAGTAGATATTGCCTAAGAATAGAGATACCCTATAGTAATCGTAATGTTTTAGATAAAATAAATTGCTTAGTATGGTTCCTATACTGCCAAGGAATTGGGGCATAGGGAGAATACCAAAGGGTTTTCTACTAAGCAATTAGAGTCAACTAATCTTTAAAACCGGTAACGATTGAATCGAGCTGTGATTTCTGAAATAAAGAATTAAGGTTGTTACAAGGCTTTTCATACACCCTACCCTAGCATGCTCCTCATAACTGTCCAAAACCTTTATTTACGCTTTTTGCCTTCAGCCTTTTACTTTTACAAATTAATCAAATCAAAACCCCTATAACCTTTTGTTCAATTGTATTATTATAGAACTTCTATTCATACGCAGTCCGCGAGATCGATATTTGGGAAATTTCCCCTTATTACTACATCGGTCAAAATAGTACACTTGTTATTTTACCGGTCAACGTCCCATCATCCTCACCAACTATCTGCTGCAAGCGCCACTCTATTGTTGCATATGAAGTGACCTTCATAAAACGAATACATTGAAGATATTTCAAATTCACCCTCCAGCGAATCTATTTACTTCTATATAAAGATGTCTTAGAAGATTGAATTAAAAAATAAAATATATATGTATGCATTAACTGATTTCCATATCAAAAGCACACAAAAAGATTATGTGGAAAGAAAAAAAAGTATTTCTCACACTTATACACTTAAAACAAAAAATCTTTGGATATTTTTGTTAATTGTAATATTTGGTTTAAACTTATGTATTTGTTTGTTGAAGCATCTTGTAAACACAAAATCTGTTATATTAACTTCGATTAATTTCCTTGAGAGACTAAGTGTAATAAGAATTCTCAAGAAGTCATTGACAGTTAGTATTTGAGTTGTAAATCCTTGAGAGACTAGTATTTGACTTCGATTAAACCCATTTTATTATGTTTCTTGCACCTTCAAAAACCATGGGAGTTTCTTTCAAAGCTGAAGTGGAAGAAGACAAGGAGCAAGAAGTTGAACATTCTGATGAAAACTTGTCTAACTCTATTGCTTTACTTGCAAAAATGTTTAGCAAAGTAATGAGAAGACTTGACATACGGTCAAGGAACAATGTCATGACTAATATGAAGGGAAAAGTTCATGACAATTCAAAATGTTTCAACTCCTAATGCATGATCAAAGAAGATGCAATATGAACAAAGGCAAGGGGATAAATGTCACGAATGTGAAGGTTTTAGACACATCCAGAAATAGTGTACCAACTTCCTTTGAAAACAAAAGAAGGGATACATTGTAACTCTTTCAGATGAAGAATCTCAAGATGAGAGTGATGAAGGTAAAAGTAAAAAGGTAATTTCATTCACTGCTCGCCTAAGGAACAAGACAAATGATCAAAACGATTATGAATTTAGCGATGAGTAACTTTTAGATGAAGATGTTGTTGAAGCTTATAGATTGTTGTATGTCAAACGGAAAGAAAAGTCTTGTTTCGTAAAAAACAAAAAACCTAAAACAACTATCTTACTTCAAGAGAAATCTAACCTCACTAAATTCACTACTGACCTGAAGGAAGAAGTCACTCTTCTGAACTCTAAGATTGATGGAATTACCAAGTCATTTTGTAAGTTAAACTGTTCGTCTGAGATTCTTGATGCAATCCTTAGTGTATGACAAATAGCTAGATTTATGAAGGGCCTTGGTTTTGATTTGCACTTCTATGAATGAAGATAAAAAATTTCCCTCCTAAATAGAAGATTGTGGTCCTATTGACAGACTACTATAACACCCCAAAATTTTCCTCATCGCCTTTTGATAGACTGACTTATGTTTCTCTGCATTTTTGCATTTCTGCATATCATGGCATTGGCTCTAGAGACATGGGATCAAGTTGTTTCTATGGCTCAGGGTTCTCTTTTATTGCAAGAGTTTAAGCAGCGGGTATCAGAGGCTTCGACATTTATTTTGCCCAGCAATCAGGTGGCCGATTTTATTTTTATTCAGCCGGTTATTTTCAACACAGCAGACAGGTCACAGGATATCTTAGGCATTCTTACAGCTATAACATAAAAGGGCAAGTTTCAGAGGCTTAACAAGGCTCAGAACGGATGAAAACAGGCAAATGTCCAAGTTTCCCTCCAAATGGCGCTATTTTTGAAGTTTTGTGAGTGGTTAACCAATAAACCATTTTGCACTAGCAAATGGTTAATCGATTAACCAAAGGAAAATTTACCCAGTAATGTACATTTACACCAGAAGAAGGATCTAGAATCACTCTAAATTTGGATTAACTTTCAAAATCAATTCAAATTCCCTCCAATTTTCCATTCCTAATCCCATTCCAATTTTCATAACCTTACTCCAAACCATATTTCTACTCCTAAACAAGAGCCTATTTAAATGAATTTGCTCCAAACCTCCACAATAACTCACCATAATTTCCATTTTTCAGATTTCACACTCACTCATTCTTGAGAATTTGCTCTTAAAATTCTCTCAACTTTTCTACACTCCAAAACCTCCATTAAAGTTCTTTTCACTTGAGTTCTTTTATTCTTCATTGTAATCATTGAATTCTAAAGCTAAACCTTCATCATTCATCTTCATCATCTTCAATTCATCACTTTATTTTTGTTTGGATTTGGATATGATCTTGGAAGCAAGTTTATAAGTGATTCTTGGATCAACTTTGGCTCGTTCTTCACTTCTATTGCAATAAATCTCTCAGATCTTGAAGATTTATTGGGTTTCTAGCTTGGGTCTATCAATTTGCAGTAGATCAACACTTACCAAAGCAAATCTCAGCTTTGAAGGTTGGTCAATTGTATATCCAATTCTATTTTGAGCATATTTGAATAATCACAATGTAGATCTTTAAGTTTTGATTGATTTTGTTGATTTTGATCTTTTTGATTTGTGATCTCAATGCTTGATTAATTTTGATTGATGTTTGATCACTGATTTATGGTATTAAATTCGTGCATAATTGATTACATGATCATTTGAATGATTGCACATTGAATTAATTGCTGAAAGTGCTTTTGAATTGCTGTTTTTCTGCTTCTGGTGCATTGTTAATCGATTAACCAGTTACAGTACAAAACTGGTTAATCAATTAACCAATGCAATTTCTAAAAACATTTAGTGGCTAATCGATTAACTAGTTTGCACGGGAAAATGGTTAATCGATTAAGACTGGACCAGAATGTGATTTTTGGTTGTTTTTAAGCATGTTGATTTCTTTCCACCTCTAACCTTCATGGATTGATATGATGCATTTGTGTGAACTGTTCTTGACCTGTTTCATCATGCTTCATTGTTTGATCTCGATTTCTCGATGTGCGACTTTTGGTTTCCATTTGAACACTGAACATGCTTAAGTTGCTTGATTGATGTGATGATCGTATGCTTTGCTTGCTTATATCATGTTAATTATTCATTGTTAATGATCATCTTGCTGGATATTATGATGCATGTTTGCATTTGCTTTTGATTCCATTTGTCGTATGTTTGTTTGATTGCGTAATTGATTTGAAAAGCATGTTGTTCTTGATGATGCAATATTATTCAACATTGATGTTTGATTGTTGATGTATGTCCATTCTTGGATGACAATTGTTCATGATTGGTGTTTGCTCATACTTGATTGCATTGAACATGCTTGCTGACCCACTTTTTTATAGATGTTGTATTCTGAATTCGCATGCTGTCTTTGCTATAATTGTTTGTTGCCTACCCTTTTTACACTTACTTTTGTGCTGAATTAGTAGCTGTCGAATGTTGTTGTGCTGCCTTGCTGGATCTTATTGCTGTTTTGTGCAGGAGGCGTTATTGTAGCTGCTGTTTTTACCTTGCTTTCTTGCTTTTTTCCTTGCCTTTGCATGCTCCCTTAGGATTCCTATTCTAATTAATTTTGGGATTAGGATAGGCATTAGGAGTGCAATCCAAGAATGATAACAATTAGGCTAGTCCCTTTTAACCTTAACCTTAGGTTCATCTTTGTTATGCTAACATTAGGATAGATTTTCCTTTTCGCATCCCGACCTTATGACCACTTTGCATGATAACGTTAGGACCGATTTTCCCTTAGACCTTTTGTGCGTCTTTCTCTCTCGTCATCTCAAAACAATTATAATACACTTAATAAAGACGATAAACATTGTGTTCCATGATCCTTAAGCATATGGAAAATGATGAGTGAGGGGTCTCCTCTCGCTTGTCTAGAGTGTTTAGAGTATGCCCCACCTGGGGGTGATATGCGACGCGTTCGTTCCTATATCATAGTCTTTAGTGCAATGTGAATCACAAAGCAAACTAATTCACTTCACTAAAACTCAAAAACAAATGTAAAACCTTTTTATCCTTTGGGATTTGTGTTTCAAAAATCATTTTCAGAAAGAGTATGTTACTTTTCCATTCTATCGCAAACAGGCATCGACCCTAACTGCTGGAATGGGAACTTAACGTCACTCATAAAAAATGTAACGCCCCGATTATGAATTTCCCATTTTTGTTGAGTCTTTTAATTTATTTTTATTGATTATTCTTTTAATTATGGAATTTGAATATTAATATGCTATGTGTGTGTGTTATGTTATTTTATTATTCAGAGAGTTTTGGGAATTAATTAGAGGGTGTTTTAGATAATCCTTAATTAGTAGATATTTGAGAGAAATAGAATAGAAAGAGTATAAGTGGAAATAGAGAGAAAAGAAAAAGATAGAAAGAAATAGAAAGGAAAGAAGAGAAAAGAGAAGAAGAGGAAGAGGAGAAAACCTAGAATCATCAAGAATCAAACTTCTAAGCTTCGATTAATCGGGTAAGGGTGTGAAACTTTATTATTCTTTCGATGTGTATGATTATGTATGTTTCTGTTGGTTTGCTTTTGGATTGGGGAGAGTTTTACTCATTTTCCGTTTTAGGTTAAATTTGAGTTAATTGATAGAAACCGAGTTTTAACGGTTAAAAATAAGAATGAGTGGTAGAGTTTAGTCGAGGAATGTTGGGCTAAGGCTACTGAGACAAGTTAGCATTGAATCGGGTAGATTTTGATGAGTTTCAGAGTTTTTGACAGTGGGGAATTTTGAGTTCGCAGACCCTCGCTAGCACGTTCGCTAGGCGAGCAGGTCACGAGCATTCGCTGTGGCGAACCAGTAACGAACGGTCCCAGACTTGGGCAGAATGGTTTTGGTGTTCTTCGCTGGTAGCGAAGGGGTGGTGGCGAGCATTCATTAGGCCTTCGCTGAGCGAGTGGGGTAGCGAATCAAGTCAGTGGCTTCTGTTTGCCTTCGCGAGTTTGTTTGCTAGGCGAACAGGTAGCGAGCACTCGCTAGGCGAGCAGGGTAGCGAGCGTAGCAGGATGTTATTTTCTTGTGTTTTCACTTTCATGTGGATTCTTCGATTCAAGCATGATTAATCCTTTCTTATTATGCATAGTTGTGTGTGTGATATGAAATGTTGTGGGTAACCGTATGGCGTGAATCCTAGATTGTGAACCGTGAAGTGTGAAATGTGGCCGTTTGGCAATTTTGTGCATTTGTTTGAATTGAGTGAAAATGCATGATAAGATTGATGTGAATGTGCATAATTGTATGTATTTGTATGATATGAAGAATGCATGAGTATATTTGTAAATATGTATGCATTTCAAGAGTGTAAGGAGTCGTTTTGTTGTGAAGCATCATGATTGCATTCTTGTGTGTCTGATCTCGCGTAGGATCTGCAGAAACCTCATGTGCCCTTGTTGGATGTGAGCGACGATTTATCTTTGATCCCTAGGAGGATCTGCAGAAACGGTTGTGTGCCCTTGTGGGGTGTGAGCGAGAGTTTATATTTGATTCCGTGGAGAATCTGCAGAACGATTGTGTGCCCTTGTGGGGTGTGAGCAATCGAATTGTGTGCCCGTGTGGGGTGTGAGAAATCCTGAAACATCGTGTGCCCATGTGGGGTATGAGCGATGGGTGAACATCGTAGGCCCGACGGGGAGTTACTTCGGTAACGAGTGATGGTTCCATTTGGTTCTTCAATTGAACCTGCTGAATGAGTCGGTACTGCACTCTTATTTGCATCTGTATAGAGTCATGAGTCGGTCTCTATGAGTGCATTATTATCTTCATATGATATATTGGTGTAATGAACATAATTGTGTATGTTTATATGAAGTGTTGAACTAAACATAATTGTATATGCTTAGTGGTGAATGTTTGCATGGTGGATATGCTAGGTGAATTATATATGTGTTGCGATGTATATATGATTGAATTTTGATGCATTGCGGTGAGAAATGTGTTACGTGTATTCTATGTTAGAGTATATATATATATATATATATATATATATATATATATATATATATATATATATATATATATATATATATATATATATATATATATATATATATATATATATATATATATATATATATATATATATATATATATATATATATATATATATATATATATATATATATATATATATATATATATATATATATATATTATGCATTGTTTGTTATGATAATGTTTCTCACCCTTCTGTTGTTTTATGATGCTCTATGAGGCATTGCAGAGTAGGTTTGCTGGAGGTCTTTTGCGAAGCGTGGCTTCGTTCTTTTTGGTCGATTGGCTCTGATATGTAGCACCGGGTAGTTAGGAATTCTTTTGGTTCTTTTGTGATACATCTGTGTATGTATCTGCTGGCAATGTTTTGTAAACATGACTTATGACTTGAATTAAACTGTTTATGTATACAGTGTTTATATGAATGACGTGATTCAATGTTTAGATGTTTCCGCTTTTATTCTAAATATTGATGTGTGGGTTCTAAGGACTAAGTTCCTTTGTGGTGATTTACCCTTTGTTGCATATCTTTATGAGCAGGTGTTGTATGTGTTTTGAATTTCCTGGATAATGTGATGTGCCTCTTTTATACCATGTGTTAATTATACTTTGATGAAATTTTTTATTAAGTGCCTAAATGATTTAATTGTTTATTTGGGGGTATAGAAAGGGGGTGTTACATTAAGTGGTATCAGAGCCAGTGTTGAGTCAGTTGTGTCTGTCTTGTTGTTGTGTTGGTTGAACGGTTGTTTAACGTTGTTGTTATTTTTGGGAATAATCAGAATATGGCTGGTCGTAATGACAATGCTATGGCTGCGGCGTTGGAGGCTATGGCTAGGGCGGTGCAAGGTGCACCAAATTCGAACGCTAATGATGAGTTTAAAAAGAATGAGACGCCAGTATTCAAGGGGAGGTTTGATCCGGACGATGCTCAGATCTGGTTGAAGAAGGTTGAGAGAATCTTTAGAGTTATGGGGTGTGCTGAAGGAAACAAGGTGAGACTTGGAACTCACATGTTGAGGGAAGAGGCCGACGACTGTTGGGTCGGTATGAGACAAGTTCTTGAGGTAGATGACGAGGAAATAACCTGGGATTTATTTCGCACAGAATTCTTGAGAAAGTATTATCCTGAGAGTGTAAAGGGGAAAAAGGAAATGGAATTTCTTGAGTTGAAGCAAGGCAATATGTCTGTGATGGACTACACGGCTAAGTTTGTGGAATTAGTTCAGCTTCATCCACATTATGCAGCGGTTACGAAGGAGTTCTCTAAGTGCATTAAGTATGAGAATGGCTTGCGTCCTGAGATAAAGCAAGCGGTGGGATACCAGAGAATACGAAGATTTTCGGACTTGACCTAATGTTGTAGGATTTTTGAAGAGGACAGTAGGGCTCGATCTACTCATTATAAGAGTTTGAGTGAGAAGAAAGACAAGCATCAAGTAAGGAGTGGACCTTATGTGACGTCTGTTGATAAGGGCAAGTATAAGGAAAACTTTGACAGGAGACTCGGAGGAGGAAGTTCTTGTGCGGTCAAATGTTACAAGTGTGGCGTGATGGGTCACAAATCTTTTGAATGTGGGAAGTCTTAGGAGAAGTGTGCTAATTGTGGAAGTCTTGGACATGCCCCTTCTGGTTGTAGAAGGAATGTGGTAAAGTGTTTTAATTGTGGGGAAGTTGGTCATATTAGCACCAAGTCAACTAGAAGATTATCAAATATTTGAAAGTAATATTTCTATCTTTTGTGATAATACTTCTGCTATATGTTTGTCTAAAAACCCTATTTTACACTCTAAGGCAAAACATATAGAAATTAAGCATCATTTCATCAGAGACTATGTTCAGAAGGGAATCATAAATTTAGCCTTTGTTGATACAGATCATCAATGGGCAGATATTTTTACAAAACCCCTTGTTGAAGATAGATTCAAATTTATTCTGAAAAATATTGGTATGGATTTTTGTCCAGAATGATATTTGTCAGAAGCAAATTTTTTACAGATGCAAAAATGCCTAATGCTCCGAAGTATCTCTTCTGATTGCTTATTTATTTTATTAATTTGGTTTTGTGAAACTCTGAACTAACAATCCTTAGAGGATATGAACGTTGGTTAACGTTTCATTTTTCAAGAGAATTCAGAACACATGCAAGCAAACACGTGTCACACCAAATATGCAAAGGTGGCGTGTACATTACTGAAGAGACGTTTGAGGTGAAGTTTGAATAGTGAAAATCTTGATTTTCCCCCCAATTTGTCAGAAGCAATAAATGTTTGAAATGATTATTATTATTTTCATTTAATGCTTGTTCAAACGTGTAAATTCTGACTGATGGTATGCCTAATTGTTTTAGTATAAATACTTGACTTCTCTTCACTTTCACACTTTTCACAATCTCAGAAAAATTTATGCATTTTCATCTTCTCTTCTCTTTGCATAAAAACCTTAAGCCTAAGCGCGTGACAAAACCATCCTCAATGGCAACTTCATCATCAACAGCTGCTCAATTCCAATCTTCAATGGCTGCAGTTACTTCTGCCAACATGGGTGTTGCTCCTTATTCTCCTCCTAAAAGAACTCTATTAACCCCTGTTGAAAAGTTGGAGGTTTTGTGTGAATCAATGGTAGAATTTGATTCACTTGCAGAAAATGGCTTTGAGTTTCGTTCTATCATTGGTGCTCAAGGATGGGTAAAGTACTTTGGTAGACTCTTTGGACCAGTTTACCCCCTCCTTGCGAAAGAGTTCTGGATCCATGCTTCAGTTTACCCTAAGTTCATCCTATCTTCTGTACTGGGAAAAGAAATCATTATAACAGAAGATCTGATCAGAAAGCTAATTGGATATGAAGAAACAGATGGTGTTTCACACTTGCCAGCTGGGCGTGTGGACATGGATGAAGTGTATGAAGAAGTTATGACTGCTGGTCAAGCTTCTAATAAGTTCAAGGATCTGAAGCCTGACTACAAGATCTGGGCTAAGATCTTCATGGGATGCATCCATCATAGGAAGTCAACAAACTCTCCAGACTATGTTAATAATGAACAACTCTATTTCATGTATTGCCTCAGTCAGAGCACCAAGGTAGATCTTCCATATATTCTCTTTATGCATCTGTGGAACCATATAAATGCCTCTAGAGAGTATGTGAAAGAAAAAGGACAGAAGATCAGAACCTGGATCCCTTTTGGAAGGTTGATCTCAGATCTTCTAACTGAGAATGGATTGGTCACTGCTCTGTACGCTGCTGGAGTTACAGAGGAATTGGAATTCATAATGGGAAAGCCTCTGAATGCCAAAAGTCTTCAGAGACTTAAAATAGTGGATGAACTCACAACAACTCCCAAGAAGCTGAATGTTTCTGAACTAAGTAAGAAGAGGATTCCTGTAGATGATTTTCCACTGTTCTTTGCTGAAGAACCAAGGCACATTGTTGTGATGTACATTGATGAGTGTAAGAAGGAAGGAAAGCCTGTTCCTGCAAACATTATTCAGCTAGCAAGACAACCTCTACCTGAAGCAGAAGAAGAAGAAGAACAACTACAAAGAAAGAGGACTCAACCAGAAGCAAAAGCTGCACCTGTTCAGAAGAAGGTCAAGATTGCTGAGAAGCCTCAGAAGCTCTTAAAAAGGAAAGAATCTGGAGACACTTCTTCTGTACCAGCCAAGAGAATCAAAATCAAAGGTACTAAATCTTCTGTATCTTCTGCAAATCCAATTGTTTTAAATGATTCGAATATTAAGTCTGTTCCAAAACCACCCTTTATACAAAATACTTCTGTTACTGCTCCAATTTCTAAATCACCACAAAAACAATCATTTGTTCCAACACCAATTCCAACAAAAACAATTCAAACCCCAAAAGTCTCTGTACCACAATCCTCTCAACCAAAAATTCAAATCACAAAAACTGTACCACAGAAACAACCATCAGAACAACAACCTACAGAACAACAACCACAACCTTCTGTACAACAAAAATCCTCTGAACCACTTCAACAAAAGCCATCTGAATAACAAAAGCACCAACAAGAAAAACAACCAGAAAAACCACAAGAATCTCTACCAGAAAAAGCCTCTGAAAATAAACCACCATCAAATAATCCACCATCAAAATCATCTGAACCTACTACATCTGAACCTACAAAAATAACACCTATTCCAGTTTCATCTGAACCAATCACAATTCCATCTGATACACCCATCTCAGAACAACCATCAAAACCCTCTGAAATTCCTTCAGAACCAACCAACACTTCTGAACCCAACATTCCTGAGACAGATGTTCTTGATGTCACACCCTTAAAAATTGTGTTTCAAGTATCTTCCACTTCCTGCACACCAACCACCTCTTCAAACTCCTCAGAATCTGACATCCACCCAGACTTTCTAGTCTCTCCATCTCACCGAGACTCTGAGGTAAACCAACCAGAACCCATTATACCTTCTAAAGCTCCCATTCCAGATCCTATTCCCACACCTGCACCATCATCTGAAATACTGATTCCAAGTTCTAACCCAAGATCATCTATTTCTTGTGCCCAAGTTTCATCACTTTTTCATAATCTGGCTTATGGTTTCAAACTCAAAGACTTTTATGACAGAGTTGAACCATCTGACCCTATCACCCCTCTGAAACCCAAACTCACAATGACCCTTCCATCTGTGATTCTCACCTACATTCAATCTAAGTCAGATGTAGATTCATTAGCAACTATATCTTGTTCTGCTAAATCTGATAAAGCTGTTGCTTCAGCTATACCAATTTCATCTGATAACAATGTTGCTTCTGATGAACCTCCCAAATCTGCCTTCCAACCCTACTCAAATAAACTCTTTGATGTGGTTACCTTACACACCAGAGCAAAACCTCATCTGTTAAATGCCTTAAACAGATCCAAAGAAAAAGCTCCTGAAATTCCTTTCATTCCATACTATCCTCCACCTTTGATCTTCATCCAAAAATCAATTTTTCCACCAACTCCCCAACCAAAACTTGTAACTCTGGAAACTTTGTTACATCCTAAGCCTAGACTTAATGTTAATCATTTATTTCAATCATTTTTACAAGAAATACAGTTGTATTTAGGTACTGTTCAGAAGAAATGTTCAGCAATAATGGATGCCCAAGAATCTGATATCATCTGGAATGGATTCATCAACAGATTCAACTCTGTGGCCTCAAATCTGAAGAACATATGTTCTGATGATGCGAAGCTCAGATTTGCTGAGGCTGCAAGAACTCTATTCTGGACTGTCAAGAAATCTAAACCTCTCCTCCTTACAGATGCTCCTCCATCATCAGAAGAAACTACTGAAATTGCATCTGAAGACAATCATTTGACCATGACTCTGGTAGACCTTCCTTCTAGCTCCAATGCTCCAGACTCTACAGATCACATGGAAATTGACTCTGTTCAAGCCCCAGAACCTGATCATACTTCTTCATCTGAGATAAAGAAAGAACATCCAGATTTTGAAGATAAGATTGCTGCTCTGGAAGCTGGTGAATCAGAGATCAAGTCTTGGATGGCAAAACAGGATAAGAAGTCTGAGGACATGACATAATGGATGTCAAAGCAGGATCACAAGAATGAAACAATGGCTAAGTGGATGTCCAAGCAAGAGCAGTCCTCCTCTGAGATTACAGATCTATTGAAGATGCTTTTGTCCAAACACTCTTAGATTTTCATTTTTTTTCATTCTAATGTTTTTGCATCTGATGTTTGTTTATGTAATTTATTGATATATCTTCTGATGAATGTACTTTTGATCTGACCTTCTTGAATGAATCAAAGTTTTCTCCACTGAATTATCTCATTTACTGTTTCCTTTTATTTGTCTTTTTAAAGTGTTTACTTTTTGCTTATGACAAAAAAGGGGGAGAAAATATAGATCTGAACTGTTTAAATAACTTCACCAGAATGAAACTTCAGACATATTTATTCTATCTAACATTTAATCTGAGTATTTCAGAACACTTGATAAGTACACTCTGTAAAAGAAACTCTGAGTCTCTCAGATCTTTTGACTATTATCAAACTCTGAATCTTAAATCTACAAGACATTCTGACCTTCAAATGTTAAAAGAACAAACAAGATCTAACTCTAAAGATTACTCAAGACAAAAAGGGAAGTTTCTATTCCTTATCTGTATTTAACTCAGGGGGAGATTCATCATCTCAGGGGGAGTTATAATTTTAATATTTTCAATTAAACAAAATTTCTGATGTTTTTGTCATCATCAAAAAGGGGGAGATTGTTAGAACACAGATTGGTTCTTAATAATATCTTTATGTTTTGATGATAACTATTATGAAATTTTGTATTTAAGAATTATATACTCTAAAATTTGCTTGAGAGTTTTTACTGCAGATAGTAAAGAAATTAATACTCCAGAAGCAAATCAGAATTGAATGCAAGAAATTAACTAGACTCTGTAGCGCCAGATGCATACATTAGAAGAATCTGATTGCTGTCAACAGAAGATTCTGAGCGTAGCCTCCAGAAGATTCTGAAGCAGAAGCTCCAGAAGGATCTGAAGCAAGAAGCTCCAGAAGATTCTGAAGCAGAAGCTCCAGAAGGATCTGAAGCAAGTCAGAAGCATATAAAGCAAAGAAGAATTTTGTATGAAGAGTTTTTCAAAGCATAGATCCTACAGAAGTTTCTGAAAATGCCAGTACTGAAGTTCTGTCTCAAATATGCTCTGATATTTAACACGCTGAAAGCACACCTGCTGCAGAAGACTCTGATCTAGCAAGCTCTGATCATCATCAGAAGACTCTGACCCAATTAGACTCTGTAGAACTTGCTGAAAACTGAAGAAGAAATATTCAAAGATTATATCCGTTGGAGTAAATCAAACGTCTCTTTCCTTATTTATGCTAGACACAAGAACACAGACAAAAAGGATTTTTCTGTGCTTTCTTCTTCTAGGAAAGGTCATTTGATGTGAAGACAAAAAGGCTCAGACCTTTTGGGACACTCTTCTCAACGTGCTGCTCACCTTGGATCAGCTGCCTATAAAAGCATGACTC